>JARHVA010002198.1:267500-867500 GCA_037957365.1 Torreya grandis | reverse complement strand
TCCTCTTTACTCTCTATCAGGTGTCAGGACTGAAAGTTACAATCGACTGGATGCATCCCTTAAGATAATCCTCTCATCCTTAAGAGTGCAAATAAATTGAAATTAAGTTAGGCATTTTAATATAAATATGAGGGGTAGAGATAAATTTTTATCTCATAAAATTACATGGTTAAGTCTTCTTAACACCCTTGAAATTATTCTTCCCAACTCAGGATGAGTGAGACACAACGATGAGTTTTATCTCATAGCTAAATGTTGTCTAAGAGACCTAAAGTTAGTATGTGAGAGTCATATCTTGTCATGTTTTATCTTATTTTACAAAATATATGCATATATTCATTGTAATTTATGTTTTAATGCTATAATTCCCCCCCTTCACTCTTTATCAAGCCCTAGGATTGAATGTTGTAGTTGGTTGGATGCATCCCTTAAGAGAATATTTTCATCCTTGAGAGTGAAAATAGACTAAGCTTTAGGTGCACATTTTAGGATAACTATGGGGGTATATATGAGTTTTCAACTCATAAATTTTTGTGATCAATTCCTCTAAGCACCCCTTGAAGTATTATCCCCAACTCAAGATGCGTGAGATATAACAGTGAGTGTTATCTCACAGTTAAATCTCTCTCAAGGGACTAAAAGTTGGTATGTGGGAGGCGTATATTGTGACTCATTAACCTAATCAATGAAATATATATAAGGACACATAAAAATGGATATTTTGATTCTATAATGGCACCCTCTACTCTTTGTCAAGCCCCAATACTAAAATTTTTAGTCATTGAGACTTATCCCTTAAGAGAATCTTCTCATCCCTCAGAGTGCAAACAGACTAAACTTTGGGTGCACGTTGTAGGAGAGTTGTGAAGGGTATATATGACTCATCATATCATACAATTTTATAGGTGATTCCTCTTAATTTCCCATAGAGTATTATCCCTAGTGTGAGATGAGCGAGACAAAGTGATGAGTTTTCTCTCACAACCAAATGTCTCTTAAGGAACCAAAAGTTGGTCTATAGGAGGTGTATCTTATGACTCATTATCCCAATAGACAAATAATATACATATATTCACCTAAATGGGTATTTTAAAACTATAATGGACCCCCTTCACTCTTCATTAGGCCCTGGGATTGAAATTTATAGTCAGTCAGATGCATCCCTTAATAGAATATTCTTGTCCTTGAGAGTGAAAATAGACCAAACTTCATGCACACATTATATGAGAACCATGAGGGGTATATATGAGTCATTATATCCTATAGTTACATGTGAGAGTTATCTTAACACCCCTTAGAGTATTATCCCTAGCTTGAGATGAGTGAGACATAATAATGAGTTTTATCTCACAACCAAATGTATCTTAAAGGACCAAAATTTGGTCTATGGGATGTGTATCTTGTGATGCATTAACCCAATCAATGAACCTCCTATTTAAACATGTTTATATGGGTTTTTTAACACTATAATGTCCCCCTTATCTCTCTATTAGGCTTTGGGATCAAAATTTCTAGTTGATCAAACGTATCCTTTAAGAGAACCTTCTCATCCTTGAGAGTGCAAATAGATTGAAATTCAAGTGTGCATTTTAGGAGAAATATGAGGGGTAGAAATATCATCTCATAAAAATTTCATGGTAAAATATTATTAACACTGCCTAAATGATTCTCCCCATCTCAGGATGAGTGAGACATGACGGTGAGTTTTCTCTCACAACCAAATGTCTCTTAAGGGACCAAACGTTGGTTTATAGGAAGTATATCTTATGACTCATTATCCCAATAGATGAACCATATGTGTATATACATATGGATGGGTTTTTAAACACTATAATTATCTCTCTCAATTATATATCATTCCTTAGGACCAAAATTTGTAGTCGATCAAACATATCCCTTAAGAAAATTTTCTTGTCCCTAAGAGTGTAAATGGACTAAAATTTAAGTACACATTGCAAGAGTAAAATGAGGGGTAGATACAACCCATTATATCCTACAGTTTCACATTTTAGTCCTATAATTATCCCTCTAATTATTATCCTATCTCAAGACAAATGAGATATAATAATGAGTTTTCTCTTGCAGCCTAATCTCTCTTAAGAGACCAAAAATTAGTCTGTGAAAGACGTAACTTATAATTCATTATCCCAATCAACAAAATATTTATGTAGATGCATATATATGGTCATTTTTAACATTATAAAAACCACACTTTACTCTCCATCAGGCCATAAGGCTAAAAGTTTCAGTCAATTAGATGCATTCCTTAAGAGAATATTCTCAATACTGAGAATGCAAAAAGACCAAACTTTGAACACACATTGTATGAAAACCATGAGGGGTAGATATAAGCCATCAGCTCCTAAAATTTAAGGAGTAAGTCATTTAAGCACACCCTTGAGTATTTTTCCTATCTTGATATGATTGAGACATGATAATGAGTTTTTTGGTAACCAAATCTCTCTTAAGGGACCAAAAGTTAGTCTGTGGGAGGTGTATCTTATGACTCGTTAGTCTAATCAATAAACCACCTACATGAATATTTTTGTATGGTAATTTTAATTATATAATTTCCCCCTTCCACTTTATGTTAGGATATAAACTAAAATTTTGAGTCAATCAGATGCATCCCTTAAGATAATCTTCTCGTCCCTGAGAGTGCAAATAGACCAAACTTAATGCATGCATTATAAGAGAACCATGAGAGGTAGAGATGAGTTGTCAGCTCCTAAAATTTCATAGAAGAGGACCCTATAATCATCTCATAGATTATTCTCCCCAATTTAATATGATTGAAACAAAGACATAAGTTTTCTCTCATAGTCAAATGTCTCTTAAGGGACCAAAAGTTGGTATGTGGGAGGTGTATCTTGTGACTTATTAGCCTAATTGATGAACTATATATCCAAATATATCCAAATTGGAATCTTAATGATATAATGTCCCCCCTGTATTTTCCATTATGTCCTAGGACTAAAAATTTTAGTTGTTCAAAGGCATCCCTGAGAGTGTAAATAGATCAAACTTCAGGTGCATGTTGTAGGAGAACCATGAGGGATAGAGATGAGATTTCAACTCATATAGTTACATGAATGAATCCTATAATCACACCTAGAATTATTCTATCTTACTATGGATGAATGATACATGGAAATGAGTTTATTTCGTGGCTAAATGTCTCTTAAGGGACCAAAATTTAGTCTATGGGAGATGTATCTTGTGACTCATTAGCTTAATCAATGAATCATTTGCACATATGCATATAGATAAAAAAATTAATGATATAATACCCCCATATCTCTATCATGAATTGAAATTGAAAGTTTAAGTGGGATAAATTCATCCCTTAAGAGAATATTCTCATTCTTGAGAGTGCAAATGGACTAAACTTCCATTACACATTGCAGGAGAACCGTTAGGGATAGAGACAAACTATCAGCTCTTATAATTACATAAGGAAGACATATAAGCATCACTATAAATACTATATCTCACTAAATAGTACCAATATAGAGAAATAATTTTTCTCTCATAGCCAAATGTCTCTTAAGGGACCAAAATTTGATCTATTGGAGGTGTATCTTACTTGTTAGACCAATCGATAAACCATCTATGTGGACACATCTAGATGTGAATTTCAATGCTATAATGTCCCCACTATGATCTCACTCTGACCTATGTCAAATATCAAGACCAAAATTTATATTTGGTCATGTTGGAATCAAAATTACTACGAGATGAGGTGAATCACTCTTCAAAAACTTTCTTATCAATTCAACTTAAGCATTCTTTAACATTCATTCAAGCATGTAGATCAAACAATGACTAAGTAACCATTCACATATGCATGAAACATAATAACACAAGATAACACAACTCATATACAAGAAACACTCAAGGGGATGAAAACACACTAATATATACAAATGGACTATATTCCTATAAGATAAACACAAACTTTAGTTAAGCACCAACTTCACATAAAGCACCAACCCCAACTAACTAAGCACCAATTCAGCTAGACTTTAGAAAGCACCCACTTACAAGGAGATACCAACCCCCTAGACAACACATCACCCACTCAACCACTTGAAACCATTTATCACCTTTATAACTATTTATTTCTCATACAACATATGATTATATCCTTCTTTAGATATTCTCTCTCTTTTATCCTTCTCAAATTGACTTCTACACTTCTTCACTCAAATAGTCCTCTTCTTGACTTGATTAGGTCATATGACCTTCATTTTCATGCATAATACCTCTATAAAATATTCATAATAGATCCTATAAACTCCTCTAATTTTCTAAAATACCTTCTTCTAATTTGTAATATGTTATTTTTTTGCTTGTTTTCTACACACCCCAATAGGCCTAAAATTACCTAGTATTTATACAAGTCTCTTATTTATATCCTTCTCAGTCAGCCAGACACCCTTACCCTCTTAGGTCAAACATGAAATGGATATTAAGACATCTCATATAAATGGATAAAATTTTATTTGAGTCTATTTAGGTCTGACCTACCTCAATCAGGCCTTATCTCACTTGTAGGTCTCATGGAGACCTAATCTTATTAGGTCTATTTAGAACACATTACACTTTACCTTAATTTGAGCACTTCAAAACACTTCATATGGTAGTAAAATATCATATGTCACTCAAATATACCCCTAAAAATTTCATATTAGGTCCATGACACCTTTTATCTCTAACCACCACTTGAAGCATGCCATTAGCATTGTTCACAATTAGGTTTGTGCATACCCAGAAAGTCTATCTTGAACTATTGAAGATGAAACATAATTTTGTAAAATAACCATGTAAAAAATAAAAAATAGAGAAGATAGATGACCTTAGGTTCATCAATATGTTATTTAGATACATCAAATAAGATCAAAGAGCCTTCAATTCATTACTGCAACTTGCTTATCCAGATTTGTCAGTTTCCCTTAATACATAGTCATGGGGAAATTTACTTCTAATACCTATAAGATCACTTTTAAAAACATAAAATTAATTATATTATCTTATGAGATAATTATCAAACTCTTAGATATAAATATAACATGTTCATATGGAAATATTGGTCTTGTAGACCAATCTCATTTCCTTACACCTTCACTGTCTCATCTACACTGGATAGGTCAACTTAATAGCAAAATTTTCATCATATCCATTGACCTCCAAAACTTATATCTGCCATGAAAATGTATTACATGTCTTTAACAATGTCTCCATGCATTTGGATTCATCCCTAATCAACTTTTTACTTCTACCTAGTTTTCTCATTATTTACATCATTAGACCTAGCACATCTAAAGGCTATAAACTATGTATAAAACACCAAGGACATCAAATACAAGTCTCAATATTCTTCATCCAATGATTTACATACTTTGAATTCATCAAATATGACTACTAATATAAATCTTTTAGAAATAAGGCCTTTATTCTAGGGTCCACTCACTCACCTGACAAACTAATCACACATAAAGGTGCTTGGGAGAGTTAAATACAACCTCAAATCACTTAAATATCCATACCAATCCATTTTAGGAACTTTATAACAAATTCTTTCATATCAGGTCACTATTAGGGTTCTTTGAGGGTTTAAACCATCTTTTAGTCTTAACGATCATTCATAAATCTTAGCCCCTCTTTCTAAAACCCAATGTTTAAAACTTTGAGCTAGGACCCTTCCCCATATACCATGAATATATTAGGTTATCTTGAAGAGGTTACGTGTGCCAATGATTTTCTTAACTTTTTCTTTCCTTAACCTTCAAATTTTGACTTGCAACTTGGTTAACATACTTGAAACAACATGACACACTTTTGTTAATTCTCACATGTCCATATTAGCCTTAGAAATATAACCCCATACCTCATTAGGTCATGCTCTTTTTCTTTGCTCTCTAGGCTTTAACCTATAAGTCACATTAAGCCTTGAAATTGACCTTCTAACTAATTTCCAAGTTCTCAATACTTTATATAAAAACTCAATAAACCTCTCTCATTCTCAAATACTAATATACGTCCTTTATATGCCTTAAAAACACCTCATGAAACCTCATCAAGTCAGACAAGGTTTAGAACTAGTCTAGTTGCAGACTTGGACTTAAGGTCTTACCCCTGTAGGCTTACCTTGAAACTCTCTTGAGTGATCCAATGCCTAAAGTACATGCTCAAGCAAACTCATACATCTTATTATTCCTCTATGCATTCATCTCTTTTGGCCACCATGCTCAAACCTTCTCACTAGGTCTTTACAAGCTATGGCGTGTGCCATGACTAGGATTCTCAAGCATTTGAAGCTTAAAAACTAATCTTGAAACACTCTTTTATGCTTATACACCTTGATCACATGCCTTATAGGCTCCCCAAAAAAATTCATACTTTTTTACTTACCTCTTCATGCTCATCATGCACATGCTCATGATATGACTAGGCTTCTCAAGACACCTTGCACTCAAAGACTAGTACTCAAACATGCTTACTTTGGCCTAAACCTTGACACCAACCCTAGAAGAATCATTAGGTTAACTTAAAATTCTCTCTCAATAAAGAGATAATAAGTTGCCTTCAAATTCTCTCGTATCATATGGTTCATATCTCATAGACCACTCATCATGCATATTCACCAAACACATCTTGACATCAATGACATCAACCTTGACATCAATGAAAAAAATCTCAAAAAACTCCCCCTAATTAATTTATGGAAAAAAATTCTTCAAACTAATCATGCACATTTCCCATAGTCTATTCAATCTCCCTTCTTGGACTTTCACCCCCTTTGACATTAATGACAAAGGTCTTCCATAACTATTATCTAGAATCACACCTTCTTTGTAATAGAGACTCAACATATAGAATATGAAGCCTTACATTAATATGTTCCCCCTTAATCCATGCATACCTTATTAAATTGAACTCTGATTATAAGACCGCTTCTTAACATAGATCAAGCTCAATCAACAACCTTAATAGCTCCCCCTCACACCAAACATCTACCATGCTTATGCTAACTTGAAGTGTGTTTCCATGAAGCATACTAGAGTAGCCACTTTTCATATGGCACTAAAATAGCTCAAGTTCAAGATATTCCTATATCTCCATGCTCTCATAAGACTGAATCTCCTTCAGCATCCTTTTAGGCTTGATTTGTAATATAGGCTTGACCTCTTCATCGACCATTTGATCATCAATGTGAGATGACAATAGGCATTCCTAAATTGATTTCACATTTGAAGCATGCTCTATCATAGAAAATTTTCCACTTGAGCTTGTAGACTAATCATGACTCATATTTACTATCTTTGGTTTCCATACATTCATTTTCCTTCTTTCTTGCACTTTGGGACTTCAAACCTTCTATTTTGACTTGATGATCTTCTAACTCTATTAGGATAGATTATTACAATATGTCATATATTATGATAGCTTTATCAAACCACCTTATGCATACCATTTGAATGATGTGAACTATGACTCCTTCAATAGTCCCATGAGTACTTATTCTTGGAGGGTCTTCTACACTCTCTTACTCTATGACGAAACTGACTGCATACAAAATAGTAAAAATTGAATGAACTAGCATACCTCATAGCATTAGGCTATTTTATAGGTCTTTTCATGTTGACCTTCTTATCTTTAATAACTTTTTCCTTGACTTGAGCTGCCTCCTTTTGATTTTACTTAAAACCAAGACCTATCTTATCACTTGTAGACTTCTAACTATTCAATATGTCATCTATAACCTCAGTGCTCTTTTAAAACTTCACAAAAGTCTTCACCTTGCTAGATGCTTGATCCAACTCAGATTTCAAGGATTTCACTTTAGTTTCATACCTGCTGCATTTTTCATCTTTAGCCTTTAGGTTTGCATTAACTATTTCCATTTGTGCTTCAATATAATTAATGATCTCATCATACTCCTTATAAATTTCACTCAATCTCTCCTCAAACAAGCAAATTTACTCCTCATAGTCCTTAGCTAATGATCTTATTTTGTGATTCTTTCTCCTTTGGAATGTCAACTCCTCTAGGGCACTTACCAATTTTGCATCAAGATTCACTTTATCTTCTTCTTCATCCAATTCTACATAAACCATAAGGCCTTTCCCATTTGAGCAACCCTCATTTTTTGATTTTATGGCCATAAATAAGGTTTCATTATTTTCATGTTTAGGTTCATTACTTCCATCATCACTATCAAATGCACTTGAGTCACTTACATCAGAAGAGTTATCTTCTTTAATATAGAAGCTTCTTTTGTTCTTGAAATATCCTTTCCTACCTTCATACTTCCTAAACTTATTATTTTTATTAGGATTATAGGCTTTATTTTCATTTGCATGATGTTCATCATGTTCTTCATTATGCTTATATCTATCCTTGTTAGGACTCTTGGATGAAAAGTGACCAATCTTGCCATAGATGAAACATTTGAAGGACAAATTACCCTTGCACTTTCCTAAGCCAAACCTTAATTTCCTTGCAAGCATGGTTATTAGTTAATCATCATTAAAATCTAAACATTCCCCATCCTTGACCTTATTAACTTTTGACTTATTTTCAACTTTGAAAGCTACTTCCTTCTTGGGAGGTCTTCTTTCATTTTTTCTCATCTTATAAGCAGTCAAGATGCCATGAAGCCCATCCATTTCAAGCTTGTTTAAATCTTGCATCTCTTCCACTAAAGATACCTTAGAGTTAAACTTAGGAATTAGTGATCTTAGTAATTTTTGAAAAAATATAGACTCTTCCACTTCTTCTCCTAATCATCTAATGACATTGATAACTTCATCAACCTTCAATAGGTATGATGCAATGGTTTCATCTTCACTCATCATCAAACGTTTAAACCATATCTAGTGGGTCTACAACTTGGTCATCTTCACCTTGGTGTCTCCTTCATAGATGGTCTTCAATTTGTCCTATAAATATTAATAAGATACAAAGTGCATCATTTTCACAAGCTCTACCTCTGAGAGGTCACAAAAATAGGCTTTCATTGTCTTGGAGTTGTTTTCACTAGCCTTCTTACTTATTGCATCAGTTGGTGGAATAGGAGGAGCACTATAGCCATCCATAACTAACTGCCAAATATCATGACCTTGAGACATCAAATATATATTCATCCTAACATTACAAAATTCATAATTTGATCCATAATAAAGGATCCTTATTGATAGAGAAACCACCTTGAGCTTGTTGACTAGCCATCCTTGCTTCTAGGATATTCTTTAGGATTTTAGACTTGATTTAAAGGACCAAGATCTAATATAAAATGTTGGAGCTAAAATTACTGAGAGGGGGTTGAATCACTCTTCAAAAACTTTCTTATCAATTCTATGTAATCATTCATGAACATTCATTTAAGCATGTAGATCAAATAATGACTAAGTAACCATTCACATATGCATGAAACATAAGAACACAAGATAACAAAAATCATATGTGGGAAACCCTAAAAAGGATGAAAAACCATTGATATCTACAAATTTACTATATTCCTATAATAAAAACACCAACTTCACATAGAGCACCAACCCTAACTAGCTAAGCACCAACTCAACAAGGCTTTAGCAAACACCCACTTACAAGAAGGCACCAACCCCATATATGTCATATAACCCACTAAACCACATAAAACCCTTGATCACCTTTATAAATATTTTTTTCTCATACAACATATGATTGTATCCTTCTTCAAATATTCTCTCTTATATCCCTCTTAAACTAACTTCTATGCTTCTTCGCTTAGCTAGTCCTCTTCTTGACTTGATTAGGTCATATGACCTTGATTTTCATGAAAATTACCTCTATAAAATATTCATAATATATCATATACACTCATATAATGGTATACAATACTTTATTCTACTCTATAATATGTTATTTTTTTGCTTGTTTTCTACACACCCCAATAGGCCTAAAATTACCTAGTATTTATACAAGTCTCTTGTTCATATCCTTCTTAGTTAGCCAGAAACCCTTACCCTCTTAGGTATTATGGATAAAATTTTCTTTTATTACCTTTAGGTTTGACCTACCTCAATTAGGCCTTATCTCACCTTTAGGTCTCATGGAGACCTAATCCTATTAGGTCTATTTAGAACATGTTACAATTTACCTTAGAGAACTTTCAAACACTTAATACAGAAGTAAAATATCATATTTCACTAAAATAAACCCATACCAAGCTCATTTTAGGTTCATGACACTTTTTATCTGCAACCACCACTTGAAGGATGCCATTAGCATTGTTCAAAATTAGGCTTGTGCATTCCCAGAAAGTCTATCTTGAACTACTGAAGATGAAACAAAATTTTGACAAATAACCATGGAAAAAAATAACACACGTATAGTTTAAATTATCTTAGGTTCATCACCATGTTATTTATATACATCAACTTAGGCAAAGATCCTCCAACTCGCTACTGCAACTTGCTTACCTAGATCTGCTAGTTTCCCTTAAAACATAGTCATGGTGAAAATGAATCCAATACCTGTAAGATCAATTTTTAAAAAATTCCAATGAATTTATATGATATTATTATATCATTATAAAAAACTCATATATAAATATAACATGTTCATATGGGCCTTGCATACCAATCGCATAACCTTACAACTTCATTGTCTCATCTGCACTAGACAGTTCATCTTATGAGTAACATTTTCATCATATACACTGACCTCCAAAACTTATATCTATCATGAACATGTATTATATTTCATTACCAATTTATTCATTTATTTTTATTCATTCCTAATCCATGACAACACATCCCTAAACAACTTCTCACTTCTACCTGGGTTTCTCATTATTTACATCATTGGACCTGTTAGTGATTGGTCAACTTGTATGATTTATTTAGCACATCTAAAGGATAGAAAATTATTAGAAACCACCATGTACATAAAATAAAGTCTCGATATTATTCATCCAATTATTTTTATAGTTTAACTTGGTAAACTTTGAATGCTACAATAAATCTTTGAGAAATAAGGCCTTTTATGTAGTGTCAACTCACTCACCTGACAAATCAATCACACTTAGAGGTTATTGGGAGAGATTAATAAAACCTATAATCACTTAAATATCCATACCAGTCCATTTTTATCACTTTATAATAACTTATTTCATATCAGGTCACTATTAGGGTTCTTTGAGGGTTTAAACCATCTTCTAATCTTAACGATCATTCATAAAGCTTAGCCCCTCTTTCTAAAAACCAATGCTTGGAACTTTGATCTAGGACCCTTACCCATATAAAATGAATATATTAAGCTCTCATTTGTAGCTTATACATTCCAATAAACACTTGAAAGTTCTTATTAGGTTGAGAATCCTTCATTATATGCACATGAGAGAGCTCAAAACACTTTTTCTTGCCTTAACCTTCAAATTTTGACCTAAAACTTGGTCAAAATACTTGAAAAAACATGGCACACTTTTTTAAATTATCACATTTCCATATTATCCTTAAAAATATAACCTCATACCTTATTATGTCATGCTCTCTTTCTTTTCTCTCTAGGCTTTGATATGTAAGTCACATTAGGCCTTGAGACTGACCTTCTAACCATTTTCCAATATCTCAATTATTGGTATACAAACTAAATTTTTATCATGATAAAACACTACTATAAATCCTTCATATTCCTTGACAATGCCTCATGATACCTCATTAGGTCAAGCAAGGTTTAAAACTAGTCTAGTTGCAGACCTGGACTTAAGGTCTTACCCATGTAAGTTTACCTTAAAACTCTTTTGAGTGATCCAATGCCTCAAGTACATGCTCAAGAAACCTCATATATCCTATTATGCCTATGTACATCCATCTCACCAAGCCACCATTATCAAACCTTATCACTAAGACTTTATAAGCTATGACTTGTGCCATGACTAGGCTTCTTAAGCATTTGAAGCTTGAAAATTGATCTTGAAACAATATTTGATGCTTATACACCTTTATCATATGCCTTACATGATCCTCAAATAATTTCATACTTCTATAAATACTTATTCATTCTCATCATGCACATGCTCATGATATGACTAAGCTTGATATGGTTGGGCTTCTCAAGACACCTTGTACTCAAATAATAGTACTCAAACATGCTTACCTTGGCCTAAACCTTGAAATTAACCTCATAAGAATCATTAGGTTGCCTTAAAATTCTCTCTCAATAAAGAGACAATAGGTTGCCTTTGAATTATCTCTTATCACATGGTTCATATATCATAGACCACTCACCATGCATCTTCACAAGATGTACCTTGACATCAACCTTAACATCATTGACATCAACCTTGACATCAATGACAATAGTTCTCAATAGGTTAGATGCATCCCTTAAGAGAATCTTCTCATCCTTGAGAGTGTAAATAAATTAAACTTTTATTGTGTATTATAGTAAAACCATGAGGGGTAGAGATGAAATGCCAGCTCCTATAATTGCATAAGTGAGTCTCTAATCACTACTCAGAGGATTATCTCTCACTAAATATGAGTGAGACATGAAAATAAGTTTTCTCTCACAACCAAATCTCTCTTAAGGGACCAAAATTTGGCCAATAGGAGGCATATCTTATAATTCACTAGCCTAATTGATGAACCATATTCAAAAACACATTTGAATGGGTTCATAAACACTATAGCATACCCCCTCCACTCTTTTTTGTTCCTAGGTACCAAAATTTTTAGTTGGTTAGATTCATCCCTTAAGAGAATCTTCTCATCCTTGAGAATATAAACAAACCAAACTTTCACCACATGTTGTAGGATAAATATAAGAGGTAGATAAAAAATATTCAACTCATATAGTTACAAGGGTGAGTCTTATAATCACTCTTTATAATATTCTCTCTCACTTAGGATGAGTGAGACATGGCAATTATTTTTATCTCATATCCAAATGTCTCTTAAGAGACTAAAATTTGGTCATTGGGAGGTATATTCTAACTTGCTAGCCTAATCAATGAACCCCCTTTGAAAACATTTCTAAATCAGCATATGACATCTGGAACAACCCCCTTTTACTCTCCATCATGCCTCAGGATCAAAAAATTTAGTCAGTAGGTTGTAACCCTTAAGAGAATCTTCTCATCCTTGAGAGTGCAAATGAACCAAACTTCCACCACACATTATAGGAGAGTCGTGAGGGGTAAGGACAAACCATAAAATATTAAAGTAGAAGGGGTGAGTCATCTAAGTAATATTATAGTATTTTATCTTAATTATGATGATTGAGACATGAAAATGAGTTTTCTCTCACAACCAAATATCTCTCAAGGGACCAAAAGTTGGTCAATGGGAGGCATATCTTCTGACTCACTATCCTAATTAATGAACCATATTCATAGACACATTTGAATAGGCATTAAACATTTTAATTTTCCCCCTAATATCCATCATTCCCCAAGACTGAAAGTTGTAGTCGGTCAGATGTATCCCTTAAGATAAACTTCTCATCCCTTAGAGTGCAAATAGGTCAAACTTCTACCGCATGTTGTAAGATAACCATGAGGGGTAGAGATGAAATTTCAAATCCTAAATTTGAAAAATTGAGTCCTATAATAACACCTAATAGGATTATATATCATTCAATATGAGTGATACATTAAAATTAATTTTATATCGCATCAAAATCTCTCTTAAGGGATAAAAGTTGGTCAGTGGGAGGCTATCTTCGAACTCGCTAGCCCAATCAATGAATCATCTTTGTGGACACATATAAATATACATATGAATGGAAATTACCCCACTATAATATCCCTTATTCCTTGTTAATGAAAATTATAGCTATTTAGATGCATCCCTTAAGATAATCTTCTCATCCTTGAGAGTGCAAACGAACTGAACTTATATCTTACATTGTAGGAGAACCATGAGGAGTAGAAATCAACCATCAAATATTATAGTTACATATGTGAGTCATATAATATCCCATCTAATTATTATATATTAATTATGATTAGTGAGACACAACAATGAGTTTTCTCTCACAGCTAAATCTCTCTTAAGGGACCAAAATTTTGTCATTGGGAGACATATCTTCTGAATCGCTAGCCCAATTGATGAACCATCTTCATGAAAATAACAAATGGGAATATGAATGCTATAATAGCCCCCATATGCTCTCCATCACTCCTTGAGACAAAAAATTATATTTAGATAGATGCATACCTTAAGATAATCTTCTCATCTCTAAGAGTGCAAATAGATTGAACTTATGTCACATATTGTAAGAGAACCATGAGGGATAGAGATAAATTGTTAGCTCCTATAGTTGTATGGGGGATTATTATAATTACCCTCAGAGGATTATCTATCACTTAGGATGAGTGAGACATATAAATGAGTTTTTTATAGCATCCAAAACTCTCTTAAGGGATCAAAATTTGTTTAATAAGAGGTGCATTTGTTGACTCGTTAGGCCAATCGATGAATTATCTTTGAAGACATGTCTAAATGGGAGTATGAATGTTGGAATAGCCACCTTAAAAGATCTATTGCACCCTAGGACCAAAATTTTTAGTCATTTGGATGAATCCCTTAATAGAATCTTATCATCTCTGAGTGTGCAAATGGACTGAACTTTTGCCATGTTTGAATGAGAACCATGAGGAGTAAAGATAAATCATGAGGGGTAGTGATGAATAGTCAGCCCCTAAAATTATATGGGTGAGTCCTCTTAGCACCCTGCATAGGATTATCTCCCACATGTATCTACTCAACATGTATTATTTTTAGGATTATCTTTATTTTAATAAGATAATCTTCTCTACCCATGATACCAACCACATGAAGGTGGAAACTCATTTGGTACCACTAATATACATTAAAATTGTTAGTAAAAATTCAAACATAAATAAACACATAATGATAAATAATTAAAAATTAAAATATAATAAACCAAATAAGTTAATTTTATTAATTTTAAATCTTATATGCATCCTTACCAATTCAATCCTATGTACCTTCAAGATCAACTCTTCTTTTAATTGCTTCATGCTTAGATTCATGAACTTTCCATAAAATTTTGTTCCGAGGCTTTCCATGATATTTTATAATTTGGTAATATGTAGTGATAACCAAATTTGAATAATGAATATCCACCCTATGTGTTTCAAATTACTCAAATAACCGTTGTCTTTTTTTTTATAGTATCTATGAAGCCAAGTTTCAGTAACCACAATGGATCTAATGGGATAAGCTAGGTCTTATCCATCCATGATAGTTGTGGTTAAATTTTTTTGCCTCTACACAATGATACAAGTATTAGTATGTTCCCTTATCATTTTATTTAGGTGAAATTACTACAAAAACTTTCCCTGCATTTAAAATATAATCAATTTTAAGGACATGTAGGAAAAAAGTAAGATATCACTATTAGAATTAAGACAGCATTTAAATTATAAATAAATTGTAACTAGTTGCACAAGATTTGAGATGCAATAAAATTCAATCGATGATGTCATTTCATTATCCTCTAATGGTTGAAATGAATCTATAATCCCCATAGGCTTTATGGGTCTAAAATACCTTTTGTCAATTGATGTAGTAGAAAAACACTATTCATGTTGTCACTATACACTAATGACATGACAAACACTATTCATCCTTCTGAGGTGGCATGTGGGATATAGTTCTCCACCAAGGCACATGGGACATATACTTCTAGGCTGATATGGATGGATATGGGATGAACTTGTAGTGGGGAACCATAATTATGAATTCATCTCATGTCAAAAAGGAGATTCTTTACATTTTTGACTCTTGTGCAAGTGGGAGACAGAGACCACTATTCGAGATTGATCACCCATGTGAAGTGGGTTAAATTTCCATGTGGGGACTTGATTTTAATTGCCATTATGAGATTGTTTATGATTCCATTTGGGGATCAAAGTTAATGGGTTCAAGCTTTGTCAAAAGGAGTTTCCACTAGTTTTTGGAAGCACATGTGGAGTGGGGAACACCTTTTGAAGATTCCACTTATTGGAGGGGTCCAAACTAAAGTGGATCATATGGTGGAGGCCCTTTTACTATTGATTAATAGTCCTTATAAGTGGATGATGTTGAATTTTTGGGATTCCTTTGTTTCCCTCTTATTCTATCCTTGTATTTCTATAAATAAATGTATTTCATTGCTTTGTAGTTAGGTTAGTTTGGGGAAAAAGCTTGTGTGAAAGCTTTGGGATCCTCCTTAGCTTGGGATGCCAAGTTTGTAATGTGTTTTGGGAAGGATTGTTTAATATTATGTAAGAGAGGATGATTCTAATGAGAATTAATGAGAAATTATGAATTGATTATGTGTTATATGTGAGAGTTTGTGAGATATGGATTGTTGAATTCATATATGTGATTGGAGGCCACATCAAGTGGTATCAAATCAATTTCTAATTCCTTGGGAGAGATTGTGAAGAGAGTTTGAGAGAGCAAGTAAGAATCATATGGAGAGGATTTTGTTGAAAATGTGAATGTATGTTTTATTTTGTAGGTATGAAGATGAAAAATGAAAATAAGAGTGAAGGATTACCACCAGAGAAAGAGTGAGTTGAGAATATTTTTTAAGCTTTTATGTGGCATGCATTAATGGCATGGCCTTTGAGTTTATAAATTTTTGTTGAAAGCTATGTATTTGTGAAGATGATTAATGAAAATATATTGAATTTGGGAATGAATTATTGAGTGGTTTATAAGAGAAGAGTGAGTTATGGTTTTAGGCCACATCAAGTGGTATCAGAGCCACATCAAGAATGTACGGCATGATGGAATAAGAAATCCAATTGGGCTTTAGGTTGAGGTGGGTGGCTAGTGGTGGGCTTGAGCTCACATTGGAAAGTAAGATGAATGATAAGGCATATTGGTGGAGGAGGTTAGTTTTTGATGGTGGGTTGGAGCCCACATGTAAATCCATTGATATATGGATTAACCTTTGGTAGAGTAAAATAGTTTTGAATGAGATGGGTGATCCCATAAGGATGGTTTGTGGTTCTATAAGGACCATTTTGAAACCAGTACATAGATGATAAAAGAAGAGAAGGAAAAAGAAAATTCTCTAGGTGTACATGGTGTATTGGAATGGGATTCTAATGTCATTATGTCAGATGACTAAAAGGGTGGTTCAACCACTCACCCCCTCTATGTGATCAAGAGATGACATTATCTACCTTGGGTGTCTGATGTAGGAGCATCCAAGGGTTTGAGCAATCTTGTATCACCTAAAAATAGACTGGTGTGATTTATTCTTTTTTTATAATAAGTGGCATGGATACAATCATGAAAACCCATGGGATCTGAGTTGTTTTCAATCAAAGGAGAATGATGTGGCAAAAAAACACTATTTAAGTTATCAGTATTCACTGATGATATGGCAAACACTATTAATCTTGGTGAGGTAGCATGTGGGGCATAGTTATCCACCAAAGCACATGGGACATCTAATTTTGGGTTGATATGGATGGATATGGGAAGAATTTTTAGTGGGGATCCATAATTATGTTTGATCTCTTGTAAAAAATAAGATTCTTTACCTTTTTTTACTCTTTTGCAAGTGAGAGACAGAGACCACTATTCCAGTTTGATCATCCATGTGAAGTGGGTCAAAGTTCCATGTGGAGAATATATTTTGATTTTCATTATGAGATTGGGTTAAATTCCATGTGGGAAGCAAATTTAATGGGTTCAAGCTTTGTCAAAGGAGTTTCCACTAGTTTTTGGAAGCACATGTGGAATGGGGAACACCTTTTGAAGATTCCACTTGTTGGAGGGGTCCAAACTAAAGTGTATCACAAGGTGAAGGACCTTTTACTATTGATTAATAATCCTTCCAAGTGGAGGAGGTATCATTTATGGGCCCTCTTTGTTTCTCTCTCATTTTATCCTTATATTTCTATAAATAAATGTATTACATAGCTTGTTAGTTAGGCTAGTTTGGGAAGAAAGCTTGTGTGAAAGATTTGGGAGCCTCCTTGGCTTGGGATGCCAAGGTTATAATGTGTTTTGGGATAACTTATTTAAGTTTATGTAAGAAAAGATGATTCTAATGGGAATTAATGAGAAATTATGAATTGATTATGTGTTATGAATGAGAGATTGTGAGATATGGATTCTTGAATCCATTTATGTGGTTGGAGGCCACATCATCAACCCATTATTTTGACTCACATTCATTTTAATTAAATTCCATATGGTTTGAATAAAATCATGCTATATCCTTAGTATAAATAGTCAATGAAATAGAACTTGAACTTCAAATGGAATGTAAAACAATTGATCCATGCACTATATTGTAATATTTATACATTATCTTATCTTCTTCCTCCATTAACCAAAATAATCTTTACACATGATAATATTTATATAACCTATGATAAAAAAAATCATGACACCAAGTCATAATACTTGTAGCATCGATCAAATTAGCATCATCCTTGTTT
The DNA here is from genome assembly GCA_037957365.1 of Torreya grandis. Lineage (NCBI taxonomy): Eukaryota > Viridiplantae > Streptophyta > Pinopsida > Cupressales > Taxaceae > Torreya > Torreya grandis. Next base: position 849,037 of record JARHVA010002198.1, on the reverse strand, counting down.
TTTCCCTATTCTTTTTTAAGGGCTCTTTTTACATATGCACCTACACCATTATGTTCTCCTTTGCCCTACCCAGCCTCAAAGAAACTCCAAAAATGTTTAACCATGTTCTCTTATGCATCCTAGTTAACCAATAAAAAATTTGAGAATTATTAAACTATCTTGCATAATTGTCTAACCAAATGTAATGTGTATCAAACATGATTTATCTTTCATTCATAATTCTATAAAATAACTCAAAATAACCTTGGACAAACTCTAGAGAATGTGATCTTTCATCACTCATATAAAGTGGTACTCCCTCAAAAAAATTGTTGTTGTATGTGTTATCAGGTGCATGTCTAAATGCAATATGCATGAAAATTCCCACTTGAATTGAATTATAGTATTATGATTGAACCTTATTGTATGATTTTAGTGTGTAGTCAATAAAGTACACAGCTGAAATAATGGTGCCAACTGGTAAGTTGTCCTTGCATACCTTGAATTGAGTATCTAACCATTTTGTTTTTGTGTGTGTGTCTTGTATATTGGTAGATAATATTCTTCTTTAATTTAGACATGAAATCATATACAGATACTTAGGTCATAACCAACTCACATTTTTATGATTGTTTTCCATCTTTTAAAACATATTATACATATTTGTACTTCTTGAAATTAATTAGTTATTTTTCAAATTCATGTGAAATTTTTTCATGTATATAACTAGTCAAATTTGACAAATCACCACAAGTGTTACATATTCCATATAAACATTATTTGGAAAAAAAAAATTGTCCCTCAAGTCTTGATAGAAAATACTTGGGATTAACTCTCTTGATGTTTTAGGTGGGGAAGCCACCATACATTCCTACATAATATTTTTAGTATGTAATGTATAATGTATATAACAAAAAACATCAAAATACATATCAATTTCAGCGTGGATCCTACAACAACATGATGTGCATGCTTGATTTATTTTAACATAGAAAGACTTGCATAGCTCAAATGACATTTGGCTAATTATTAATTGCCCATTAAATTTTTCAATAATTTTTTTATAAAATTCTATTTGGGTCATGTCTAAGAAATGTTTTGCATATGGCTCATTGTTTTTTTAACCTTTTCTTATTTTAACAACATCTTTTACATTATATTAGAGCCTTGTGTTATCATTCCAAAAAAATTCAATCAAATGTCTTGTTCCTTCAACTAATAACTTATTTTTTATGGGAGTCTACCATTAAGTGCCCGACAATCTATGTGTGAAGGGTCACCAAGCCTTGTTCTTCTTTTTATGGAATTTATTAGAGTTTTTATATTCAAGTTCAATAATGTACTTGTTTGACTAAGAAATCAAGTTTTATATGTTGAATTTCTCAATAATAATTCTGTTACTACTCATCTTGCCACATTACTATCTTTTTTTTACTTCTATTACCTATTGCATTAAATGCATTAAATAGATTCTTTACTATTGCATTATTTATTCCCTACATATTGCTTATTTTTAACTCTAAATTATGCATCACATGGCACATTTTTTGCATTTTTATTAATTAAATAAGTAATTGACATCATTTTGTATGGATTTTATTCTCAATTGCATAGTCCCATACATATTGAGCTTGACGTTGAATTAATATTTTTGACATTTTACCTTCCATAGGTTCTAATATGTTGTCATCTATTTCAACTAAAAACATTGGTGTTCATCACATTATCTTTGTAAGTATGTATCCAAGACCTACATAATGTATTAAATTGAATGGTATTACCACTTCAACCATAGAAGATGTGTATCATAGTGTTGGCTAGGTACATTAGACGCTATAAGTGAAGTGAATTCATCTTCATTAGGAGAGAAATGAATTGATGTTGATTATCTTCATGTTCAAAAAATTCATTATGGATGGATGTTTCATCATATTATGTTTCATCAATCAATGCAAATTCATTAGTTACATATTCTACATTTTAAATTTTATCATTCAACAAAGATTGATTAAGTTCTCTTATCTCATTTTAAGGCACATTTAAATTAAATTCCATCAAATTGGACATGTTATTTTTATTTGAAATATTACCTAGTGTAGAGGAATTACCTTCACCTTGCCTAGGAACTCTTATGGATTTTATCATATATACTTGTCTTTTTATTTTGATTTCTCTATTCATTTCAATTTACTCATTTGTTAGCTCCTTAATTCATGTTTTGTGACAACTACCTGACCCCATTAATTATCTTTACTGAAACAAGTCTAAGTATAACATCAAATTTGAATAATTTAGAGTGATTGAGACAAAGTGAATGGAGAATTTATAGAATTTACATAGTTTCAGCAGTGAAAATAAGTTTGAAGTTTTTAAAATACAAAATCAATTAATCAACTTCATAGTCAAATAAACAAAATTCATGAAACACGAAGGGTGTGTGCGCTTTTAAAATAATGCATGCCCTTTGTGGTGGTGGATAAAAATGGGAAATAACCATCAATGCCCTCTATTAACTACAAAAGGGTGTACTCACTTTTTAAAGGGTGTATGCCTTTTTAAGATTTACAAACTTATACTTTTCTACTTTACCTCCAAAATAGGCACAATTTTAAGTCTGGGGGGTCCAAACCTATTCTAAACCCTGTCATGAACCAACCTAATTGATATTTTAGAAATTTATGTATTTTTCTATCTTTTCTAACACATTTGATTAGCTAGATTTTTTTTTTAATTATATGGATTTGTAGAGGGGAAAACATAGTTTTTATTTCAATGTTAAATTATTATTTGTAATTATTACTTAATTTCTAAACTGCATACCTCATTATGGACTATATACATATCATTACATATACATTTATAACTTTTTGATCATTTATCAAAAGTTTATAAAACTTATATCTCAACAATATACACATCATTAACTATGTTTTAAAAAAATTTGAAGAAGTTCAAAATGTTGTGTTCATACACTTGCAGTTTTAAACTTGTAGTTATCTTGACTTATAATATATATATATATATATATTAAAAAAATAAAATAAAAAATTCTCAACAATCTTCAACATTTCATCTATTTGTTTATGAAATTTCATACAATAATTCATTCATCTACTCAAAAAAATGTGTTTGTACATGTGCAATCTCCTAATATTTTCATTAAAAAGGTCAAGCCATTGTCATAAATGTATTTATTTCACATATTTTTATCATTTGGGTATTGAAAAAATTTATATATTTAGAAATTACATTCAAAATTCCACAATTAATATTGTTATGTCATTGTCAAATTCATTTTCCAGATGTCTCTAACATTCTTTCCAAGTTCAACTATTTTTATTTTCAGAAGAAAAAAAAAGTGTCGCTTTAAGCACCCCCCCCACCTTTTTTACCCCATTATCCTGCATCTACCCAATTTTTTTAAAATATATTTTAATGTTTGAAAGGAGTCAAATTTTGAATTTCAAAATAACAATATACAAGGTGGTATATTTGAGCATACATATCAAAAATAATATATCCCAATATCTTTTACATAGATTTATCTAAGATATGTATGCTACTACTAATTATATTATATCATATTATATTATATATTATATTACAGTTATATTATAAAATAAAATAGTATATAATATATGGTTCCATGAAAGAATCACAATGTTGAGAAGCTACAGGTAAATGATGACAACTGATGCATTCACTGGTGGAGAAGACAAAGATTCTATAGGTTAATGGCTACATTAGTGGTAGAGAAACAAATGGGAAGGTGAAAGGTGGAATATATCCAAAGGGGTTCAAATATGTTCCTAGAGCAACATGTGTTTACACTAGAATAATTATGAATTACAATTAACTCTAATTGGAAATGTAAACTATTAATATCTTATCTAAGAAGTTAAATAAGACAAAATACAATAAATATAGAGATATATTATTTTACATAAGTAAATACTAAAGATATAACCAAGGATAAGGTTAGAGAATTATCCTTGGAAATAGATTAATTCAGACTGTGACAACTTTCTATGAATTATGATTGCTTTAAATAACCTACAAACATAGATTCATCAAAAACTTGTGGCTTATTGTATACTAGGACAAGGCCATAGAAGGTAGATAAGGTCATAGTGTGTTTTTGTCTACTAGTACAGATTTGTCCAAATAAACTATCCTAGATCTAAAAATTTGAACTTGTTAACCTTTGTCTATAGGTGAGTTATTTTAGTGCAGAGCTCGATTTGACATGTGAAATACCTATAAATTAAATGTTTTGGTATTACAAACACATAAAATATATCAAATGTAAAATGAGGGAAATAGGGTATGTGGGAATGTCTGAACTATCTTCATAAAACCCTTTGTTGATTGAGTGTTTCCTACATAACTTGAAAGCCTCAGGCGGATGTAGTTTTCCCTTTAGAGAAGATCATATGAATGCAACTAGTAATATTTTTTAATTGAATGTATGAAAAATGATTCCATTACCCTATAGTAAAATAATGTTTGACTTGGCCAAGGATTATGGTATTATAACAAAATTGTAATAACATTATTTACTCAGAAGATAGATGCTTTTGAAATCATAAAAGAGATGTTTTTTGTTAGTGAGAGCTAAGTAGGTTCAAGTGTGACCCTTAATATGCTCTTATAGGATAATATTTCAAATATTTATAATGATCAGCCTATTGGTTTATTGGTGAAAGTTGTTATGAATCTTGTCATTTTGAAAAGATGACCATTAAAGCAATGTGGACAAGGCCACACTACTTGACAATGCCATATTGTGCCCTTGTCTGACTAGTGTGCTCTTGTCCAATAAGAACATATGATTCAAAAACCAAAGTGATAGTGAAACATATGTTTAATATGGATAGATACAGATAAAATAGGGAACTTTAAGAGTTATGCACATTAATTTTGACACTTTCAAAGATTTTTTAGAGATTGTGGGTTATCAAAATGACAAATTGGCCAAGGTAAACACATTAAGAACAAGCATTATCAGGTATTAATTGAATAAATTTTAGTGTCTACATCTATCACCTCTTTAATTTAGTGATGTTTAAATTTACTAGACTAAAATAAATGTGATACCTAATTGTATATACACACATTGTCTTTGTCATGGAGATGTGCATGCCCCCTTGTTAAGGCATGTGGATAAGTGTTTAACCTATGATGAATTAAGAGTGATCAAGTCTCAATTTTAAAAAATAGTGAAGATGATTGAGTTTAAAATATTATATGCTCCAACCATCATAGAGTACTCCATAATGATTTTGAAGAGGTGGGAGCTAACAAAGCGATCTGTTAAAGTGAAACCAAGACATTTAGCATCACTAAGCTCAAATGTGACTCACATGTTAAATTAAAAATAAAGTATGGGTTCCAATATATGTATCACTAAAGTGCATCCAATATATGGAGTGTCACTAAGCTCAAGCATGGTCCACTTAAAAAATATGAATCACACTGATACAAACAGATTTAGATTTGAATTGTAAAATCTTGAAAATTTAATACATCAAAAAAATAAATCTATTTTTTTTAAAGTAGTAGCTTGGACATGAATTCATATCATGCCATCCATATTATATAGAGTTATAATTTTATATTTTGAAGAAAATGAAACATGTAACTATATTCATACAAGTGTATATTGCTTGAGTAACCAAGCAAGTTGAATTCCCCCAAAATCTAAAAATTCTGAATTCACAAATTCTAAATTGTCAAATTTGAAATGCATTGCTTATGAAAGCTTGGAGATAACCCCATTATGATTCCCCATTTTTAGATGAGGGAAACTTCCTAAAAATCACTTGTCTCAAAATAAAAAGTGAGAGCATTTGTGAGAGACGTATTCAAGTAATAACATGTGAATATTTGAATTGTATTGGCATATAAATTATGTAACATTAAATTATATAACAAGTTTGGATATTGGATTGCATAATTGTAAATAAATGTAGCATTGAATTATTATATGGAGCATGTAAATAACTTCCGAGTCTTGTCTATGTATTGTAAGTATAATACTAAATAGATTAAGCATTTGAAGCACATAGATAGTATGTGCATGCTATGTATCATGGCACTATAGATGTATGAATTTTATACTTAATGGTGTATGATAGGCATCATGGAACTATAGTATGAAGTAAATAATGTGTAAGTAAAGCCACATAATGTCACACAATAAGTCACAAATATCACATACAAAGGACATGTAAGATGTCACATAGAGCTAGAAAGCTTGCATAAATGTCACATATTAGGGCCAAAGGTTAAATACAAGGGACATGTGAATGTCTCACAAACATGGAAGTCTAAGGGCCACACTCATAAGGCATGATTACATCATATGAGATAGAGGGTGTATGTTAAACATACACAAGGTCAAGGGTTGCATTTAAGAAGCAACAAATTTAAACTTGTGATGTAATGAAACAAGAATATTAATAAAGCGTATAAATTTGACATGAACATGTTTTTAGCATATGCATCTATGTATAATGTTTAAAAAATAAAATATTCATTGTGATACATGTAAAGGATGACTGGAAAAGATACATATGTTTTTGTTATATCTCAACATGAAAATAGGTTTTTAATAAATAAAATATGTAAGAGTGTTTGTATAGAATAATGAGATGCCCCCAACTAAGCAAAGATGAAACCATGTAAAATTATGCCTTGAGCTTGAAATCTGGTGGATATCTGAGATATTATCTACTTTGTGATTAAAATTTCTAAAAGTCCCTTTGATTGTTTTATAGTTAAAAGTAGAGATTTAAAATACACAAGGACATGACTGCAATAGAGGACATATACATAATACACTATTGTCTGATTGATACAACTCTATCATGATTGGTTGTATACAAGATTTTTTTATCAAGACAAATTTTTATGTGTATTTATATTTTATATTGAACTATAAATGTGCTATGTTGGACACTTAGCTACCTTGTGATAATAAATATGGTATATATTGGACATAAAATTAGAAAACACATGAAAAATATATAATCTATCAATATGAACGTATGCCTACAAGTCTTAGTTTTGAATTTTTTTAAATATTTTGATGTTTTTTTTACTTTTTATATTTTATTTTATTTTTAAATTAAAATATTCACAAGTAAAATTTTAAATATCTGAAAAACAAGGTAACTAGAAAGGTTTTGAAAATGGAATAAGGAGGAGGAGATTTGAATAACCCTCAATAAGATGTTGAAACAAAGCATGATAATATGAAATGCAATCAAGGTGCCCATAATGTAGGTGTATATATAGCATATATGGAAAACATGGTCATCTAATCTCATGTGAAATTCTATAGATGTGAACATGAAAGTACAAATGAGAGTTAAAGCATGTATATATGTGTAAATAATTATCAAATAATATCCCATGAAGGATGTGCCTTGAAATATTACTAAGGTAGTTATCTTAGATTGTTCAAAATGGGTTGAAAAAGATAAGGAGCAAGTGCCCCAAAATGAAAACAAAGTCAAAGGTTGGAAGAAAATGGTTTAGGTGTAGAGGAAGCTAATCAAGGTCATTTTCCATCCATGTTTCCAACCAACAATCTCATCAATAGGATGTTCATATGTGTATCCAATTCATTGATAATAAGGAAAAAGTTATTCTACCAAAGAAGGTGTACCAAATGTAAAAGCTTCTGAATTTGAAGAAAAATCATGTGTTGTAAAATAATCTTTTGAATCATTGTTCATGTATTTGTCTAAACTAGTATCCCCATGCATGGGAGAACATGATGTAAAAACTTGTACCTATGTAGGATTCTTTTATATGACCTTTGATGCAATATTAGCTAAAGACCTTTTACTATGTGCCACTTTATGCTTAAGATTATATGTATTTCTCTTTCTAACCAAGTGATCATGTTCATATGTACTCATATTATGCTCTATAATAGATGGGTAAACTGTAATATATTCAAGCACATAAGTAGGTGAAGAAATTGAAAGGTACTCATGCTCATAATTAGGTGTAAAATTTGATTTTAGAATATGCTTATTTGAATGTAAATCATGATTTTGAATAGTTGTATAAAATAATTCATTGCCAAATTGCTCAATAATTGTTCCAAAAAACTTTTGTGGAATATGAGTAGGTGTTATTGGTGCCATGGGATATTCATATTGAATTCCTAAAATTTCAACCACTTAATTATCATGAATATACTTTAGACATTTATGAACTGTAGAAGGAAATACTATGATTTTATGTAATCAAGGTCTCCCTAATAGCATATCAAATACACCTTTACTTAGTAACGCTAATAAATGAGTGTGTAATATGAGAGGTCCCAATTTTAAATTTAATGAGATATGTCCAAGAGTATCTTGTGTATGACCATCAAATATTTTCACAACTCTAGATGTATGTTGTATATCTTTTTTTATAACCAATAGAATGTATAAGTGTTATGGTGCACACATTTTAACTTGATCCATTATTTATCATTACACTATTGATTGCTTCCATGCCAACATATGCTTTAATAGATTATGCATGTCTATCAAAATTATCATCAACAATTTAAAAATCATCAAATGTAATTAATGGGCATGATGCTAGCTTTCCTGTAACTATACCAATTATTTTATCAAGTGGGTATTCATGTACCTAAAGGGTTTGTTTTTCATCTTATGATTTATGATTGGAAAAAATATATTTATACATTTTCATTTTATTTTGTCTTAGCCCCTTCATTATGTGTAAAAGTGTTAATAATGTTCTCATAAATGAGGTCTTGAATTTTGTGCTTGAGCTTTATACATCTACCAGTGGAATGTCCAACACATCTATGATAATCTAAAAATTCATTTCCATCAAATCTTATAGATTGATGTATAAATATATCAAATTCTGATGGTGGAGGAAGCTTAATAACATGACATTCAAGTAAATTTTGTATTAACATATGAGGAGATGAAGGTAGCCTTGAGAATTACCTTCTTGGTGGAGTTGTGATATAATATTAGTAGTAATATTTATTTTGCCTTTATACGCACTAAGATGGTCCAAACATGTATGAAAGGAAGATTCAGTACTGTACCCAAGACCTATTCATAATTTGTGGGGAATACACAAAATAAGATCAATAATACCTTGAGCATGTTTTCCCAATCTTTTGTGCATAATGTATTTATACTTTTATAAATATTTAAATCCAAAACCATATTTTTGAAAAATTATTGATGAGCTAACTGAGTTGGATTTTAGAGGAGTGATCAAATGAGAAATGTAAGAGATTTTATCAATAAATAATTGTGTACATGTCACTTGTAATTTATTAGTTATGGAGAGTAATGCAATATAATGTGAATTAAATATGGTTCATGAAACATTATTGAATTGAAATCATGTATATATATAATGAATAGGATCTTGAAGGGTATGAAAATATTTTTAAACAAATTGAAGAAGTCTATGTATAACATGTAATAAGCATTTGGTTATGGAATCCATTACAATATTCAAAAGGTAAGACTATTTAAATTAGTGTTATATAATGAATGAAGATAATTATTACTATGTATACAAGATGCATCAAGAAAATTATTTTAACCTTTTAGGACTTAGATGAATGTAAATTATATGTTGTTAAAGAGTTGAGTATAGTAAATCAAGGTAGAAATATGTAATAAATGCAACCACTAATTTGTTACAGAATTGACTTAATTTGACCTTTATAAAAAAAGCAATAAATAATATAAATAAGAATTTATCCAGAAAACAACTGAGATGGATGATCTGGAGGCTGAAAACTAAGACAAAATCTAGTCTGAGTGTCATAAACAATATCCAGGTGTCAAAACCTCTTCTAGACAATAGTTCCCTAATTGGATAGTAGTGTCATGTGGCACTAGTGTCCCTATTTTAGTGGTAGTGTCCTCTATGAAAAATTGTTATGAGCTTTTAGGTGCACCTATGTCTAGGTTTATCAAGTTTGTTCCTACACGCACAAGTTTTTGATCTATGTAGGTGACCTATTTTGACTAATTTTATGAGTAAACCCTAATCTTTCATGTTGTTAGTGCATCTAATTGATACAAGAAATAAAGTGTGTTATTAGTGGGGTAGGCTAGACATACTCAACACCCTATTGTGAGGAGAGTTTCCTACATACCAATACTCTAAAGAGGGATCAAGCTCAATGTGGTTCTCCTCATGTAAGTGCTAGTGTAAGTGCAACTGAAGCTAGTATGAGTGTAGACTTGAGTGATTTGAGTGTGCTTGAGATTGAAAATTTGAGTCACCTAAGATTAAGAATGTTATAGATGGTTATATGCAAAAGTAGGGTAGAATAGAGATTGATAACCTTAATTGTGCATAACTTTTTTGAGTTTATATGTGTAATTTGCATCTTATTTCTATCTAGTGATTACAAGGCTAAAATTCATGTATATATTTTGTTTTTGTGCTTGTGCAGGTGTTAAAAGAGGTCTAGGCTGACCTAGGTGGTCTTAGATTTGAAAGATATTTGTTTATGTAAAAAGGAGGGAAAAGATAATAACACCAAAATTGGGACACTAGCACTATGTGGTGTTATTTTCCCTATTATGGTGCTAGTGTTTAGGTGTAAAAACCTGAGGCATGAAAGGATATGATGTTAGAATGAGGGTTTGGGACTACTTTATAAATGTCTAGGGATGCTTGTGGCTTGCATGAAGGCTGCATAAATGTGAAAATAGGCCCTAAGATAGATCTAGGGATAACCTATGGATAAGTGGCCTCAATTATCACTCTTAACACTCAAGTGTCATTTTTAAGTGATTACATAAATATATTAGCTAAGAAATAATGCAAGCAAAATCAAGAATAAAGCGTGATCCAGGCAAGGGTTTGAATAATTTATAGGATCTTAGATATACTTTTCAATTCACTGATTAGTGTTGGCCCAATGTTTTAGAACACTAACTACAGAGGTAGAAGCATGCCTATAGCCCACTAAACCCAATTTCAAGGGCAAGTTGAGATAAAATTTCCTAGGTGATACACTCCTCTTAGGTGAACCACAAATCAAATAAATAAAAGAGGCTTATTATTGGTGTAAACAAGGAGAATCTAGGTGTTTCTAACATATCATAAGTCATGTGGAAACTAAAGTCTATTTTTATCTTTGTATTATGGCTATGAGTATTTGAGTAAAACCCATCATGCCACAATGTCTATAAATAGAACACTATGTAGCCCTTCACGAGATTAGCTAAGCAATTTTAAAATTGTTAGATCACAGTTTATAAAACAAGTAAAAGTAAATGAAAAATAAAGTGAAAAGAAAAGGGAAATATTTTTTAATAGGAAAACAACAAAATTTAACCTAAAGTTGAAAGACAGAGTCTTTGTATGGGTTTTTATCTGAGGTGACAAGATAAACTTTTTTAGTGTTAGATTACTCCAAAGTAAAAACTTCAATCATTATGTTATAAATAATATTGAAGGTTTGAGAACTATATTATTTGAATGTTAGGAACTTATAGAATTAAACTAAAACCATAAGTTAAAAATCAACAAGCAACAAGCAATGTTTAAACTGAAATGTGGGTTCACCAAAATATTTATACTAGAATTATTTGTGAATTAAAATTAGCTCTAATTTGAAATGAAAACTATTTAAATATGATTTATGAAGTGAAATAAGACATAATTCAATAAATATATAGATATATAAAATTTACATGAGTTTTAAATGACTAAAAGTCAAGAATAGGGCTAAGGTTAGATAATTCTTCTTGCAAATAAATTAATTTAGACAGTGACAACTTTATATAGATTGTGACTAATTTAAATAACCTAAAAACACAAATGCATCAAAAAATAATGGATCTCTATATACTAGGACAAGTCTATAAAAGGCAGACAAGGTCACAGTGGATTGTTGTCTATTACTACAATTTTGTCCAAATAGACTATATACTAGATCTAAAAATCTAGGCTTGTTCACCTCTATCTGTAGGTGGCATGTTTCTATACAAAGATCAATTTGACATGTGAAAGACTCATATAATCAATGCCCTAGTCCTACAAAAATACATAAAAGAGATTAAATGCAAAAGGGTAAAAATAAGGGATATGGGAATCGCCGAGCTATCCTTAGAAAACCCTTTGTTGACACTGAAGGCCTTAGTTTGATGTAGTTATCCCTTTAGGGAAATTCATATTAATACAACTAGAATTTTTTCTTATTATAATTCTTGACAAATGATGCCCTTATCATACCTTAAAATAATGTTTGATTTGGACAAGGACTGTGGTATAGCAACAAAATTACAATAACAGACTTTACTCAAAAGATAAATGATTTTCAAATCATAAAAGAGATTTTTTTGTCAGTGAGAGCTAGGTATGTTAAAATGTGACCCTTGATGTGACTTTATAGGATAATATATTGAATATTTTATAAAATTGACCTATTAGTTTGCACAAAAAAGTCATTATGAAGTGTTTCATTTTGAAAAGATGACTCTTAAAGCACTATGAACAAGGTCGTAATAATAGACAAGCCCGTAATGTGCCCTTGTTTGACTAGTGTACTCTTGTCCAATAGGAATATAGGATTTTGAAACCAAAGTTACAATGAATTATATGCTAAATAGGGATGAATAAATATAAAATATGGAAATCTAAGAGATATGCACAATAATTACAAGACATTAAAGGCTTTCTTAAAGGTTGTGGGTTATTGGAATGGTGAATTGAACAAGGTAAATATGTTAAGAACAAGCATTGTCAAACATTTATTGATCAAATTTCAATTTTTATGATAAGGGGATGTATAAGGTCGATGAAAAACATTTTATGACACTGTATCATGGCCAAATAATGTTGGTTATCAGTTGGTGAATCCAATTTAATCAACAAAAACAAACCCCTTGGTTACCTTTATAGGGGATGACATTGAGTAGAGGTTAGAAATTGAGATGTGATTCACATTAAAATGATTAATTTTCCATTTCAATGTATTATGGCATAGCCTTATAGATCATCACAAATGGATATCAGATCAATGGTGACCCCTAATGGAAGGTAATATATAAATCTATCCTTATGCAAAATATTCTTTGTTTTGGTTTTTTATGTCATAAAATATATGAATGTGGTATTCAACGATAATATTTGGACTTGTGACCAACATATCTTCTTGATAAATCCATGGTACTTGACATTCATCCCCCTTACAAAATCCTTCAATACTAGAATTATATTGGTTTGGTTTGCGCATCTTTCACTTCAATTTTGGGTTGAATGTTGCTTCAAAATTATGGGAAATTCTTTAGGTCTGTATTTATTAATGGATTCTAAAATGGAGAATTTGGTTCATTCAAATTTTTCTCAAATATAGTTAACATAGATATTTCAATAGATCTTCTAGCTCATATTGATTTGAAATTTAAGAACAACATTAGGCTCAAAATCTTGTTTATCAGAGTCTACCTTTAAAATGTCAAATATGTTTTCAAATGGGGCATTTGGTCATAGATTATAATAGTTTTAAACATATTTAGGAGAAATATTGGTGGAAGGATGCCCTCCATGAACATCTAACAGTAAAAATTATTAGTGAAGATGAGAATGAAGTACCAAATTCAACTTTGAAGGCTCCATATTTTGATAAAATGTTACCCAAAATAAGTGAAGATAAATCCAAGCTAGAGGACAATATTTAAGAAAGGAAATTTGAAAAATTAAGAGCCTTGAAAAACCCAAAAGATGAACTAAATGAAGGTATAGTATCTCCTACTTCAATGGTGATTTCTCAACCCATCAATTTGATTGAAGTAGGTATTCGTATTTATCTAGATTTAGTGGATGGAGAGAGATACACTATCATACGTAAAAAGAGAAAAAGGTCAAACTAAAAAGGGCCTTAAACAAATGAACATGACCCTTAACTCTTATAAAGGGAATGGAGTGGGAGGAACATAAATATTTTTGAGGTTTGAATATGTTTTACTAAAGGTTTGCATCATGTTCACAACCTATTCCATGTTTACCACTAGTAAAGGTAGCTCGATTCAGTCTTTATTGCCATAATTTTTTATTCCTTTTTAGAATCGAAGGGCCCCTTTCAAAACCATCATTTTAACATTATCATAAAAAAATTATATATATAATTAATGATATATATATATATATATATATATATAATGATAAATTATAATTAATATTATAGAATTATATACCATTAATTATATATATTATTATTATATTATAATATATTAATTGTATATTAAATATTATAACATAATTATATTACATTATAGTGGATTAATATATATTATAATTAGTATTATATAATTATATACTATTATTTTTAGATAGATACCAAGGTTTGTGGGTCCCTTGCCCATTTCTATTAATCAAAAATTGGATTACAAAACACATCTTGGAGTATTGAAAAATTGACACTACCAAGGCCATAAAGAACCAACTTAGCCAAAAATATAGATGAGCCAAAATAAATATACCAAAAAATAATATTAATACCATAATTCTAGGCACAACACACTATGAACCAAAAAATAATAGAGACACATAACAGAAACTAGGAGCCTCCTAGCCTAGTCCGAAAAGATATAACTTCTAACACAACTCTACCCTCATCTTTCATAGTTGCCATTGGGGTCTCCATGTCCATTCTGACCATTATGAAAGAAGCACAATGCTCCACACTTTGAAACCCAACCATCATCTTTTTCCTAGTGAGCACATCTCTAATAGTTAGTGAGGAGCAAACACTACTCAGTCAGCCCTACATTGTAGTCATCACAACCTAAAGAGGGAACTAAGGAAACCAAGAGTGGGCTAGCCCATGCCTAAAAAAACTAGATTTTTCATGAATTTAAAAACTCCTAAATGCTCCCTAGAATGATGCACAACATTCCAACTCTATAATAGGGACTTTGACTTATGCCATTGGAGGAGGAGGAAGAAATTGCCTTAACTAAGAAGGAAAATATAATTATGCTTGAAAATTATACACATAACTTAAAAGAGCCACAAATTTGGTTTCCAAATCTCTAAAAACTAAAATAAGTACCACACCTAGACTATATGAACCAAAAATGCAAATCTATGAAGGGCCTTAAATCCACAGCTACAATTTCTTCCATCAAACCCACCCTATGCATAGGAGCTAAAAAAATCCATTTCGACAACATGTTACTTATATTCCACCAACATTATAAGCTTACTAGAGAACATGGAAGCCACATCTAAATTTAACTTGATTCTGGTACTAAAACAAAGGTAATCATCCCTAATAACCCTTTGAATCGATTGTAAAACCTCCTCAGAAATAACCCAAAAAAAAATTAAATAGGCTTGTGAGACCTCACCACAAAAATCCATTTCCTAAGAATGACCCACACCAAAAACCATAGGTAGGCCAAAATATTTAACCACTACCCTCTCCATACCACTCCTAATAACCAAGAAAACAACACCTTGAAGTAAGCATAAATCTTGATAACACAACCCAACCAAGAAAACAAGACATGACCACCCTAATCAGCCTAGAAAACATCACATGATCTTAACACCAAACCAAGTAATCATTCCCATGATCTGCCAATGAAAAATAATGTGTTATAATTATGGCATCACCCTTCACACAAGTGTAGAGGGATGGGCATTAAATGCCTAAATCAGTGAATGAGACCCCTTCGAAGTCTTCTCAAGCTTCCCTTTGGTTTTCCATCCTTATATCTTCTAATTGATTGATACCAATGTTGGAAAAAAATTAGATGTTATGTTGGCTTCTTGAAAGTAATGATGATAATCCCAATCCTTAATAAAACCCAAACATAACCAAGCCTTTTCAAGAATATTAGCTAACTTCTAAGACTTAGTAGTTTTCTTTTGCAAGGCTTAAATTAGAATCTAAGATTCCCCTTCAATCATCAATCTTTCAATTCCACATAAAACTACCATCTCAAGCCTTAACACCAAAATTTGAGTTTTTGCTCCATTATTGGTCCATCAACAAGTTTAATGGAGGTTGCACAAATAAGTGACCCATTATAATACACCCAACACTTGAGGTACCAAGGTTTCCCTAGGAAGCACCACCCAAGTTTAGTTTGAACCATATTAGGGATGGGGGAAGCCAAATCACATTTTATTTTCTTTTATATTTTATGGTAGACACCAAATACCCATTAACAAGAGGATAAGACACAAGCTTCCATTTGGCACACATTCTCATGTCCAAATATGAGAGCCTACCATTTATATGCTTTACCTAAGCAAAAATATACTCATAGATTGTTACCTCCATATCTTTAATAAATACAAACATAAGCCCGTCCTTACCTTCAAAGATGTGATGATTTACTTCATTACAAATCAACCATATTAGAATAATAATATTCACTCTCCATAAACCGTATAAGGAATTTTTGATATCACCAATCCACCAAGATTAGAAGGCACTAAAAAGAGAAGAGGGCCAAGCCAAGACCACTCTAACTTATAACATAACCATGACCAATACCAAAAGGCAATGGGATAAGGAAAAAAAATATGATCGGTCAATTCTTCCTCATTTTTACATAAAAAACAATGAGAGGGGCCAATGAATCTAATTTTACCCAACCCATCCTAAGTGAATATGCAATTCTAAACCACCAGCCAAGCAAAAGCACCTACTTTTTGAAGACCCTCTTACTCCAACATAGTGAATGAGCTTAGATCATGGAATCATCGATAGCCTCAACCATCTGATAGCCCAGGCTTATTGAATAAAATCCAAACTTATCCCCATCCAATGTAGTGAATCCTCCTTAGAGTTGAGAAAGACTTTACACTTTGTAATATAACCAAATAGAAATATGCATTGATCCTCATAGATGGCTAAGTTTTCAAAAAAATTACAATTCCAAGATGTCAAAACCTAGATCGACACAAGATTTAAATAATCTTCCACTTTAGCACCCTAGACTAATAAAAGAATACGTTTAGCCTTAGCCAGATTAGGAAGATCAGCTAAAGGATTGTGTCCATTTCAAGAGTCTACCTAGAAATTAGAAATCTTGCCATTATTAATAGTCTAGGACACATGATCCATGATTAGAGGTTTGCATTTAAGCAAAAAGCTCCAAACGTGGAAGCCTTGAGGAGGATTGACTATACAAATAATACTCAATGAATTTTTCAAATTCAAATATTTACACCTTCATAACCTACACCAAAGGGAATATAGCTTCAAATCATGCCCCAAACCAATTTTTCCCTCAAATCCATATTTTTAAGATTCGATCTTGTAACTACAACACCTCACATCTCCTTTTCCTTAAAAAACCTATCCCATTTAAGCAAAGGGGTCTTATTTTTATCACATGAGCCCTACCACAAAAAATCCTTAAAAATTTTAATCAAAATCCTTACCACTTGACTGGGTAGTTGGAGCATGGATAATCAGTAAATAAGAAGATAGCTTAAAACTGATTTACTTAATGTTAAGCAACTAGCAAGAGAAATCCACTTCTCTTACCATGAATCCAAATGAGACTTAAAAGAGTTAATAAAACCTTCCCAATGATATCCCTTCCCTATACCAGCAAAGAGGGTGACTCCACTATATCTTGAAGGAAGTTTACCAATATTAAAACCTAGAAGGAGAGAGATAGCCAACTGAACATGCCCAAAATAGATTATAAAGTAAATTTCTAATTTTCTATCATTCACAATTTGATCTAAAGTAGCCTCATAGCTAGAAAAAATACTCTTGAAAGCTGGAGTTTCACAAATTGAGGATTGCCCAAAGATAAAGGTATCATATGTAAATTATTTATGATTTAAACTTTCTAAACCATCCAACACTCTAATCCCTCCTAGATGACCCTCAACCTTAGCCTGCTTCATGGCACTCCCAAATTTTCAACCATGAGAATGAAGAGAAAAGGAGACAAGGGTTCCCCATCCCTAAGTCCCCTAGAAGCCTCAAAGAATCCATTTAGACTACCATTAACCAATATCAAAAACTTAGGACCTACCACACAACTGAACACCTAATCACACCAACCCCTACAAAAACTAAATTTATCCAAAACCTTGGTCAATAAATGCTAATTCACTTGATAATATACTTTAATAATATCTAGCTTGATCATCAAACCTTTCTACTAAGAATGAGAAAGAGAATGGACAATTTCATGGTCAATGATAATGCCCTCTTGAATGTTCCTACCTAGAACAAGCCCTGCTTGCTCATCTAAAATCAAGGAATCCATTATGGGATTCAGCCTAGTAGCCATAGATTTATAAATAATATTATACACATTATTATAAAGAGAGATAGGATAAAAATTCCAAAAAATCACTTGAAAGTCACCTTTGGGAAATAAAGAAATGAAAGTAACATTGAGATTTGGGGAACTTTTGTCTTTTTCATGATGATTCCACCATATTCAACACATTTACACCCACTATCTCCCAAAAAGACTAAAATAATTTTGTAGGGAACTCGTCAGGGCCATGATATTTATCATTACCCATAGAGAATAACACTGCTCACACTTCCTCCAAAGTAAAGGGTGAAAAAGCTTATCATTTTGCATGGAGGACACCGACCTCGGGATGAAAGCTAGATTGGCTTTTTGAGCCAAGAGATTAGAAGCCACTTCATTTGTTAACAAATTTTGAAAAAAATTACATCCTTAAAAATATCTGATTGGGAATCTAACATCACTCCTTCACTATATTGAATACTCGAAATGTGAGACACACCTCACTTGACACTAATAGAATTATGAAAGAAAGTAGAATTACTAGCCCCTCTAAATTTATCTATATTTTTGCTTCTAATGAATTTATTCTCATAATAATAATTATTTATACTCAAAAATAATTCACTTCTCTAATTTATAAGAAATAACATTCATCCCTACACTACAATCCACCTTACTCAAGTCCTCCAATTAAGCTTCCACTTGGGCCTTCTCTTGGAAAATATTTTTAAAGCGAGCAGAATTCCAATGTTTGAGATAACATTTGATAAATTAGAGTTTCTTAACCATCTTAAACATCTATGAACCTAACACAATGGGACTATTATTCTACCAAAGCTTCATTAGAGACAGAAGAGAGGCATCATGAAGCCACATCCTTTCAAATTTAAAAGGGAAAAACATTAGAGGGCTATCCACAAAAAATTAGATATTGATGGGGAAATGATCTGAGCTAGAAATGGGCAAAATAACACTTTCTGAGATTCAATTTTGCAAAAACCCAATTGAAGAAACCAAAAAATGAACCAGTCATTTTGAAATGTTATTAGCACCACACCTTTTTTTGTTCCAAGTAAAAAATCCATGCTTAGTCCTTACATCAATAAATTCATTATTAGAGATGAATTTATAAAAATCCATTTGAGAATGGACTATATGAAAAGATCCACCCTTTTTCTCCAAAGAGAAAAGAAATGCATTAAAATCACTACCCAGAACCACCTTTTCACTGAGAAAATCTATGAGAGAATTAGACAACTCACTCCACAAATGATGTTTATTCACATGATTATTCAGAGAATACACATTAATCAAGAGAAAATTCATATCAGAGGAAAAGCTATAAATATGAAAAAGTTTCCAATTAGAACCAAAACCTATCATATCCACATAAATTGAGGTAGGAGACTAGAGAATTAACAAACCCCAAAGGCCCCAAAAGCTTCAATAAATGAGCTATTCCATCTACTCCAATTATTTTACATTAGACTCAAAGCCTTTACCAAACTCAGTTTCGAGTCTTAAATCATCAAAATAATTAGAGAGGTAGCAAAAATAAGAAACTTAACTAAGTATCTCTTATTATGGGAATTAACATTCTAGGAGAAGGGAATTCCACCCCTCACTTTCTAGGCTCAAATAAATTCCTTAAATTACCATGTCTCCTTTATATTATTACTCCTTCCACATGCTCCTTAGTCGATTTCCATCCTCTTTTCCTAGGGGGACCCCAATTTGGTTGAAGGAGTGAGCTCTAGGATTGAGAAATCATCAAAGTTTCACATGAGTTCAACTCCTCCTCGGAATATTCTTCTTCCACTTCTAAATATTTCTCAAGATCATCTAAACCAAAACTTTTCTTAGTTCTTATTTTTCTAGACAATTAGAAGATCCCAGATCCCATGCCTCTTATGGGGGGTGATGAAGAATAGACTTGATCACTTATGACTACTCCAAAATGAATTCACAACCTTTTAGCATTAAATAATGAGACACTCTACCCCTTTATCCAATTTCTTCAATAAGGCCTCTATTTATGTAATTTTTAAATCATGACCTCAATGATCTTCCATTTGTTTCCTATATTGGTCCTCCTTCTCCATACATTTATCTAAATTCTCTAACAAGACCTTTATTTCCATCAATTTTGAATTTTGACCCAACAGAACCTCCTTTTGCTTCCTTAGTTGGGCCTCCTTCTCCCTTTGTTGGGCCCAAAACTTCCCATTGTTACTCTGAAAGAAGGCACCAAAAGTTTAAAAGGTTGGTTTCCAAACATGATTCATTGAAACCATTTTGGAAGTTAAACCCAGAAAAAAAGTCTTACAAAATTTATGAATATGACCTAGTCATCTACACTTGAAACATCTGAAAGGATTTTTTTTTAAATCAAAGATTTTCTTCCAAGATCTATCTTGTGTTTTGATAAGGATACTTTCAAGAATTTCTAAGTCTAGATCCAAAAAAACTCTAACCCTTGCAAAGGATGCCAAAACACCTTCTTCTAAAATAGGATCTATCTTGATGAAATACCCCAACAAATTGCCCAAGTGTTTAAGATAATTTTGACCCCAATATTACATAAGAATCCCATAAAAATGGATCCACACTATGGATGTTCCATTCTGAGCTAAAAGAATATCAAAATTAAGTTGGTAATGTTGAATCCAAATACCAATTCCTCCAAATTACCGTAATGGATGATTTAAAAGCTTCTCCTTTACCTCCAAACAAGAGTAGATAGTAATTAAAAAGCCTTTGGGCATAAATCTCACCTTTGTTGCATGTCCCCAGTGTTTATTTACCAAGGATTCAACCTCTCCTATCACTTTCCACTTACATGTACACTTACTAATTAGGGCACATTTTTATAGTGCTAAGATGTTCCACGAAAAAGGCTTTGAATCCCAAACCAACTCCTTTCTTGACCGATCCAAAGATCATCTGCTAATTAATGAGTAACCAAACTTGGATTGAACGTGTTCACTAGATCAACCTGTCCATATCAATTTTCTAATTGCCTCTAATTAGAATATTATTGACACTTGGTGCCACATTCACCCTAGACTTTAGACCTTTAACCAGTAGAAAATCTTTCCAGACCTCTCATGCCTCACTAGCTTACCGCCACCTACTTCTTCATCAGTTGAACCAACTTCAAACAACATCCCAAATCTCTTTTATTAGGGTATGATGATCATCTTTAGAAGAGTGATGACCAACCCACATAGAAAAGGAATGTACTTCCTTATGCTTCTTCCCTTGATCATGTGCCATCCTTGGTTACTTTTAATCTTCTTCACCTCATTCTCATTCTTAGGATTCATGAATATATACATATATATATATATATATATATATATATTTGTTATATTATATCATACTATAATATGATAATTCATATATTATTATAATATAGTATGATATAATATAATAATAATAGTATATATAGTTAAAAATATACAATTATATAACACTAATCCTAATATATTATATTATAATGTAATATTTTATATTATTATTATATTATATTATATTTTTTTCCTGAAATGTGATTAATATAATGATTTTTATTATTAATTAGATAAATGAAATAGAATAATATAGGGTACTAGAAACATAATTTTAAACAACAAACAAAAGATAAATGACTAAAATAGATAAATTAAAACAAAAATGATCAAGGCTAAACTATTTAAAAGAGAGATGAACTTATCTTTTTGAGACACAAACTAACTGAACAAGAAAACATAATACAAGAATAGATAGAACACAAAAAAAACTATAAATCTCCCAGAAGCTATACATGAGTGTTTTGACGAACAAGAATGCATAGTAGAGGACAAGAGTGAAAGTCACTATTTTCTATGTTGGTCGATCTTGTATTTAAAAAAACTCAAACTTTTGTAACAATTGGGTACGAAAGTGACAGTTAGGTCTTCTTGCATTGATTTAATCTTCAAAATTGTGAGGAGACATGGTATGTGCCTTCTTGAAGATAGAAACCTTAAATTTATGCCACAAGGAGATAAATGAATGTGGAGTAAAAAGAAGTTAAAAATTAAATTTGTAATAGAACTCAACACCTCACTATGCTAAGCACTACCTACATACCAATATTCTGAAGAGGCATAAAACCTCCATGTAGTTTTCCCACCTAAGTATTTTGTGAAATTGTGTTTCTTTGACTATATGAATGCATATATGATTGAATTTAATAATTGATCATGCTTGGTTATGGATTCATAAAAATTAAATTTAGACTTGACTCATGACTATTTGAAGTGCTTGGAAATCGATTTGGGAATATTAAGGAACTTTTACTCAATGTGCACCTGTGTAAACAAGCTCTTGTAGTATAATTTCTAAACAAGCCAAGATCTTTGAAATTAATGAATTAAATGTGATTTTATAATGGTTTAATAGGGTGTTATTATCAAAAATTTCACCCTTGAGGAGGTTTTTTTAGCATACTCACTTAAGTGATATCATAGAGACAATCCTAGGTTGTGGGTGACCTAAAGAGTGGATTGAACCTCTAGATAGGGCTAGCCCCCTTGATGTATCACTTAAGAACTACAAAATAAGATACTACTTGTAAGGTAAAAAGGAGAGAGAACTGAAATCAAACTAAACTAAGGAAGTGATGTACCAAACTTTGTGACCTATACTACTGATTTGCATGTGCACTAAGACCTATAAGACTGCAAGAAACATACACTTCTCCTAAGAATAATCTATCACATCAATGCTTTGCAAAGAGGTAAGGAATTATGAGAGTAGAATGGAAGATGTTTGATACTTATAATCCATATGGAACCCCTAAAGACACTCTTCACAACCTACAATAGAGAAATAAACTGCAAGAAGGCAAGAAGAATAGGACAACAAGGCAAGGTGAGTTAAGTCTACACTTTCCTAAACCAACCATTCAAAGATTTACACTACAAAAAACCATAGAAGGAGGTAAAATAATCATATTATTGATCAATAGGCATACAAAATTGTAGGTTTATGCCATACTCCTGGTGGAAGGATCCATTTACAAGCCAAATTAGGCCATACATATAGAAGAGAATGAGAAGGAGAGAGAAGATAGGCGTAGGAGATTCTATGACAAGTGTCACTTCACGAAGGATAAATTTACAAGCAAGAATTTATGTCAATAAAAAATCCTAAACTCCTTATTTAACATGTATGCACTTGGTTTGATGATATACCTCTCAAGGTGGTGTAGGAGTTACTTCATTGCCTTGGTGACTCATCTATATTCCTTTAAACTACCCATTAAGAGTCATATAAAGTGGCAAGTCATATTTTTGGAAACTAACTACTTGACTTGCATTGGACATCTATTTAAGGCCCCTATCCAATCATCTTTCCACCTTCATTCTTCAATTTTCTTCACAATTCTCACATTTCCTCTCTAGGAAGGCTTATTCCTTGTCGCCTTATTTTTCCACAAAGCTCTTTGGTTTGAGATATACACAACACTTATATGTAAAATAAAATTAAAATTTAGTACCCTTTATCCCCTTATATCTTCACCCCAAATTTCTTGATCCAAATCCCAAGGCAAACCCACTTTCTCAACACCCACCTTTCCTAATTAGGCCTAATTAGGCCTAAAGCAAGCGTACAGTCCTAAATACCATACAAATACGTACATTGCCATCCCAAAAACACCATAATATTTCTAGGCACATGAAATAATGTTTTTTAGAAAAAATTTAATCATTTCCAAGGGGTAGAACTCAAGTTATGTCATTTTTAAACTTCTAGCCCTAGGTTGACCTTAGCAGAGGCCTGAAGAGGTTGAGAGATAAAAAATGCATAGAGGGAATTTTTAGGAACTTCAAGGAAAAATAAAAACTTTTTTAGGTATTTCCCAACTTATTTACCATTATTTTTCTTTGGTCTATCTTTAAAACTCTCAAAACTACCAAGTTTCAAGGTTATATATGTATTTTTAAGACTGTCAGAAGGTTGTAAGTTTCTTATGTATTATTGATCAAGATATGAACACAAAAAACATTATCAAAGGCTTCTCATGAAATCCTACACACCTCAAATGACCTTATTTGTTTAATTTTTTCATCAACAAGACACCTCTTAGTCACACTTGTGCAAAAATTCTATTGGTTGTACGTGTTCTTAGACTGTGTACAGCTCCTTTTAGCATGTTAGAAACCCTTTGCAAAGTTATTAGAGATAGTAAAGGTTTTTTCAGGTCTTATATGACCATCCCTTATTATTTATATTCTTCCTCAAGTGTCTACGACCACCATTTAATCTTTCAAACCATATTTGAGTTGCTTGTTAATCATGAAAACTCCTTAGGTGATTGTCACAACAACAAACACTTCATTTTCTTCAAATATAAATGTTAATGGTGTTTATTAGTTTATTAAATGTGTTTATATATTGTTTTATCAAGTTCAAGTGCTTATAAACCCTCCATAGTGATCAAATTCATCATAACCCTTGGTGATTTCCTTGTATTCTTAGAGATAGACCTATATGTATGTGCTTCAAGATAGGGTTTTAGATCAAAACACCATTATGACCTCCAACCATGATTTTAAATGATTCATAGTAACCCTACACCATCTATATATTGTGTGTTTATTACCCAACCCTGCATTTAAGTCTTCAACATGATCATAAACTAAGCTTTTATGCCTTGATTTAGGCCTATAACCTACAGAATTAGGCCATTTCCTTCATTATTGTACTCTACACATGCCAACATAAATATAAAATAGGTATTTAAGAGACCTAAATATTTTATTCAAATATTTTTAGACTAAGGCACATGCATTTAGAGTCTTAGAGGGTAAACACAGACATCAACTCTCTCTAGCCCTTGTAGGCAACTTAAGAGGTGTTTACCTTGTTAACCATTATTCATAGAATAAATTATGCCACAATATTGGATTACATATACCCCTTTAACATCCCCAAACACCATTCCCAACCATGTATCTTCTCATGTACAAGCTAAGCAAATGATTGGTCTCTTCGAGCATGCACACTCGTAATCTTAGACCCAGTCTAAGTTTTCTATCAAGAGAGATCATCTTGATGTTTCATTCTGATTTAAAAAAGATTAATTGGATCTTGAACATCCTTACCCAAGTTTTAAATCAGTTTTATTATGGGTATTGCTTCCCATTTATCCTTGAAACCTAGTAAACTCAAGCTTAGGGTATTAGACTTTCCTTCTTGTTTTGACCCTAGCCATTAGTGTTTGATGTTTTCTCAATCTTTATAAGGTTCAAATATCCATTTAAAACTTATCTATTGTCCTTATTTCCACCATTTAAACCCTATAATTATATACCAATGCTAGGAATGCATATTTTCTTGTCTTTTTGTATGCAAATATATAGGTTTGTGTTTAGGATTATCAACTCTCAAGCTTTGGGGATGCATTTCTGATGGGGTCTTATCATTCCTTTCAAATAAAAAATTTATTAGGATATCCTTCATGGTTTCATAATTTTTTATTTATTTTGATTTCCAACTTGGGCTCACAAAACAATCACTTCAACCATTTGTTGGATGCAAACCTGGAGGTTTGCATTTCCTAGCTCGACATTACTTCCAACCTTTCTTGAGGTGGCTCTTTCAAGTTTACAAGGAGTTCCAAAACTATATCATATTATAAAATATATTATTCACTTATTAAAATCCTATACATATCTATTCAATGCAAGGTGATTGCTTGTTCTTCTTAGGTTTTCTCAAGTTTTAACACAGTCCATCTAGACACACTATTTCCCTAAATTCTGATTGTAGATTGTTATTCTGACTCAAAGAAGAAGTGATTCCTCTAAAATAAAATATTTAGATCTTGAATGCAATGAATACATCTTTTAAATATTTATCACACTTCAAACTACACTCAAACCTTATATTTATCACAAAAATGCATTGGAAGATAGTTTTGTACGAGGCTTGTTGAAGAGCACTAAAACTAAAGTTTCTTATAATTCCCTTGATGCTTGATTTCTTCCACCTTAGGAGAGTGCAAAATGAGAGGCTGGTGGAGGTTTTTTAGAATCCACTTGGAGCAAGAAACATGGAAAATCATCAAAACCCTACGTGTCACCTTCACAAATCAATAAACAGCTCCCTTTCTTGCCTCTTTAGGGCTCACACGTACCAAATGAGTGTTGGATATAATGTTGAAATACCACTGGGACCTTGCAAGACCTCAAATAGTACTTCATTCTAATCCATAAGTTCTAAAATACCATGAAATCTCTTAAAATTGAGCAAGTGGGATTTCAAGAGAGTTTTAGAGCACTTTTCCTATTGGCGATGGTTCATAGAGTTAATCCCCTATAACCTAAAACTAATGCATGGAATATTAAGGGAATAAGTTTCCCTATCTTCCCCTAATATAATTTGAGCCAACACTTTTTTCCATTTATGAACCAAGCATTTGAAAACAACCTTCACTAGCTTGTAAAGAGCTCGATGGAGAAATGGAGGATATTTTGCCATTTTTGGACCTGTTACACACTTCTAAGCATGGATATTACCTGAAGAGTATGGAGGAAGCCATGTATGTGCTATGAGACCATCTTTTCTAGGAAAACTTGTAACAATTCTTTAATATACCCCTTTCTAGAGATGTAAATAGCCATATTTTGCCTAAACTCTGTTAGAACTGAGGGACAAGTATTCATGGAGTCTCTCATTGCATGTATAGACATGGATCAACATGCCAAGAGCATATTCTAACTATTTACCTGCCATCTCTTACACCATTCCTTTCTTGCATGTTATAAAATGAGTAATAAAACACTTGAAATAGCTTATAACATTAGAATAGTGAGTTGATCATCATTTTTCAAGTTGTACAGACCAAATAAGTAAAAAGATGATCTTGACATGTACCACATGACCCAAAAAGACCTTTTAAAACCCTTATCACCCTTGAACTAACTTAGACTTAACATAGAGTAGTTTGAACAAACACGAGACAAAATGAGCAATTACCTTAATATTGTCAAAATAAACTTAAAATTTGTTAAACACATAAAGAAGACTACAATGAATGACTATTTAATGACAAGACAAAGTGACTTGATCCTGATACCAATTAGACCATCCTAGAAGGCTTTGTAATCTACCAAAGAAGACACACTATCTATTATCTTATACCATTAAATACCAATACAAGACCTTTATAATGGATATCAATAAAGTTAAGATCAAATACATCAAAGTTTCAAATGATACTAATTCATGGTGGCTAATTTTGGCTAAGAAGCATTTCATCACATTGATTTGGCTTGCCCATTTGTTGGGAGACATCATAATGCTTGGATACTTTGTGCACATCCTAAAATAAGGTAGGCTACCAAAGACCACTTTGTAGGATTTTTTTGGTAGTGGTTTCACTTGAGAAATGACCCCCTATAATTCATTGATGAGTTCCTAAAGAAGTTGTGGTCATTCATGCTCTAGTGTTACTCTGTGTAGCACATCATCTCTACCTAGATTGTACAAAAACCCATTAATGAGACTATATGGTATAGCTCGAGTGACCATTTAATTTTTATCTTGTTCCATATAATACATAGGGAAAGTTCCTTGCTCCAAGAAGTTTGTAATATCTTCCATATTATCTAGGATTGAAGCAGCCCTAAATAAAAACACATCTAGGGATTGATCTTCTATTTCTTCTGGCTCCTACCCATTGTGTAACTTACTCGAATGATCTGACCCCATATTTTCTTAGCTTGGCTTGACATTAAAGCAAAATTAAAATTCTTGAAATAACATAAGCCACTTAGATATTTGTCCTCCTAGCATTGGCTTGTTAACCAAGTAGCGTAATGCCTAGTAATCTGTAAAGAACTCTAATTGTGTAGCCAATAAGTAATGTCAAAAAATTTGTAGTGCAAACACCATAGCTAATGCCTCTCTCTTTTTATTTGTATTGTTCTTTTTTTCAATTGATAACTTCCTACTAGAAAAATGTATGGGATGATCCAACCCACCTTTTCCTAGTTGCGCTAAGACAACTCCTACTACAACATTAGAAGCATCCACATGTACGTGGAATGGCTTCTTCCAGTCAGATAAAACTAGAATTGGTGTTGTTGCTAGCCTTTTTTATCTCAATTTAATGTTTTTTGGCATTCTATTATCCACTTAAACCTTATATCTTTGTGCAATAGTTTCTTCATTGACATCGATTTGGCTATGTACCCTTTTATAAATTTCCTATAGTATCTCGTACGACCACGAAATGTGTGCACTTATGTAAATTTAGCTAGGGATGGCATCCCTACTATCAAAAAAATCTTATTTGGATCAACCAAAATACCATCACTACATATTATGTGGCCCAACATAACACTAAAATGTGTTAAAAACAAACACTTTTTTAAATTCAAAGTAATGCACAAGGCGTGACACCATTCTAACATTAATCACAACTTCAACAGTTGTTATTTAAATAAAGAGAAAATAGTCCAATCAGCAAATCAACTTCCAAAATTCATGAATGAAGTCTTTGAATGCATTTACTAAAGCTCTAGAAAACATTGCCAATGCATTCCTTAGGCCAAAGGGCATTACCGTTTATGTGAATGATACCCATTTAGTTGTGAAGGTAGTCTTAGCTTGATCCTCCATTGTGACCAAAATTTGATGGTACCCATTAAAACCATATGTGAATTAGTACATTTCATGCCATGTGATAGACTCAAGGACTTCATATGTGAATGGTATTTGAAATGGGTCATTGATGTAGACAATTTTGAGTGTGTGGTAGTCTCCACAAACTTGAATTTCCCCTATATTATTTAGTTGCACAACTATAGGGCTTACCCATTCTACTTTTTCAACTAGATAAATGATTATAGCTTCTTGCATTTGGTCCAATTCATATTTTACTTTGATCTTCATATTGGGATTGAGCCTGTATGGGCACTTTTTGATGGGTGAAGTGGATTTTTTCAATTCTATATGTATCTCTACCAAGGATGGATCCATGCCTTTTATTTTAGAAAACTCGGTTGGAAATACATCTTGATAGTATCAGAGTAATTTCCAAGCTTTTGAGATTTGTTCTTGTTCCCAGTATTCACCCATAATCACAAGTTTAGGTAGATCCACTATTCTAATGTTTCCCTTAATCATTTTCAAGGGTTATTGATATACTTTGTTAGATCCACTAGGTATAACTTCTTATAATATATTCTTACCTTCCCACTATGGAATGTTTATGTTGTGTAGTCTTTCTTATTCAACTTAATCTACACTTTAAACTAGTTTTGGTTCAACTTTGCATGTTGGTTTAAAGAAACCTTCTAGATCCAAATATCTATCACTATCACTAGACTCTACCAATTCATCTATTATTATATCACATGGCTTAAAAATATCTTATTCTTGTTGACTAGCCTATAATTGTGAATTGCCAAATTCAAATCATGCACTTCTTCCTACTGAGATTATGATTTAGATACAATTATTGACTCTTCTACTCATCTAAAACATAGAAATATTTTGAGTTTATATAAGGAATTACACACTAATGGATTATCATTTTCAAACACAAAAGTCTTAATTAAGTCTTATTCCACTTTTACCCAATGCTTGGTCTCTCTGCTATGTTCTTGATGCATATACTAGGATGTTGGTAGAGGTGCTATTATATGATTGAACATGTGCACCCAGTGCCTTGGCTCTACTCCCTGTGTAGTCCATATATCCACACAATGATGAATGTGTAAATTTAGGCATTAAATTTCTTAGAATAAATTTCATTCTGATTTCATAGTAGTTAGTAGCTATAATGTTACACACAAAAATTCATATGCTTCCTCCCATGAATTTTTGGATTTCTGTGCACTGCCCACCAAGTTGTAGAAATCCTTTTCAACACATAGCTAAGTGCATTGACTCATTGATCCACCCCTAACACATGGTGTTCAAGCCTCAATATGAATGGATTAAGGTTCTATGTCACAAAGTATTGAGGTATATATTTTTCATCAATGAACAACATGCACAAAGGTCATATCTCATGATCTCTCTGAGCCTAGTTCAAAATATGAGTATCTAAGTCACCACTTATGGATGATGTTGTTTCCTAAGGTAAAACACCCTCTAAATTAGGTTATGTGTAATCCATAATTATTACACCTATATTGTACATGAAATATTCTTCATATTTTGTCAAAGAGTGCACTAATGGAGAAACACATTCTTCTATTTCAACCTGCTTGGTTGGAGACTTTATTATAACATGATTATACACTAGTCAATATTACTATTGTGCAGTGTGTAGTTTCAAATCTAGTGACTAATATATATATATATATATATATATATATATATATATATATATATATATATATATATATATATATATATGTGGGGTGGGGTGGGGTGGGGAGTGGATAGATATATATGTTACTTCCCTATCTATAGATGGATAGATAACATGTATCAAATCCAATGACAAATATTTCCAAGATTGATACTTTATAGGTCATAAAGTAGTTTGTCTTTCATCTGCACTGACCTTAAACCAACTATTATCCCCATAGGCATAAGGGGAATCTAGATATTTTGGGATGATATACATCTTTTATTTGGACTTATTAAGGGTAATGACCACTATTTTATCCCCTTAATTCACCTCTGATTATGCATAGTGTTAATGGTCATTTGGCCATCATAGGCCCATTTCTTATTGATTAAGGTAGGATAATGGGTCTCTATCATATTCATATCAATGACCTCAAAATATATATGAAAATTGAGTTAAAATAATTTAATATCAACATCCTCTAGCCTTTCAATGGGCTCCACCTCGCCATAATATGTCAAACTGAGAGTAATTGGACTGTAGCTCAAGGTCAATCAATCAATGGCTTCCCAAGTTGATTTTGGAATCATATTAACCATGCTACCAAAATCAAACACTACATTCAAAGTCTCATATCCAACTATCTCAATGTCCATATAACAATCAACATCCCAAGTTTTCTTACTCTTAGCATACCATACTACTTTGTCAATATGTTGTTGACCTTGTTATGCACACTCTAAAAGATTATACAAGAGATTAGTGATGTTTTATTAAATATCTTCATTGCATAGAGTGTTGAGTAACTTCATTAGGTTTGTCAAGGTAGTCACAACACCCTTTTGTCTCATGATTCTTACAATTTGTTCATAAATTTTAGCATCAATGGCTATATTATCACCTTCAAAAGTTGGTTGTCATTGGATCTCTTTGAAGATCTATGCAGTTTGGTATATCAAATTATTTTTAGTATCAGGATCAGGATATTTATCCCATTATACTTTTCTAATCCCTTGATCCTATGGCATTTTTAATGAAGGTAACCCTTGTTTTTATCTTTGTTACTTGGTGACTACTTGTACAAATGCATTCTCCTTTGGTTGCACATTGATCATGTTTACATTGTGCATTGGCCTCTCCTTTGTTTTTCAAGCATGAGATAATCTTCCATTTGATGTTGACCTTAAACTTTTTATCATACACAATAAATTTATCTCTATAGATTGGTAGGAAAATTCCTTACATAGTGATTGTATTATTCACATAAATAACAATTAATAGGTGGTTGGACTTTCTAATTATCATTGTTATGGCCTCCTTGATATCCTCCCCTGTAATCTCCTCTATAGCCACCTCTATTATTTTTGTATTCCCAACCTTGTGTCTATTTTCCAACATACCCTCCTTATTGGTTTTATTTCACATCATACCCTCCATATTGGTGCTAAGGAGAACTCAAAGCCCAATTTGATTATTGATGTTAAAGGTTTGTATTGGTCCACGATTGATGATACTAAAAAAAATATTGATATGATGGAGATGATGTATTATTCCAATTTTCTAGAACTTGTGATTGATATTGGGATGATGAAGGCATCCATTTAGGACTACCTTGAGTTGTACTTGTCATCTCCACTTCTGGTCCTAGAATCACCTACTTTACAATCGATATTTATTGTGCTACAATTGTGAAGACATTCTTAGTAATATCTTCCTTCAACTCTTGTAATTATTGGCAATTATTTTCATCATGGTTAGTGGAAATACAAAAATTGTAAAACAAATCCTATAATTTTTGTATGTAGTGTTGTAAAAGATGGAACTTATAAGTTACATACCCTACTACCTTGCATATCTCATAAAACTCATTATTAAGCTTAAGACAATCATTTCTATGATGTCCTTCCCATTTGCACTCTATACACCATAAGCTTAGTTTAGGCTTATGTTTTCCATGCATCTTGTCCATTCTTCTCATTAATACTTCTATCTTGGCCTCAACTTTGGAACCATCTATGAGATCATCCGCATAATCCTCTTTGCAATTGATACTAGGGTGATGAAGCCATCCATTTGAGACTACCTTGAGTTACACTTATCACCTCCATTTTTGGTCTTGGAATCAAGTGTTTTACGATCGATATTTTTTGAAGACATTCTTAGTAATATTTTCCTTCAACTCTTGTAATTCTTGGTAATTCTTTTCATTGTGTTTAGTAGACTTACAAAAATTTCAAAACAAACCCTGTAATTTTTGTATGTAGTGTTGTAAAAGATGGCACTTGAAAGTTTCATACAATACTACCTTGCATATCTCACAAAACAAATTGTTAAGCTTAGGAAAATCATTTCTATGACATCCTTCCTGACATCACTCTAAGCACCATAAGCTTAGTTTAATCTTGTCTTTTTCATGCATCTCTTCCATTCTTCTCATGAATGCATCTATATTGGCCTCAAATTTGGAACCAGTTATGGGAGCATCCCCATAATCATTTATATGATCCACTCATAAAGCACCAGATCAAGCATCAGTTTTAGTCAGGTATTGGATCTGCACAATAACAAATATAATTCTTGATCACAACCATTCTATGAACCAAGCATTCTTATCTTTGTCCTCTATAATGAATTTAGTTTTGTTCATGAAATTAGAAAATCTTTGATCATATTCTCCAACTGCTTCTCGATACTTTTATCAATATCCTTTAAATCTTGAATAGTTTGGCTTGTACATTTTTTCAATTTAAACTCTGCTATCAGCAAACTTTTAACTTGCGTAAGATCTAGAGTGTTTACATCCTTTTTACAAATGAAATTTAAGACTTATCCTAACAAATCTCCTATGAGTTCACATTTCTTAACATCATCTGATCTTATCCTCCTAACATTATATTCCATATTGCAAGTTACCAAATATTTCTTTATATCTGTAGACCCATCACATGACATTAAAGAAATAAACATACTTTCATTGAGCACTATAGTTGGTAAACTTGTAATTTCTACCATGGGTTGATGAACACTGGAAACTATGACTGAAGGCAACCTTACACTAGTCTTTTTGGGTGTCTTAAAAAGGAATTTTACTTCTTCTATTTTCTTACTATTTATTGCTTACTTTTTTTTTTGCACTTATCTTTCTAAATTTGTTTGTAAAAGAATCAAACCAATCTATATTCACTATTTCTCCTGCACTTCTTTCCAATAATAAATTGGGTTGGGGGGATGTGTACTCTTGAAATGAATGACTTCCAGTTTGAATTTATTCTAACTTTAAACTTGAACTCTTCATAGTCATGCCTTCAAATCTAATTTCTTCCCTGGATCTTTCCATCCTAGGTCTAGATAGAAACCCTTTCATTCACTAAGATCTACCTCTACCTTCTAACTACTTTATTACTAGCTTACCTTCTTCTTCTTGCTACACTATCTCCATATTTGCATCATTTCTATCTACTTATTTATCTTTATCAGGCCCTTATGCATACTTTGTGCATTCTTTATTTCCAGCACCTTCCACATCTTCTCTTAATATATTTCCATCTCTTGCATTTTCTTTCCTCATCTTTCCAGCTCTAGCACTTTCTTCCCTACCTCTAATCCTATCTACAGTTAATTTTAGATTTATTGTTTTATTCTACCATCTTT
This sequence comes from Torreya grandis, assembly GCA_037957365.1. Taxonomy (NCBI): domain Eukaryota; kingdom Viridiplantae; phylum Streptophyta; class Pinopsida; order Cupressales; family Taxaceae; genus Torreya; species Torreya grandis. Next base: position 814,798 of record JARHVA010002198.1, on the reverse strand, counting down.
ATTATCATAGATCCTATTCTAATCCTAGAATTTTCTTCTCACTCTGAGTCTTTTCTCCTTCCATTTTCTAGGATCAGGTTCAAGTTTCTTTTAATCAACTCCTTATCGTTCACTTTTATCTTACACACACCTCCATGGTACCTAAAGTTACTGCTCTATGTTATTTAGAGTAGGCACCATGGAATTTTCCATAACTAACATCTTAATTAGAATAGGTAGTCATTGCAAAAATTTCCCCTAATTCCTTAGATAAATTGGTCTTGTGCAACTTCAAAATCTTTGTATCCTTACAATGCGAATTCAATAATATAACCATCAATTTTAGTCCTCATCTAATAGTCTACTACTTGGGTCTAATTTGTATCCAGGTTACACAGTCTATCTAACTTATCTTTTATCCAAAATATAATTTATGTCTTGCTTAGGTTAAAGTAATAATATTCCAACCTAGGTAGCCATGTGGATAACAATCTAGGCAACTCACACCAAATGATTTTGTAGATTCCACCTAGATATGCTCTTAGATGATCTCCTTTATAGTTGTTCTGACTCTCCTCACTTTTTATTATATAAAATTATATATTCTCTCATCTATCCATCTCTCTATATCCCTTTGTCCTAGTAACCATCTCATCATATTTCATCCAACGGGTCCACATTCATTGCACCATTGTCAGCAGAGGTTCTTGGAAAACTCTAGAAAAAGCTAATTATAGGGATAGCTTATGTCATAGAGAGTAAAGATAAATAGAATCCAATAATCCAGACTTACAAAACATTGATTAAATATAAAAGTGTAATATTGCATGAAAACATAGAAATAACACATAGAAACAACCAATATAACCATAATGAATTATAGATTTAAAGGCAAACAAAGTACTCATTGTGCATTGAACATAAATAAAACATGCTTAGTAAAACCATGATATAACTATTTCATTAACCTCTATCACATATTGGAACTATATTTCATTACATCTAAGTGATATTTATAGAGCATTCCAAAGTGATGTCTCTTTACATTCCAGTCTTTTGATATGCCACAAGGAAAAACTCTTCATATTATTTACTCTATTTCATATGCTTACAAGGTCACATACATCCAAAAGACTATACAAAAGATAAAATCATATACTTTTTACACATGTCCATTTAATTATAATTTATGATTTTGGTGACGTTGATCTATACCCAACAAAACTAGTGCTAACAAAGTCTCTAGTTTATCAATTTCAAATTAAAAGATGTGTCTTTATGTGTGTGATCTCCAACTAAGTCAGAAGTGGATTTATTATATAATATAGGTGCAACATCCATGGATTATATATATCCCACTCAAAATGTGTCTTACATTAAGAAGCAAGATATTCAATAAGTGGAAACTCAGACATGCATATGATAAATTAGGTTAGGGGAGATCATGAGGTATGACCTTTGTGAATGGTATTCACCATAGAAATCTAATTACCATAATATTACGTGACAGATGATCTCAGTTAGTTTATCTTAAATTTAGAGCACTATGTATTGGATATAGATCAAAGAGTCAATGCACTCAGTTATGACTTGAATGAAATTGTTGTGACATGGTGGGCAGTGCATAGAAAATAATAGTTACAATGGGATGAAGTATGTGAATTTATATGAACATGAATTCAACTACCATTCACTATTAGAGTAGAGTGGCCATTATTTTAAGAAGGCCAATATCCCAAAATACATATTCATAAATGCATAGATATATGGTCTACACAAGTTTTTGAGCCAATATAATGGGTGCATATTTCAACCACACTCTATCACCACTTCCAACTACGTGGTATATGCATCAAAAGTATAGGATAAGATTTTATCCAAAATTTTATTTTTGAAGATGAAAATCTAGTAGTCCATAATGCATTGCAAAAATTGAAAATATTTATATGTTATAGTCAGGTAAAATATTTGGGAACTATGACAACCTTGTCATCATAACAAGAAGTAACTCGAGATTTGAATCTAGCAATTCATAACTACAAGGCTAGTAAATAGGTGCAGTCTCTTCTTAAACCATGTAATAGAATTATAAATGAGCTAAAAGAATCCAGTGACTATGATGGTTTTCTATATCTATAAGGCTTCTTCTAACTATAACAATAATTAGAGACACCTAAATTTTAAAGCACAGAATAAGAGGAAGAAGAAAGACTATGTAATATAAACATTCCAAAACAAGAAAGAGAATGAACTCTACAAGAGTCACTACTTAGTGGATCTAAAAAATTATATCAAGAACCACTAAATAATATTGAGGAAAATATTGGAATAGAGTTTTTACCCAAGCTTGTGAATTTGGGAGACTACTAGAATCAGAATGAGATTTTAGAGGTATTATAACTGTTAAGAGATTATCAAGATGTCCTTTCAACTAAGTTCATAGAAGTTAAAGCTGTAGATCCATCATTGGGGGAGATGAACATTAAATTGAAAGAGTACACCAAACCCACTAAAAATTTCCCATACATATTATCCTAACATGAAGATGAAATTAAATGTTGAGTTGGATTGCATGTAAGAAGCAGGGATCATCTATCTAGTAGAAAAGGCAGATTGGGTTAGTCTCATCATAGTGAATCCAAAGAAGACCAAAAATATTAGGGTATATGAGGATTATATTTCATTGAATGATGCTTACATTAATGATCCATTTCTAATACCCTTCACAAATGAGGTTCTTCAATCAATCACAAGCCATGAGGTATATTCATTCATGGATGGATTCAATAGATACTATCAAATTCCTATCACAGAAGATGACTAGGGTAAAATGACTTTCATGATGGAATGGAATTCATTTTCATAAATTCATGCAATTTGGTCTTAAGAATGATTTATTAGTTTTTTTAGGATGTGGTAACTACGTTTAAAGATTTTATTCATGACTTGATAGAGTTCTATTTAGACAATCGAGTTATTTTCTCTTTGTTCAAAGATTATTTATCTAAATTTTGTCTAATGTTATAATGTTGTTAAGCCCTACACATGATGTTAAATCTGAAGAAATGCTTTTTTTCACACCTTTTAGTATTTTTGTGGGTCACATCATATGCAGTGACATAATTTTGGTTGATCAAGCTAAAATTGCAATTAATTCCACAAAGGTGAAAACCTTTCTGGGTCACACATGATATTACAAAAATTTCATCAAGGGATATGTAGCCATCTCTACAGCATTGGAAATTTTATTACACAAAGATGCAAAGTTTGAATAGACATCAAAATGTCAAACAACTCTTATTGAAATCAAACAAAGGTTAGTAATAACTCTTATCTTAGTTTTTCCAGATTAAAATAATCCATTCCATATACATGTGGATGCTTCAAGTATCATAGTAGGAGCTATCTCAACACAACCAAGTGATGGTGGGTTATATCATCCTATACACTTTGAAAATAGGAAACTATCAGAAGTAGAGAAAAATTATACAACCATAGGGAGGGAAGCCCTAACAATGATGTTTGATTTATATAAATTTAGGCATTATCTTTTAGCCACATCATTTGAGCATTTTATAGATCACCAAGCCTTGTGATACCTAGTTAACAAGCCTTTTCTAGGTGGAAGGATCTTCAAGTGGTTGATGATGCTTCAATAATTTTAATTCAATATCAATGTGAAGTCAAGGAGATAGAATGTAGGACCTAGTCATTTGAGTAGGCTACAAAATATAAAATAACTAAATGAAATGTAAGACAAAACTCCAAATGCATATTTGTTCAGAGTCTCTATATCCCTGACATTATGGAGGAAATTTCAAACTTCCTAGAATAAGGAACTTTTTCCTATGCACTATGTTGAAATGGATAAGAAGCAAATGGTTACGTGAGCAATTCCCTATAGCCTCATCAATGGATTTTGTATAAGATTGGTAAATATGATGTAATGTATAGAGTAGCCTTACACCATGAGTAACCACAAATCCTTCAAGAAACACATAAAGGAGTCACAGGAGGCCATTTTTTAGGAGAAGCCACTACAAGTAATATATTATAGAGTGGTCTTTGGTGGCTAAATTTATTTCAATACATTCATAGGGTGGCAAAACACTGTGATGTTTGCCAAATAATGGGAAAATTGAATCACCAAGATGAGATTCCCTTGGTTTAAATGCTAGCAGAGCAACCTTTTGAATAATGGGGGAATTAATTTTGTATAAACTATAAGTCCTCAAATTAAATTCAATCATGCGAGATATATCATTACTACCACAAACTATTTCCCAAAATGGGTGGAAGTTGTAACACCATGTTGTAGTGTGAAGAATGTTGATTAATTTTTAATATTCAAGAATATCATTACAAGATTTGGATGTCTGATTAAATTGGTCAACAATAGAGGTACTCACTTTCTTAACAGCACAATCAAGACTCTTACTGAAGAGTTCATGATATCACACCATAAAATTGTAACCTATCATTCACAAGTAAATGGGCAAGTTGAGGCTTCAAAAAAAGTATTGGGTAAGATGTTGACAAAGATATGCAATGTTCAAAGGGATGATTTGGAGTATCACATTCTTATGATTCTTTGGGCATACCAAAAAATTATAAATGTGCAACATGTTTCACTCTTTTTCAGTTGGTTTATGGTCTTGGGGTAGTTATGCCTATGGAATACATTGTTCCTGGTCTATGGATTGCAATGATTATGAGGTTGATAAATTAGGACTTGATGAAATATATTTCGATCGATTTGGTTGAAATGGAGTAAAATAGGAAATTATCATAATGGAAATAGGAGATTAAAAAGTTGATTCAAAAAGTGTGGCATGATCATAACTTGTGATCTAAGGAATTTTATCTAAAGCAAGTGATATTACTATATGACAATAGATTTCAGGTATTTTTGGGTAAACTACATATTAGGTGGAAAGGATTGTATATTATTTATGATGTTTCACAATAGGGAACAATTATGTTAAAATAGCTTTTGAGAACCATTCTACTAGGGCATGTAAATGGTTGTAGGCTTAAGCATTAATGTCATTAATCTCTATCATTCATTATTATCAAAGAGAGAGGGTTTTGAGTAGCACCATGTAGTTAGGAATTTTATTTAATGTTGTTTAATTTTCTATTTTATTTTTAGTGTTATGTGTGTTTGTATAGTGCAATCTCTATGCTCCAGCACATTAGAATGAAGCTTGTCAATCAAAATCATAGAGTGTGATCAATATATAGATTCAGCCTAAAGGAAATGTAACTAGTAACAAGAACATGGTGGTCATCAATTAAGTCCAGGAATGAGGTAACGACAAGATAAGTATAGATAAAGGACCAAAACCATTAATGATGATACACTTGAGAGATTTCATCTTTCCCAAAGGAGATCAAGTTGTAGAATGATATGATGTGCCATAAAGAAACATGGATGGATGAAAAGACATTACATCACATCAAATACCTACCAATGGATAGATTGAAGGTTTAGATGTTGAATAGTAACTTTCATATCAAACAATAATTGGTTGAGATAAATTATACAATTAAACTCATGCACAACCAATTGAGTGCATTTAAACTCATCAGCCATATATATTTAGGTAGTAAACAGTATATAAAAAGGTCACAAATAACAATTAAACATTACACACTACTACAAATAAGAAAACTATGTGATTTTCATGTAACTCAACTACTTGTACATATATTTTTCACCAGTGCCATATGAATCAAAGAAAGTGTTTAATTCAATCCACAACAACAAATATGGATAGGGCATAATTATTAATTCCACTCACCAATGTGCATGTGGAGGAAATGGGGATTGGTCTCAAATTCAAGTAAACCAAATATCATGATCCTGATACTTTTGATTTTATTAATGTGTTAAAATATACTCTATTTACTCCTGACTAACAAGATGCATCACAAGGAGTGTTATCACTTCAACATAATTTGTGAGCCTTTAATGTCGAGTGAATGATAAGTTGCCTAATTTTAAGTAGTTAGATGTGGTAATTCTTAATTTTTTAATAGATACAATGAGGATGCCATTCATCTTTCTCAAAATGTTACAATATTTATAAACCCTATGACCATGGTAAGAATAATATGGCTTCCAGCATGAATAAAAAAATTGCCTTACAAATCCATGACTCCACATATCCACTTTAACACAAGAGAAAAATACACAAGGGTAGGAAGGGGATTTATCATTGATTCTATGGAAGATGGTTTGGTGATCATTCTTTATGAATGCATCACCAAGCATATCTAGTAGATAACCACACATACAAAGTAGCCAACCAAAGGCATTTTAGAAATTATGTATCATATGATACGTCTACATGATAATTTTAATTAACCCAAATTTATAGCTTTAGAACTCACAAAAAATATTGATAAGATTCTCATCGACACATAATAGGCATTTCAATATCATTTTTTAGTTTTACTCCTCTATTCCACACAATGAAAGTTACCAGAGGGACCAGTCAACCCAACTATATATTTTTGGCCTATTATCATGTTCATCAACATTATTTGGAATAAATTAGGTTAGTATTATGAATATTTGGGGAGATTCAATGCTTGGTGGTTAGAGATCCAAGCCATGATTATTTCATACCTCAGGGTACCTCAAGACATGATGCAGCATTTGGGCCAACATGAATTGGTCACAAATTTAAAAAATGGCATTTAAATAAAAGTGCATGAACTACCCAAAATAATCATAAATTGGCTACACTTTTTCATCACCATATTGGATGCATAGGTATAAGTTTTGTGGTAGAAAGCTCTAGTTATTAGGTTGGTAAAACCTCTATGTTATATACCTATAGATACATAACAACCCTACCTACTCAAGAAAAAACTTAACCATGGGCATAAGCTCAATTGTAAGCACCACCACAAATAGCATTGGATCCATTATAGATAGACAAAAGAAAGAAGAAGGTGTCAATACAATGATCTTCACCACCACTGCCTAATAAGAGGACACACCATAAAAAGTCCTAGCTCAATAATAAATGTTAGGGTCCTCACCCTTAGTTTTTCTTGACTAATTACTAGTTATGCACCTAAAATAAAATCAAAAACCAATGAGCCAATGCATTGGCATATCATGTGAGTAGTAACCTTACACCTTCACCCAAAGCATGTAGCCAAGATCAGTTCCTATCAATTCTACTATGAAATGATGGATAGACTTAAATATCTACATGTAAACACTTGGATAATTATATTAAGTCACATGTTACTACAAACATTTTATTATTCATTCCACACATTCCACATACTTATTTTTAATACCATAGAAAATAGATTAACACATTAGAGTTCATAAATAAAGTAGTGATTCCATTCATTTCATTTGAAGAAGATTATAAAGATATTCTAATAGTTTTATCTCAGTATTCTCTCTTTATCCATCTACACATAACTAACTAGCCAACACTTTATAAACAAATTTGAGGGGTATCTATACATAATCCCACCCCTCTCAAGTTCCATCATTAATATAATATAGATGACAAGCTAACAACTATTTCAGAGAAAGAAGTCATGGCAAAGCCATTACAATTAAGTCATTTTGACTCCATCCTAATAACCCCTATATACTCTCTCTATGTTAGATATTTGTGTTTGTGCTCCTCCTCCCTCATGAAGTAGTGTTATATTTATTCTTTATTAGTCTCCAAAGATTTTTTGAACTACTTTATAACTATCTCCACTTCCTGTGCCCTTATCCTAGTCTTGTGATTTTTTAAGTCCTGCATCTTATGTTCCTCATTCTTTGTATCCTTATCTATGTGTCAAGGTCTTCCTCACCTCTCTTCTACATCATGTTATTCCATTCCCTTACTTATTTCAAAGATATTGTTCATAATGCATTGGCCAAATCCTTTCTCATTAATTCAATTTGTGATATTGACTACTTTAGTGTTTTCTCTTTTTCAACTGTAATATTATAAGCATGTTTTTGCTCTTTATTCAGCTCTTGTTTGCTTCTATCCACTCCTATTTTCTCTTCCATATTTGTCAAAATTGCCTTCATATCTAAATATTATGCCTCCATATCCATTTCCCTTAGAATATATAAATATAATGTTTGGGGTCTAACATCACCCCTACTAAACTAATAGTTTGCCCCATACTGTGTTTTAATTTCCTTAGATAACAAAAACTTGGGACTCACCTAATGTACTTGGCACTTGAGCTCCTCCCATTGGTTAAGGGAAGTTTGAAGGTAGGAATTAATGACTTCCACCTCACCTCATAGTCATTTTATCTCCTTGGGTTTCTCTATAAAATCATCAACTTGAGTCATCAAAATATCAAGCTAGTAGTTGTAGCTTTGTGGGCATCCTCAAGCGACCTAACTTATACCAAAACTTGTCCTCAAAGTCTTGAGAAGCTAGCATTAATCTCTTATTTATGGGCACATTTTTTTTCCAATTCCTCTACATGTTTTAATACTTTTGTACGTTGTTCCCTATCCTTGATATTCAATGTGTCCTCAACCAATTGTTGATATTGTTCTTCGAGCTACAGTCTACTTCCAAAAATTTATTCGATTACACTAAGTTTTGATGTAAGAGGATCATCCTCCACTTTGTATATAAGTTCAATATGTTGTTTATAAGGTCTCATAAGATGTGTTTGATAATAAATAATCCTTATCAAGATTAATTCTATCTATATAGGTCATATGAGTTCATGTAGTGTTTTCCTTCCAAAAATAACATTTGAAAATGTAAAGGTATTTAGAAGGGTTTTAATATGTCTTAAGGTATGGGTCAAAAAAATGATATACAAGTCTAATCAATTATTGTAAACCTCCAATCAAGTCAAATAAAACCACCTTTAGGCTAAAATAAGGCAAGTACAATGTAAGAGCCAAGATAAAGGATATGTTTGAACAAGTTATAAGTCATTGAGAACTCTTAGGAAGTTTAGAAAATAAGTACAGCAAGTTATTGTGGAATGATAACTCTACATAGCATGAGGATAGGAATTAAATAAAGTAAAAAATAAAAGTATAAATAAATTTTGTAGGTTTTCATGGAAAATAGGGTGAAGTATGAAATATAGTTTTTATTTCTATATAGGGGTTGTGACAATCTATATGAGATTAGGTTGTAAATATTATTTTGAAATCAATAATAGAGTACCATTTTGTAAAGTGTCTCTCACATTATGGAATGTTACATACAACTTGAGTGTTATTAATATTTTTAAATTCATAAATGACTTTAAAAATAATCTTGAACAACTTCAAGTTATGTATGAAAATTTTATGTGGTGTTAGTCTGAGATTTTTTGTCTCTATATATTTCCAAGCCTTAAATTAGACTACCAGGGAAGGAATAAGTGGTATTCCAAACATTACAATTTTTTAATAATCTAAAAGAGTTAATTATTCATTTTGAACAACTCTCAAGTTTATGACTATATTAAAATCCTATTTAGGATAAAGCATTATAACTACAATTCCATTTGTCTAAAGTATTAAAGGAATTAAGAGTGAGTGATTTCAAAGTTTTCATTTATATTTCAAAATTTTGTTACAACTTGATCTTCAATCACATTTTGTGTGAAGTTTATCGATCAATTGGGGTTGATGAGTTCATTATTGGATAAAATAGGGATAATCAAGATTTTACTCGAGATAGGACTATAAATGGCAAATAATTTCATTTGGTGTATTTCATAAATTAATCTATGAAGAGTTGTGTTGTTCTTTTTCTCATAGCATTAATGAATGTCTAAATTCTACCTGGTCTTTGAATATGATGTTTGATGTACATAATTACAACCAATAAAGGAAGGTTGATCATGTTCGAAGCATGGGCATTCAGTACTATTTACAAATGGATTAAACTCAAATGGTTGCATATTCAAATTAACTCTTGAACTCAGACCAAATATAGTTATAACATTTGGAGAAAACTAGGATTTAGTCAAAGGAGGCTAACTCTTGGTTGGAGGAAAGGAATTTCAAATTTTTTACACAAAAATGTGGAGGTAGTTGGTTGTACGCTATAGAAACAAACTTTGAGAAGGTTTATTTTTATCTCTAAGTGTAATTTATGCTCAGAATCTGATTTGAATAGTTGTATATGTCTTTTTCTTGAGCCATTTTGAACATAAAAATGGTGTAACATTTGTAAAAATGAAATAGTTATGAGAAGAAAATCACAAGACCACTATGCTCATATTTACAATTCAAATGATTGGCTATCTTTAAGATTCGTGCTCAATAAGTAAAATGACTAAAATGTACTGAGGTATGGAATTTTCTTATTCAAAATTATATAAAGTTGTAGAGTCAAAATAATATTAATAACTGAGATTGTATTAGAATTTTCAAACCATTGAGAGCCTTATTGGTCTTAGAAATACCAATCTTAAAAAGGATAATCATAAGAGAGGATAAAGTTATCAATAGATGCAATATGAAAGTGTAGCATTGACATTAAATGGTATCAGAGCTTGAAAGCTCTTGGGAGAAAGTGAAAACTAAGTTTATTTAATGTTTTTATTTTATCCATTTGTTCAAGTATGAAAATTACAATCAAACTCAGTGATTTGAGAAAAAGGAACAAAATGAAGAAAGAAAAGAAAGTTAGATTAAGTGCAGAAGACATAGAAGAGACAAGACAAATTAGGGAATAGTTGGAAGTTATCTTAGAGTATTTGAAATAAATGGAAACCCAAAGAGATGGTTGGGTGATAAAACAAAATAAAAGTAACGTGGCCTATGATTCTGATAGTTAAGAGAAGGAAAAGGCAAGAAGTGAAGATTGCCTTGAGAAGAGAAGAGAAACTACTGAGAAAACAGCAAGAGGTGGTTCTTTGTGAACCAAAATAAGGATCCATATTGGGAGAAGATTATGAAGAGAAGGAAAACTAGTTGCTAATGAACCCTATTAAAGATTCAAAAATAAAATAAGTTGAAGAGGCAAATGAGCCCTAGAATTTTAAATTTAACTTTTTATGTGTATATCTGAATGCAATTATAGAAGATGTCAAAGAAGAGGCCAAGGTTGAGGTCTCAAGTGAAGGACATGAGCTCTTAGTGAGTTTTGAAGAGTTGATTGAAAAAAAAAGTGAAATATGAAATGAGGAAACAAAGAGCAATTTCAAAACTGAAAATGGAATTTGATGATTGGTTTGACAAACTAGTTTCTCATTAGAAGAAAAAACTAAGGGAGGAAAGAGATTGTAAAGATAATTACAGCCAAGAATGTAGTTTTAAAGAGTCAACGATTGATATTCCACAAGTTATCAGCCTTAAACCTAATAAGGATGAAGCTAAATCATTTTTAAATATTGAGAATCAAGTCAAAAAACTAATTCAAGTACTTGTGGAGTGGATCAACATTGAGATGAAGCATGAGTAACATGCTTACAAGGTAGACAAATGGAATATGGACCAAAGACATCATGAAAAATTGATCTATTGCTTTAATGAATTTTTTTTTAATAGAGTGTAGTATTAAAGAATGAGGTATTAAGGATAATATCTAAGTGTGGAATAATGTTGCATGTTCATCTTTATGAACAATTAGCTAATGAAGACCAGCTGATAAGCAAGAGGAAGGATCAAATGAAGAAATCAAAGAAGAGAAAGAAATTGCATTGAACAAAAGCTCAAATATTTTTCTACATGGGAATTTTAATGCATGAGCATCATCTTCCACTTTGTACATAAGGTCAATATGTAGTTTATAGTGTCTCAGAGGATGTGCTTGACAATAAATAAGCCTTCTCAGGCTTCATTTTATCTGTGTGGATCATATGAGTTCGTGTAGTGTTTTCCCTCCAAAAATAAGATTTTAAAATGTAAAGGTCTTTAGAAGGGTTTTAATATGTATTAAGGTATGGGTCAAAAATAAAAAGGAGTTACAAGTCTAATCAAATATTGTAAACCTCCAATCAAGTCAAAGAATACCACCTTGAGGCTAAAATAAGGCAAGTATAATGTGGGAGCCAAGATAAAGGATATGTTTGAACAAGTTATAAGTCATTGAGAACTCTTAGGAGGTTTGGAAACAACTATAGCAAGTTGTTGTGGAATGATAAGTCTACATAGCATGAGGATAGAAATTAAATAAAGTAAAGAAGAAAGGTATAAATAAAGTTTTTAGGTTTTCATGGAAAATAGGGTAAAGTATGAAAGATAGTTTTTAATTATATATATGGGTTATAATAGTCTATATGAGATTAAGTTGTAAATATTATTTTGAAATCAATAATAGAGTACCATTCTATGTAGTGTCTCTTACATCATGGAATGTTACTTGCAGCCTGAGTGTTATTATTATTTTTAAATTCATAAATGACTTTAGAAGTAATCTTAAACAAGTTGAAGTTTTATATGAAAATTTTATGTGGTGTTAGTCTAAGATTTTATGTCTCTAGATCTTTCCAAGCCTTGAATTAGACTACCAAGGAAGGAATAAGTGTTATTCCAAATGTTACAATTTTTTAATAGTCCAAAAGCTTTAATTATTCATTTTGGACAACTCTCAAGTTCATGAATGTATTAAAATCTTGTTTAGGATAGAGTATTATAACTGCAATTCCATCTATCTAAAGTATTAAAGAGATTAGGAGTGATTGATTTCAAATTTCTCATTTATATTTCAAAATTATTTTACAAATTTATCTTTAATCACATTATGTGTGAATTTTATTGATCAATTAGGGTCGACAAGCTCATTAATGGATAAAATAGTGACAATCAGGATTTTACTTGAGATGGGACTATAAATGGTGAAGAATTTCATTTGGTGTATTTCATAAATTAATATACAAAGAGTCATGTTGTTATTTTTCTTGAAGGATTAATGAATGCCTAAATTCTACCTGGTATTCAAATATGATGGACGATGCACATAATGACAATCAATAAAGGAAGGTTGAGCGCATTCGAAGCATGGGTATTCAATACTATTTACAAATATATTAAACTCAAATGGGATTTTACAAATTCAAATTAACTCTTGTACTCAGACCAAATATAGTTTTAAAGTTGAAAGCTAAGATTCAGTCAAAGGAGGGCGACTCTTGGTTGGAGGAAAGGAATCAGAAATTGTTTGCATAGAATTATGGAGATAATTGGTTGTATACTATAGAAATAGACTTCAATAAGGTTTATTTTTATATCTAAGTGCAATTTATGATTAGAATTTGATTTGAATAGTTATATATGTCTTTTTCTTGAGCCATCTCGAACATAGAAATGGTATAATATTTGTAAAAATAGAATAGTTATAAGCAGAAAATAACATGACCACTATGTTCATCTTTATAATTCAAATGACCAACTATCTTTAGGACTGGTGCTTGGCAAGGAAAATGAGTAAAAGGTGTTGAGGTATGGAATTTTCTTATTCCAAATTATATAAAGTTGCAGAGTGAAAAGAAGATTAATAACTGAGATTATATTAGAATTTTGAAACCATTAAGAGCCTTATTGGTCTAGGAAAGACCAATCTTAAAAAGGATAATCACAAGAGAGGATAAAGCTATTAATAGCTGGATTGAGTTTGTAGTGTATAAATTTATAGATCATAATTTATTAGTCTTAATAAAATATGGAATATGAAAGTGGAGCAATGACACTAAATGATATTCGAGCTCAAAAGCTCTTGGGAGAAAGTGAAAATTAAGTATATTTAATGTTTTGATTTTATCCATTTGTTCAAATGTGGAAATTGCAGGCAAACTCGGTGATTTGAGAAAAAGGAACAGAATAAAGAAATAAAAGAAATTCAAACTAAGTGAAGAAGAGATAGAAGAGATAAGACAAATGAGGGAAAAGTTGAAAGTTATAATAGAGTATTTTCAAGAAATGGAAACCCAAAGAGATGGTTGAGTGATAAATAAAAAAATTAAAGGGGCATGTAATGCTACTAGTTAAGAGAAGGAAAAGGTAAGAAGTGAAGATTACCTTGAGAAGATAAGAGAAGTTGTTGAGATAATAGTATGAAATGGTTCTTTTTGAACCAGAAGAAGGATCCATAATGGGAGAAGATGACGAAGAGAAGGAAAACTAGTTGCTAATGAACCTTCTTGAAGATTTAGACTGAAAAGAAGTTGAAGAGGAAAATTGATGATTGGTTTGACATCTTGGTTGCTCATGAGAATCAAAAAATAATTAAGGAAAGATATTTTAAAGACAATTGCAGTCAAGAAAGTAGTTTTAAAGATTCAAAGATTGATAGTCTACAAGTTATCAGCATTAAAACTAATGAGGAAGTTAAATCAATTTTGAATATTGAGAATCAAGTCAAAAAACTAATGCAAGTACCTGAGGAGTGGATCAACATGGAGATGAAGCATGAGAAAAATGCTTACAAGGAAGACAAATGAAAGATAGATCAAATGTATCATCAAAAATTGATCTATTGCTTTAATGAATTTATTTTGAACATGAGTGCAGCATTAAAGAAGGAGGTACCAAGGAGAATATCTAAGTTTGGAGAAATATTGTGTGTTCATCTTTATGAATAGTTAGCTAATGAAGACCAGTTGGTAAACAGGAGGAGGAAGGAGCAAATGAATAATTGGGAGAAGAGAAAAAAATTGCATTGAGCGGGAGCTCAAATATTTTTCTACATGGGAAGTTTGATGTAGAAGCATCATCTTCCACTTTGTACATAAGATCAATATGTAGTTTATAGGGTCTTAGAGGATATTTTTGACAATAAATAAGCCTTCTTAGGCTTCATTATATTTGTATAGGTCATATGAGTTCATGTAGTGTTTTCCTCCAAAAATAACATTTGAAAATGTAAAGGTCTTTGGAAGGGTTTTAATATGTCTTAAAGTATGGGTCAAAAATAAAAAGGAGTTACAAGTCTAATCAACTATTGTAAACCTCCAATCAAGTCAAAAAAACCATCTTGAGGCTAAAATAAGGCAAGTACAATGCAAGATCCAAGATAAAGGATATATTTGAACAAGTTATAAATCATTGAGAACTCTTAGGATGTTTGGAAACAAGTATAGCAAGTTGTTGTGGAATGATAAGTCTGCATAGCATGAGGATAGGAATTAAATAAAGTAAAGAAGAAAAGTATAAAGAAAGTTTGCAGGTTTTCATGGAAAATAGGGTGAAGTATGAAAGATAGTTTTTGGTTCTATATATGGGTTGTGACAGTTTATATGAGACTAGGTTGTAAATATTATTTTGAAATCAATAATAGAGTACCATTCTGTACAGTGTCTCTTACATCATGGAATGTTACATGCACCCTGAGTGTTGTTGATATTTTTAAATTTTTATGTGGTGTCAATCTGATATTTTATGTCTCTATGTCTTTCATGGCCTTGAATTAGACTACGAAGAAAGGAATAGGTGTTGTTGCAAATGTTACAATTTTGTAATAGTCCAAAAGAGTTAATTATTCATTTTGGACAACTCTTGAGTTCATGACTCATTAAAATCCTATTTGGGATAGAGTATTATAACTACAATTCCATCTTTCTAAAGTATTAAAGAAATTAGGAGTGAGTGATTTCAAAGTTTTCATTTATATTTCAGAATTTTGTTATAATTGATCTTCAATCACATTTTGTGTGAAGTTTATTGATCAATTAGGGTCAATGAGTTCTTTATTGGATAAAATAGGGACAATCAAGATTTTACTCAAGATGGAACTATTAATGGTAAGGAATTTCATTTGGTGTATTTCATTAATTAATCTATGAAGAGTCATGTTATTCTTTTGCTCACAGCATTAATGAATGCCTAAATTATACCCAATTTTTTAATATAAATGGCAATGCACATAGTGACAATCAATAAAGGAAGGTTGATCACATTCAAAGCATGGGTATTCAGTACTATTTACAAATGGATTAAAATTGAATGGGATTTTGCATATTCAAATTAACTCTTTTGCTCAGACCAAATATAGTTGTAACGTTGGAGAAATCCAAGATTCAATCAAAGGAGGCCAACTCTTGGTTGGAGGAAAGGAATTGCAAATTTTTTACACATAATTATGGAGATAGTTGGTTGTACGCTACATAAACAAACTTCAATAATGTTTATTTTTATCCTTAAGTGCAATTTGTGCTCAAAATCTGATTTGAATAGTTGTATATGTCTTCTTCTTGAGCCATTTTGAACATAGAAATGGTGTAATGTTTGTAAAAATAGAATAGTTATGAGCAGAAAATCATAGGACCACTATGATCATCTTTAAAATTTAAATGATCGAATATCTTTAGGACCAGTGCTCGACAAGGAAAATGACTAAAATGTGTTAAGGTATGGAATTTTCTTGTTCAAAATTATATAAAGCTATAGAGTCAAAAGAAGATTAATAATTGAGATTATTTAATGTTTGTAAAAATAGAATAGTTATGAGCAGAAAATCATAGGACCACTATGATCATATTTAAAATTTAAATGATCGAATATCTTTAGGACCAGTGCTCGATAAGGAAAATGACTAAAATGTGTTGAGGTATGGAATTTTCTTGTTCAAAATTATATAAAGCTATAGAGTCAAAATAAGATTAATAACTGAGATTATTTTAGACTTTTGAAACCATTGAGAGCCTAATTGGTCTTGGAAATACCGATCTTAAAAAGGAAAATCATAATAGAGGATAAATCTATTAATAGATGGATTGAGTTGGTAGTGTATAAATTTATAGAGCATAATTGATTAGTCTTAATCAAATATGGAATATGAAAGTGGAGCATTGACACCAAATGGTATCATAGCTCATAAGATCTTGGGAGAAAGTGAAAACTAATTTTATTCAATGTTTTGATTTTAGCCATTTGTTCAAGTGTGGAATTGCATGTAAACTTTGTGATTTGATAAAAAAAAAATAGAATGAAGAAAGAGAAGAAAGTTAGATTGAGTGAAGAAGAGATAGAAGAGATAAGACAAATGAGGGGAAAGCTAGAAGTTATCTTAAAGTACATGCAATAGATGGAAACCCAAAGAGATGATTGGGTGATAAAATAAAATAAAGTAAATTGGCCTATGATGTTGCTAGTTAAGAGAAGGAAAAGGCAAGAAATGAAGATTGCCTTAAGAAGAGAATAGAATCTGCTAAGAGAATATCAAGAAGTGGTTCTTTGTGAACTAGAAGAACGATCCATAGTAGGAGAAGATGATGAAGAGAAGGAAAACCAGCTCCTAATGAACCTTCCTAAATATTTGGAAAGAAAAGAAGTTGAAGAGGCAAATGAGCCACAGTGTTTTAAATCTAAATTTTTGTGTGCATATGTGAATGCAGGCATATAAGATGTCAAAGAAGAGGCCAAATTTGAGGTCTCAAGCAAAAGAGATGAGGTATTAGTGAGTTTTGAAGAGTTGATTGAAAAAGAGAAAGTGGAAGATGAAATGAGGAGATAAAGAGCAATTTTAAAACTGAAAAGGTAAATTGATGATTGGTTTGACAACCTGGTTGCTCGTGAGAAGAAAAATCTAAGGGAATAAAGAGATTATAAAGACAATTACAACAAAGAAAGAAGTTTTGAAGAGTCAAATATTGATAGTCCACAAGTTATCATCCTTGAACATGATAAGGAGGAAGCTAAATCAGTTTTGAATATTGAGAATCAAGAGGAAAAACTAATTCAATTACCTAAGGAGTGGATCAACATTGAGAGGAAGCATGAGCAACATGCTTACAAGGAAGACAAATGGAAGATGGACCAAGTACATCATGAAAAACTGATCTATTGCTTTAATGAATTTATTTTGAACATGAGTGTAACATTAGAGAAGGAGGTACCAAGGAGAAGATCTAAGGGTTTTAATATGAATTAAGGTATGGTTCAAGAATAAAAAGGAGTTACAAATCTAATCAATTCTAGTAAACCTCCAATCAAGTCACAAAAAACCACCTTGAAGCTAAAATAAGGCAAGCACAATGTGGGAGACAAGATAAAGGATATGTTTGAACAAGTTATAAATCATTGAGAACTCTTAGGAGGTTTGGAAACAATTATATCAAGTTGTTGTGGAATGATAAGTCTACATAGCATGAGGATGGGAATTAAATAAAGTAAATAAGAAAAGTATAAACAAAATTTGTAGGTTTTTGTGGAAAATAGGGTGAAGTATGAAAGATAATTTTTAGTTCTATATACGGGTTGTGATAATCTATATGAGATTGGGTTGTAAATATTATTTTGAGATCAATAATAGAGTACTATTTTGTACAATGTCTCTTACATCATGGAATGTTGCATTCAGCCTAAGTGTTATTGATATTTTTAAATTCATAAATGGCTTTAAAAGTAATCTTGAACAAGTTGAAGTTCTATATGAAAATTTTGTATGGTTTTAGTCTAATTTTTTGTGTCTCTAGATCATTCCAAGCCTTAAATTAGACTACCAAGGAAGGAATAGGTGTTATTCCAAATATTACAATTATGTAATAGTCTAAAAGAGTTAATTATTCATTTTGGACAACTCTCAAGTTCACAAATGTATTAAGATCTTGTTTAGGACAGAGTATTACAACTATAATTTCATTTATCTAAAGTATCAAAGGAATTAGGAGTGCATGATTTTGAAGTTTTCAATTATATTTTAGAATTCTATTACAAATTGATTTTTAATCACATTCTATGTGAATTTTATTGATCAATTGGGGTCGATGAGTTCATTATTGGATAAAATAGGGACAATCAATATTTTACTATAGATGGGACTATAGATGGTGAAGAATTTCATTTGGTGTATTTCATAAATTAATCTACAAAAAGTCATGTTGTTCTTTTGCTTGTAGTATTAATTAGTGTGTAAATTCTACCTGGTCTTAGAATATGATGGACAATGATCATAGTTACAATCAATAAAGGAAGGTTGATCATGTTTGAATCATGGGCATTCAGTACTATTTGTAAATGGATTAAACTCGAATGGGATTTTGCATATTCAAATTAACTCTTCCTCTTAGACAAAATATAGTTGTAACTTTTGGAAAAAGCCAAGATTTAGTTAAATAAGGTCGACTCTTGATTGAAATATTTACAAATTTTCTGTGTAGAATTATGGAGACAGCTGGTTGTAAGCTATGGAAACAAACTTGGAGAAGGTTTATTTTTATCTCTATGTGCAATTTATGCTCAAAATCTGATTTGAATAGTTGTATATGTCTTTTCCTTGAGCCATTTTTAACATAGAAATGGTGTAATATTTGTAAAAAATGGAATATTTATGAGAAGAAAATCATATGGCCACTGTGCTCATCTTTACAATTCGAATGATTTACTATCTTTAGGACTGGTGATTGGCTAGGAAAATTACTAAATCATGTTGAGGTATGGAATTTTCTTGTTCAGGATTATATAAAGCTACAAAGTTAAAAGAATATTAATAACTGAGATTATATGACTTTTGAAATTATTGAGAGCCTTATTGGTCTTGGAAAGACCAATCTTAAAAAGAATAATCATAAGAGAGGATAAAGATATTAGTAGATGTATTGATTTTTTAGTGTATAAATTTATAAGTCATAATTGATTAGTCTTAATCAAAGATGGATTATGAAAGTGGAGCATTGACACCAAGTTTACAAAAACCCCATCAACGATGGGAATAATGGTGCCCAATTTATTCAAAAATGTTTGTTAGACATCGATGGCCTTTGTAAATTTCTCCATTGCTCATAAATTCCCTTGTTGAGGATTCACCTAGTTTTTGAATTTCTTAAGCATGAGGTCTAATTTATTAATGACATCACCATTTATAGGAATACCATCCACAAGTGTTGGTTTACTCTTTAAAATTGTCTGACAAAGTCCTAATGTCCTTAGTCGAGATGCCTTAATTGCATTTTATTGTCGCTTGAGCAATTCAATTTATTTTTCAAGTTTGTGTCATTTCTCATGCTCTTCCTTATACATTTAGACAACCTCCCAATGCTTGTGTCGAAGCTTTCCAACATAATTTCTATGGAGAATATTTTGCCTAGAAACCTCTAGGGAAAACTTTATTATGGTTGTACATATTTGAGTTGTAGAGTATTTAAGGGATCCACGCAAAGCGCATCTAAAACATCTGCCACCTCTAGGCTAATATCAGTGTTGGCCTTTGGAAGCTCAAAATGGTATTCATCATTATATACATCTATATCAAAGATAACTCATGTTGAGTTTATTCAATGGGCTCATGTTCAAGAAAGAAATCCCACATATACAATTGCTTTGTTGGTATATCTTATTTGAATAGAGCATGAGTGGGAAGGTCCTCATTACCCATATTTATTTATTGTTACTGTTATTTTGCTTCTTGCATAGGTTCCTTACCTTTTTGGGGGTTATGCTCTAGATCTATAATTTGTAAATTTTTTCTCATTTTTCATTGGTACTAGTGTCAAGGTCTTATGTGCTAGGGGCTTCCTCTTTTCTTGTTTCTTCCTCAAAAGGCTTTGGACTCTCAATGTCGATTTGTAACTCCTTAGTAGTAGGTTATTTTTTGTTTGGATTATGATTGGGTTCCTCTTTAGGTTTTACTTCTAAGGATGCTTCACTTGGTTTAGGGATCACCACTTTAGGTGTTATAAGCTCTAGCTCTGATTTGATAACTAGTTGTGAAGTAATAATGTCATCCTTTCATTCTATAGGTAGCCCTTGGGCTTTTACTAGAGATGAAGGTTTCCTTTGTCATTTGGGGGTGGCCTTGGGTTATTCATATACCCTACTAAAATTAGTGGCCTTAGGTCTTAGCCTTTTTTCATTCTTTTACATGTGTTTCTAGTTGAGGGGGATTGATTCTTTCTCTATCTCTCGGCTTCCCAATGTCTTCCTCCATGGCCTGATTATATAATATACCAACTAAATTTTGTCTTGCATGATTATTTTGAAAGGATTGACATTAGTTTTACTTGATTCATGATGCTCTGTATATGTGTACCTTCCTAGATAGATATAGAGATTATGAAGAGTGTGAATCTCAATGTCAATTTTGTCAGCATCAATATTCAATGGGTCTACATTAGTAATGTGATTAATAGAATCCATGAAATATTTGGTAGTGAAAGTGTAAGTAAAGTTGAGTTATCATGAAAATTTATCGATGTTCTCCATCCAGATCAACACAAGCGAATAATGTTTCTTAATAGCAAGCTCAACACAGGTTCACATCTATGTGGGAAAATATTTTGGTACTTGCCATTAGTTCCCAAAATCTTCCTTCATTCCCTCAAACCAACCCTTCATCTTCACCTTGAAGGAGGGTGTGATGGTGTTAAAACATGTGAATTATTTGAATCACTCGATGGCCAACTTATGTTATGGTGAATAAACCCACTTAAATTCTTTACTAGAATACTCTAGGCCATCAATCTCATATAAAACAAGTAAAAGTAGAATTGCACCCCAGGTAAACTTGTGGTTGGGCAGTCAATGCACCTTCATAGCATCTTCTTCAATTTTCTCAACAAAGAATTGGGAATAGTTATACTTGGTCCCCTTATATATTTGGATTGAAACATAGAGGTGGGAAATATCCACCTCATTCCACCTATCCATGTCCCTAGCTTGGTCATGGTCAAGTGCATAGCTACTCAAATGGTTGGATCTAATAGACTTGTAATATAAATAGTGTGGCCTTATTTTTTTTACTTCAACACTATCATCATCTTTTAAATTGCATCTTGATCATTAAGATCCACATTGACATCAGTCCCTGAACAGAGTAACCCAATTACTTTTTTGATCTATTGAGGGTTAATCCTCATTATGTGCCCTACAAGGTATATATAATCCTCATGAATGCATGAAATCAAAAACTAAATGGCCTCTTGGGGTTTTTTGAAGTATGAGAGTTGGAAAACTTGGAGCATGCCCACATCCTCCAATAAGTTGTAAATTATGAGATCATAAGTGACCTCATTTCTTGTGTTCTGGAACTCAAACTGATAGTTGCATTACAAGTTTCCCTCATTCCCAGATTGATGATGATTGTAATCAAGGACCTAAGAAGTGTAAACCCTAGATTTCTAATTATCTATGTGCAAAACTATGTTAGGATACTTTATTTATTCAATCAGAATTAGAATTGGAGGTGATGTTGTGGTTACCTTCTTCACAGTGCATGTTATATATGGTGTCTTATTAGATATTTCTTCTACTAGTTCTACCAAGTTTTCACCTTACACATTGTGTACACTAGAACCTTCTTCCTAGATGAACATGTGACTTATTTATTTTATACCCTTGTATTTCTCTACTTCATGAATGACTGGTAGTAGATCTCTTCTCCTACCTTTCTACTTTGGCCGCATCACCAATTGGGGTCCTCGAAGGTTAATGCATGGCTGACCAATTCTCCCAAATGAATAGTTTTTGTTGTCATCCTTTCAAACCCAAATTACTTGGGCCTTCTTAATTTAACCTCCTCCAATGGTGGATGTAACTTTTATAACATAAAACTTACTCACACACACTCCTGTGGTCATGTTTCCACTCTTATTTCTTTAATGATCTTTGCCTCAACCTTTGATTCATTTTATCTAATGAAAAATCTATGAATGTGTCTTTTTTATTGCTTGTTTACACTTGTTTGAGCTCTGCAATCGCTAGAAGTTTTCAATAGTAAAAATGAAAATGAAAGGCCTCTAGGTCTTTTATAGATAGAATAAATTATTTTACATTAACTACTCCATGTTTTCATCCATCACTTAAACCATTAATAACTCAAACAACATGTCTTGGTGCCCATTTGACATGCTTACCATTTATGCCATTATGTCATTAATAATTGAATGTCTCATCCTTCCTTCAAGAGTTATTTCACCTTTATGTAGTGCATGATAAATTGTAAAAAATTAAATTTCCATTTCTATTCATAGGAACTAACTTTTCCATTTTAACCATTTTTATAATGATGTTTCCTTTGTCATCTTCATTCCACATTTCTAGCTCATATGCCACCTCTTGCATGCCTCTATCACTTGCTACATATTACGCACCTCCTTGTCTTGAGATTTTATTTGATCATACATGATTCCTCCCAACTTTTATTTATGCATTTTTAAATTGATTAGTTTATCAAACTTTATACTTACCCCACACTAAAATATGTGCATGGTCTACCATGACATAATAAAATGAGATCCATTTGTAAAGAAAGTGAGAAACGCCAAAGGTTTGAATACCAAAGAGTACCAAATGCTACTAAAAACAACTTTAAAAAATATGCACAACCAATGCCATGCTTATTTGAAAACAAAACTAAATCCTAAGATAAACTATTTGCATACGCCTTATTGATTGAGCTTAAAAGAGTTACATAGAATGTTAGGGCTAAAGTTGACTACCATTAAAATGGCCTGGAAGGAATTGGCCCTTTAATCTTTTTAATTTGCAAGTGCCTATTGGATAGATATCATGAATAATCACCAAACCATTCCTCTAGATCCATAGTTTACTTGGATGACACATTATCTTTAAATAATATACCGAGACATGCATATAAGGATGAAAAACTTTAGTTTTAATATGTCAGGCATGTCAGGATTTTTGTTTATGCTTCTCAACCCCTTGCCTTTAGTGTGCAAGAATGTGCACTTCATCCAACTAAAGAAAATCATCCTGTTGAACCTTTAGGTATTATTCTTCATCTAATCTAACAACACATGCAATACACAAGGAAGGCACAAGGAATTGCATCGATAAAACTACTTTGATACCAAAGATAAGGTTAAAATGAGTACTCTTGTTAAACCTTCTATATGTGGTCTAGTAAGCCCATAAGACTACTAAAATAAGAACATCCCAAGTAATGCGACTAATATTACAAATCTTGGTCAATGTATTACCCAAGACCTATTTAAGGCTTTAGATGTGTCATTGGATTGAGGGTGGTAAGGTGTGTAATCATGAATTTATCTAGGAGGATGTGCATTAATGTATTGAGAAAGTGAGTGACATGATAATTGGTTGGACTTAATGGAAATCCATATTATGTGATGAATAGTTCCCATCAAAATCTAGTTGTATAGCAATAGTGCAATCTTGTGTGGGCAGTGTTACAACCTAGCATGTGAGATAGCCTATAAGAGATCTCTTATGAGATTCTATCCTAAAATTGACATTGTGATCATGATGAGTGATCGATGATTCCTGTAAAGGAATGTCTTGGATGACTTAGTTGTGGAGGAATGCGATTTAAGGTTCCATAATGGAGGAAATCTCTATGCCCCCTATGTGAATGCTATAATACCATTATCAACACATCTAGTAATCCAATATTTGAGTCCAAAATAGTCATTATCTTTGTGTCCACAGATGTTATGATAGTTACAAAAAGGCTAATGTGGTTGTCTATGTAAGAGATATGGATCTTGTCAATGAATAGAAGTTAATGTGATTAACCTCCAATGTAGTAGTGTTGATAATATAATAGATGGGCTATCCCAGTCTCAATTAAACTATAGTGGTGTTGTATTGTTGTTCTCTATAGTGCATATTTTAGGTTGTGTTCTAAAAACTTTCTCTTTATTCTTGACTAGTTACTTTTATGGTTGTGGTCTCATATCTTGTCTAAGACATGGTAGATGTTAAGTGGTAGGATCTATATCTGAAGATGTTATTGTGAAGTTTAAAGTGATCTGGTTAACTAAATCTACCTCAATTAATCCTAATTTATTTTCCAAATCTAGAACTGTGTAACATAAATGTTTGAAACAAGGCTCTATTTTATAAAGTAGATGCTCGAGGAGAGGTTGGTGAAGTCCCTTAATGAAGATATGTTGAATCTCTATATCTACTAGTTTGTATATCAATCTTAACATGTGAGCCTTGAATCTTAAGATATACTCACTAACTGGATCTAAATAATTCTGATGTAGTGTGGCTAGTTTCTCAAATGTAACATGAGGGCCCATGTTTACGATGTAGTTTTTGAGAAATGCCTCCTCTAAGTCATCATATGTGTGTAATGAACTAATGAGGAGTAGATGAATGAACTAATTTTGTGCTTCCCCCACTAATGTCTATTGAAATAACTTAAGAAGAATCAAAGGGCTCACATGAGGTGGAAAATCATTTTAAAAGGCTTGAAGATATGCGAATGGATCTCCAGTTCCATCGAAGTGAGGTAATGATGGTGTCTGGAAATGCTTAGGCAATGAAGCTTTTATGAATGTCTTTGGAATAGGGTTATCATGTAGATCATTGATATCCATCCAAGATTTATAAGATTTGTTTTCTTGTAGTTCACTAATGGCATGCATCAAAGAGATGATCTCCTAAGATGGTCCATTAGTATCTTGAAGTGGTTCATTTAATCATTGAAATTGATTGTTAATTTTAACCATGGGAATACTACATTTAGTAAGTGGATCATAAAGAGGGGGTGTGCTCACTTAAATATTGGGAGTAATGGTAAATTGGACCTTACTAGAGGGATGTGGGCTGCCATTCTCTTTAGGTAAGGAGTGAGAATTGGGTCATACTGTAGTGAGGGGTGGCTTAGGAGATTCATTGGTATCTTTCTATTTTAGTGAATCACATTCTATTTTAGTAGAATATGTGTTATTAACATTAGCATGTGCATGATTGGAAATAGAATCACTCATGTAAGTAGAAACATCATTTGGAATAAAATCATGAATAAAAGTAGGAGCAACATTTTGACATGCATGAGATTTGAGAGGAGTGAGAGAAAGGTTAGAAGCATGAGATGCATTTTCTTCTTCACTATATGCATAGTAGTCATCATCATTCCATGCATTATCACAATTTGTGTTTTGTTCGTTTGAAATATAAAAATTTGAAGTATCATTTTCATATTCACTTTCATTCTCATATTAATTTTCATGTTCACTATCATATTCATTATCACTTCCATCATTACTAGGGAGAGGTGTAAGAGAAAGATTTAATTCCTTTTGAATATGTAGTAAGTTATCATTGGAATTTGGAATATCATGTGTATCTATGTTATCCATGGATGGAGTGTATGCTTTTTATTCATTTTAAAAATGAGAAATAAGAGTAGAAGAGTTATCATTTAAACATTCTTTTGAAAGAGTAGAGTTAGGAACACATAATGCTTCATTTGAACTAGGCTTTGGTAATTTGATTCTATCATATTTATATTATTGTATTTTAAACATAGAAGTAGCAAAAGGTAGAGAGATATTAGGTTCACATGGAATCAAATCATCTCCAATAAGAGGTTCACTTGGAAATGCATGACTAATTTGTGCATTTGGTGCATTGTGTCTAGGAAAATGAAGTGAGAAGTATCTTTCCCATTTATCAAAATTATTTTCATTAGAAGAAGGAATAAAAGAGATGGGTTTAAGAGAAAAAGATTCATCTATTTGTGATTCATCCTCATCATTATGTATATCATCGTATCCTTCATTATAACAATAGTCATTATTTTCACTATAAAATAAATCATTTTCTATGGTTTTAGCTAATGTGCAATTTTGTAAATTTGTCCAATCATTATCATAATTGTAAGAAAATTTTAGAAATTGATCTATGGGATGAGAAGGAGGAATTGCATTTATGGCCATTTTATCACCAAAGAGAATTTTGAAAAGTACTATGAAGGAAATAAATACGCAAAGAACTACTAACATTGAATTTTAAAAATTATTTTTAAAGACCCAAACAATTTGCAATAAATTCAAATTATTTTTATAAAAATTGTAAGGGAGGGAAATTTGAGGTTTTAGGACCTAGTTTGGAAATCTAGGGTTTTTAGCTAGGGTTTTAGAATTTTTGAAAATTATGCAATAATTTTAAATTCTAAAAATAGTTTTAAATAAGATAAATGTACAAAAATTAATACAAAAATCAAAATTTTGAAAATTAAATTTTTGCACAAGAAACTACTAATTTTGAAATTTTGAAATAATTTTTTACAAGGTAATTAATTTGCAAAAATTTTGAAATAGTGTTCTAAAATTTGCAAGGAGGAAAATCTTGGTGTTTGATGACCTAGTTTTGAAATCTAGGTTTTTAAACTAGGGTTTTAGAATTTTTGAAAAATATGCAATAATTTTGAATTCTAAAAATAGTTTTGAATAGGATAAATATATAAAAATTAATACAAAAATTAGAATTTAGACAGTTAAATTTTTTCACAAGATAAGAAGGAAGAACCCTAAGTGTGGCTAGGGTTTTAGGTTTTTTATTCAAAGTAAGTCAGATTCACCAAATGTTTTATTGTTTTAAAAAATTAGATGTTTAATTCATAAATAATAAGGATCTAGAATATGAGAAATTTTTTGATTAAATATAGTAAAATATAGGTTTATATCAATTTGATCAAATTAACTTGCATAAGGGAGAAGAACACTTATCTAGAAAAATAGGATGAGTTAGATGAGTCAGGGTCTGAGAGCTCATACATAAGACTGAGAGATTATCTAGAATTTGAATCTATCTTTTGTTTTTTGATTGGATAGGAGTGTAAAAACTAGGACACCCTAGTGTTTGGCATTATAGTTCTTTCTTAACACTATTGTCCTGAGGCTAAAAGTTTTTTGGTTTTCTTTATCTACTCAGTATGACCCTACATACCAAATTTTAGGTCTTGGGAGTCACTAGAGCTCATTATAGGTCCATTTCAATATTTAGTACATATATTTGTCTACACACATGGAAACAACAAATAGATCAAAAGCAAAAGGGGGAAAAACTGGGTTAGGGGAAGAATGATTGCACGAGCAAAAACCCTTATTATTTTGATTGTTATCGACATTAACCCTCGAGCTAGGGTCTCAGATCCAATGTAGTTATCCCTTAAGAAATGTATATAATCAATGTGCACGATAGATGCAAGAATGAATTTTGCCTAGGCCCTTCTTTGATCAAGCATGCAAATTTATGTGTGATGCAGAGAAGCTGAGGTATAATATTGATTGATTTTATTATGTCTAATGTGTCAAAATAATAAGTGCCAGAGATAAAAATCCTTATGTAGTCCTTTATATAAGAGACTCATTATTTTGAATTTGGGAGCTTTATTCACACTTAGTCGACATGGGAAAACTTAGAAATGAAGCAAAGAAAAGGGGTAAGACTCATCTTATGGAAGAAACTGACCATTGGGACCAAATTGCTTTTGGACAATAGCATCAAAAACTAGACACCCTAGGTTTCATTTTTTATAGTCCTATTTGGGCACTGCTATCTAGGGGGTATGGGACCTAGGGGGATAGGTCTAGACCTAAAAGATGTACCTTGGTCTGAAAGGGTTAAGTCTGGAAAGCTATGGATGACCAAGGATAAGCAAAATGATGTCTAAAAAATGTAGTAAGACCAAGACAAGTCAGATAAAAAGACATGGCTAAAGGTGAATAAAAGCTCATATTCTCCAGTTGAAAACTCCTGTAAAAGAACTGTGAAAAGACATAAATGTGTGTTTGCTT
This sequence comes from Torreya grandis, assembly GCA_037957365.1. Taxonomy (NCBI): domain Eukaryota; kingdom Viridiplantae; phylum Streptophyta; class Pinopsida; order Cupressales; family Taxaceae; genus Torreya; species Torreya grandis. The sequence continues at coordinate 786,421 of JARHVA010002198.1, read as the reverse complement.
GACCAATTTAGGGTGTATACATATATGTGGTCCAGTAAGCCCATAAGACTACTAAAACAAGAACATCCCAAGTAATATGATTAATATTACAAATCTTAGTCAGTGTATTACCCAAGACCTATTTAAGGCTTTAGTTATGCCATTGGCTTGAGGGTGGCATGGTGTGTAATCATGAATTTAACTAGGATGATGCACACTATTGCATTGAGAAAGTGAGTGCCATCATAATTGGTTAGACTTAATAGGAATCTATATTGTGTGATGAAATATTCCCATTTAAATCTAATTGTTATAGCAACAATACAATTCTGTGTGGGCAGTGCTATAACTTAACATGTGAGATAGCCTATGGCAGTAATGATATAGCATGCACTAGTTCATCTTACATCAAGTTAAATGGGGCCAACAAAATCAATATCCTATTTTTCAAATGGTTCATGAGCAAGCACTAGATGAAGAGGCATGGCATCCCTTCAATTTGGTTTATCTATGCACTAATAGATATCACATTATCACACATAGGCTTTGACATCCTTAAATAATATGGGCCACCATAACCAAGCAAGTAGACCTTTCTTGTTGTTGTGTCATCAACATAATGTCCTCCTATAATAGCCTCATAGACTTCCTAAAGGACTTCAATGCACTTGTGTTACATTACACACCTTTGTAATACCCCATAACATCCTAGTGTGTAAAGGTACCCTCTAATAAACTGGAAGGGGGCAATGTGAACAACTAGTTACTTCTTCTCTCAAGTGATAAGGTGATCTGGTACTGAGCTTATTATAAGAAAAGTAGTAATTTCTTCAAATTCTTTAGGTATGCATGTAACTTGAAAGAGTTGCATATCTACTAAATAATCTTATATTGCACATGATAGTTTGCATAATTGAATATATGAGAGGTGGTTTGGGTTGAAACTAATCTTGCCTAATCTCATGACCATAGACAATTGGAACCCTTGAAAGAGGACAATCCATTGATAGATGCATCCATGTAACACTAGCTTGTTAACCAAATATTGGTTTGGGTATAAAAGAGGTAGAGAGGTGTAATAGGGTTTGTTGTAGGATTTATTTCTCCCTTATATTATTGAAAATAATATACTGGATAAGTTTGGTGGATGTAGCCCATCTTAGGTGAACCATGTTAAATTTGGTGTCTCTTATTTTGTGCATGTTTATGATTATTTTGTGTATGTTTTATTGATTAATTTCATAGTTTCTCTTGTATGCAATTTGGGGATAAATCTATGTTTTATTTTATCCTAAAAAGTGGTATCAGAGTAAAGGTTTTATTTGCATAATTTTAAATTACAGGAAGAAAAGGGTTTGACCTCGAGTGGGAGCTATGGCGAATGAAAATAAATCTAAGGTAGAGAAGTTCAATGGATAGAACTTTGTATTGTGGAAGATGTAGATGGAGGATTACCTTTACCAGAAGGACCTATATTTTTCATTGGGAGGGCAAGCCAAGAAGCCATCGACAATGTTAGATGAAGCTTGGGAACTATTGAATTGGAAAGCCCTTGGAACCATATGGTTGTGCCTTGCATCTTCTGTAGCATTCAATATATCACAATAAAAGACAACAGAGGGTCTTATGAGTGCATTATGTAAGTTATATGAAAAACCCTCTGCCTCAAATAAAATATTTTTGATGAAAAAATTATTTAATATGAAAATGTCTGAAAATGGTTTAGTACTAGATCATTTAAATGAATTTAACATAGTTACTAGTTGGTTACATTCCATAAATATTGACTTTGATGATGAAGTTAGGGTTCTTCTTATTCTTTGTTCCTTGCTTGAAAGCTAGAATAGCTTGGTAATAGCAGTAAGCAACTATGTGTCTAATAATGCTAAACTAAAGTTTGAAGATGTGGTGGGTGTTATCCTAAGCGATAAAATGTAAAGGAAGAACACAAGTGAAATATCCATTTCTAGAAATGCATTAACAGTGGAGAACAGAGGAAGAGGGAACTATGGAAAATCAAAAGGGGGTGCAAGATCTAAATCAAGAGGCAATATGGAAAGTTGGATCTGTGGCAAACTAGGACACACAAAGAAAGAGTGCTAGTTTTGAAATGATAAATCAAGTAAGGACCAATAAAAAGGTAATAGCGAAGAAAATGTAGTAGGTGATGTACTAAAAGATGCTCTTATACTTTCTTTGGATAATATTTTTGAATATTGGGTTTTAGAATCATGTGCTTCTTTTCATGCGACCCCTCATAAACATTATTTTATAGATTACATTCAAGGTAATTAAGGGAATGTTTACCTTGGTGATGATGAACCCTATAGTATTGTTGGAAAAGGAAGTGTTCAAGTTAAATTATAGAATGGAAACACTTAGGTGCTGAAGGATGTTAGGCATATTCTAAGCCTGACAAGAAATCTGATCTCTATAGGGTAACTAGATAGTGAGGGTTGTATGGTCACATTTACAGCTGAATAATGAAAGGTTATAAAGGGTTCTATGGTGGTTACAAAAGGTAAGAAAGTAGGCACTTTATATTTGTCTATAGATAATGTTAATTCATCTTGTGTTGTAGCTGCTACAGGTAAAGATGCAGCTTTGTGGCATTACAAACTTGGCCACATGAGTGAAAAAGGAATGAAAATCCTACATACAAAAGATAAACTACCAAATCTAAAAGAATTGGATCTAGACTTTTGTGAGTACTATGTATATGGAAAATAAAAACATGTGAGGTTTCTTAGGGTTGGACCAGCTAGGAAGGAGCAAAAGTTAGAGCTTGTACATACAGATGTATGGGGACTAGCTCAAGTATCTTCACTTGGTGGTTCAAGTTACTACATTACATTTATTGATGATGAAACTAGGAAGGTTTGGTTATACTATATAAAAAATAAGTTTGATGTTTTTGATACATTTAAGAAATGGAAAGTTTTATTGAAAATGAAACAAGTTTAAAACTAAAATGTCTCAGATCAGATAATGGAGGTAAGTATTGTAGTAACACTTTTAACAATTACTATTTAGAAAGTGGAATTCATAGACAAAAAATAGTTCCAAGAACACCATAATAGAATGGTGTGTCAGAAAAAATGAATAGAACTTTTATGGAGTGTACCAGATGCATGCGATTGCATGCAGATTTGCCTTTATAGTTTTGGGTAGATGTTGTAACTACAACAGTTTATTTGATAAATAAAGGACCTTTGAGTGATTTGGATGGTGAAATACCAGAGGAGGCATGGAATGGAAAGAAGGTAGATTATTCTTTTCCTAAGAGTTTTTGTTTGTGAGGCATTTTCTTATATTAACAAAGATTATATGAATAAGTTAGAAGCTAAGTCTCAAAAATGCACATTTATTGGTTATGGAACTAATGACTATGGATCTTGGTTGTGGAATCTGGAAGATAAGAAAATAATTAGGAGTAGAGATGTTGTGTTCCATGAAAAATTCATGTACAGGGACTAGTTGCAGGAAAAGAAGCAAGAAGAATCCAAAAGGGAATATACAGTATTCGAAGACATTACAAACAAATATGCCCCAGAGGTTCCTAGTCAAAATGTGCAATAGGAATAGGTACCTCAAACCCTTGTTAGAAGATCTGCAAGAGTAAGTAGATCACCTGGTCATTTTTCTCCTTGATATTATTTATTACTTACTAATGGTGGTGAGCTATAAATCTATGACCAAGTAGTGCAGATTGATGCCAAGGATAAGTGGGAGCAATCTATGGATGAGTATCATGCTCTAATGGAAAAATAGACATGGGATTTGGTGGAACTTTCTAAATGAAAGAAGGCATTACAAAATACGTGGGTATATAGGATAAAGGAGGAGAATGAAGGTAAAAATAAATTCAAGGCCAGAATGGTGGTTAAAGGTTTTGCATAAAAGAAAGGTATAGACTTTGATGAAATATTTTCTCCAGTAGTTAAAATGACTTTTATAAAATATGTTTTAAGTTTGGTAGCAGTAGAAGATTTACACCTTGAACAATTAGATGTGAAGACTGCATTCTTTCATGGTGACTTGGAGGAGGAAATATATATGGAGCAGCCATAGGGATATGAAGTCAAAGGTAAGAAGAAAATGGTGTGCAAGTCGAAGAAGAGTTTGTATGACCTAATACAAGCTCCAAGACAGTGATATTTGAAATTTGATAGTTTTATGATAGAATAGGGTTATTGTAGATGTCATTCAGACCATTATGTATATTTTAAAAGTTTTGAAAATGGCAGCTACATTATTTTTATTTTATATGTAGATAATATGATTGTAGCTAGTTCCAACATGCACAATATTAATGTACTCAAGAAGCAATTAAGTGGTAGATTTTCTATGAAGGATCTAGGTGCAGTTAAATAGATCCTTGGTATGAGGATAAATAGAGATAGAAAAAATAGGAAGTTAGAATTATCATAGGGAGAGTACATCAAAAAAGTGTTGGAAAGATTTAATATGCATGACGCAAAATTAGTTGAGACATCTTTGGTTGCATACTTTAAATTAACAAAGGAATAATGTCCTAAAACACAAGAATAAAAGAACCTGATGTCTAAAATTCCATACTCATCAGCAATTGGTATTTTAATACATGTAATGGTGTGTATGAGGCTAGACATTGCACATGCATTGGGAGTGGTGATTAGTTTCATGAGTGATCTAGGTAAGGAACATTGGAAGGTAATAAAATGGATCCTTCATTAATTAAGAGGGACCATAGATGCAGTGTTAAGCTATGGTGGATCAGATGTGACATTATAGGGATATGTTGACTCAGATATGGTAGGTGACTTGGATGGTAGAAGAAGCACTATAGGGTATGTATTTACAGTAGGGGGTGCAATAGTTAGTTGGGTATCATGGTTACATAATATTGTGTCACTTTCAAACACAGATGCTGAGTATGTTGCTACTTTAGAAATAAGCAAGGAAATAATTTGGTTACAGAAGTTGATGGAAGAATTGAGACATAGTCAAGAAATATGTACTCTATATAGTGACAATCAAAGTGCAATCCATCTAGCTAAAAACTCAGCTTTTCACTCTAGAACTAAACATATTTAGTTGCAGTATCATTTTATTTGTTCAATGATAGAGAAAGAGCAACTAAAATTGGAAAAGATACATACCAGTAAAAATCTTGTAGATATGATGACCAAGGTGGTTACAAGAGAGAAGCTGAAGATTTGTTTAGCTTTAATTGGTCTTCATGGATGATAATTAAATTAATGAACTTGTCTAGGTCTAAATAGTGCAATGGATGTAGTAGTGGTGGAGTTGCTTCAATCAGTCTCCAAGTAGGAGATTATTAGGTGTGGAGCCTGATTAACTTCTAGGATTAGAGGTTAAAAATTTGATGTTATTTCAGCCAGGTTTTGGATCCCATTCTTTGTATCTGTGATGGTGTGGGGGGTTGTAAGGGGGGAACCCCCTTTATGGGGTCAAAATTGTAATTTCATAGTCAATCTAATCCATTTATTAAAATTTTATAGATCTGATGGTAGAGGTTATGTTTAGGTGTTTTCACCCTAAAATGTATTATTACATGGCTGAAATGAAAGATGAAAACATATTGCACACTGAGAGGAGGTAGAAAGAGGTAGAGAGGTGTAACAAGGCTTGTTGCAAGATTTATTCTACCTTGTATTACTGAAAATAATATACTAGACAAGTTTGGTGGATGTAGCCCATCTTGGGTGAACCACGTTAAATTTGGTGTCTCCTATTTTGTGCATGTTTATGATTATTTTTTGTATGTTTGATTGATTTTTTTCATAGTTTCTCTCATATGTTATTTAGGGATAAATATATGTTTTATTTTATCCTTATAATACTTAAGCACTTCATGATCTATATAAAATAAAAATGGGTTGGCCAACAAGTATTGACAAAACTTTTAGAGTGCATAAACCATGGATAGGGAATCATAGTATGTAGTAAAGTAGTTCTATTTAGTTGGTATGATTTGTTGGATAGCAAAATAAATGGGATGATCAAGGTTTCCTTCATCGAGTTGTGCAAGGATATCACCCACTTCCATGCCTGAAGTGTTGACATGAACATGAAATGGTTGGGTCCAATTCGAGAACTAGAGAATGGGAGTAGTCCATAAGAATAGTCCATTCTATTAGATCAATTCTTCCATCAGAGTTGCTTTGTTAACATAACCCTAAATAAACTTATGATAGTACCCCTTATGACCTAGGAAGGCATGAACCTTGCACTAAGTGTTTAAAGCTAGGAATTAGACAATGACTACATCTTGGCCAAATCCACTAGTAGTCCATCCTGATAAATGATGTGTCCTAACAGGATCCTAAATGGCATGTTAAAGATGCACTTTTTAAGATTCAAGGAAATCTAAAGTTGATGGTAGTACTCAACCATGAGACATAAATTATCACAATGGTCATGGACTAAACCATACATGATCTAGTCATAAAGGTGAACCTAAAGGAAATTGTGGATAATCCTTCAAGGCTTACACTATGATGCGTGAGAACACTATCGATGCATTATTTAGGCCAAAAGGCATGACATTATATTTAAAATAACCCCATTCAATTGTGAAGGTCGTTTTTGCCTTTTTTTCCTCAATAATTTACACTTGGTGATAGCTAGAAAAGCCATCAGTGAAAGTGTAGATCTCACAGCCAACAACTTCCAAAATTTTCTATGTGAATATCATAGGGAAAGGTTCAGTGACACTTACATTATTAAGTTACCTGTAATCCATGAAAATTTGAATTTTACCATATTGCTTGATGTTGATCACCATATGACTAACCCACTAAGATTCATCTATGGGAGTAATAACTCTAGCATGAAATATACTATCTATTTATATTTTAACTCAAGCACATAGATTAGGGTGCATCTGATATGATTATTTCCTCATCAATCAAGTACCTTCATCCAACTTAATATATATCTTTCCCAAGGATGGATGAACTCCCTTCATTTCTATTAGTCGTGTAAGAAAATGTCTTGATACTCTGACAAGAGTTCAATTTTTTTTGTTAACCCAAAAAAAGACCAATAATTTCCCATAATCACTAGTTTAGGTGCATCCTCTATCCTAATATTATGTTGAATTATTTAGACTGGTGTAGAATATGGTTTCTACTTAGACTGTATAGTGTCCCTAATGTCACATGCCCTATAATATGTATGTAGGTGTAAGTGGTCAAAAGTTGGTTTTGATGAATCAAAGATGGTATCCTCATCAACTTGGTACATGACCTTTTGCTTTCCCTTGCGTAGTTATTCTTAATTGGCATGTTTAGATTGAAATTTAGATTCTAGCATAGTCAAGGTAGTATTAATGGGTTCTTAAAATATGGCCATGTTGTCCTCAAGAATGTCATACATGTGACATATGTTATCTTTAACAAGTGCTTGTTCTACAATTACCTAACATATTGCTTGCAAGAAAAAATTAAATATATTTTTGGAGAATAAAATGAAAATATTGTAAGCAAACCATGTTTTATGTGTTGTTAGGTATCCATTTCCCTATAGTTTTCTTGATGGATGTACCACACTCTAGCCCAGGCAAGTAGGGTACCATAAAAGGCATGAATCCATAAAGGTTCTTGTAAAAATGTTTCTTTAGGGTTTAAAAATCTCTCACAGGTTGTTATATGGTCTTCTAGAGAATTAATACCATCAGAACTCAAGGTGGTATAAACACAATTGTCATGGTGAAAGTGATAGTGCATGGCAGTGCGTACTTATTCCCATGTGTGCAATTGGTACCTATGAGTAGACCACCATCGAGCAATTGTTCCTTGAAACAAATAATTGAGCACACACATTCATCTTCATTAACATAATAGTATTTTAATTGGTATAAATATTCCTTGACCTCAATTAGACCATGGGATCAAGGTGCATGGTCCAACTTTAAGGGTAGTATACCAATGAGGCAAACATTCTTATGGTGTCGAGTTAGCTTGGGGGAGGAACTTATGTAGATATCAAAGACACCACAAACACACTTTATAAGATCATATGAGCTCTGAGCCCATTGGTCATAAGTAATATTAGTAGTGTCTAAAATGGATTGTGTGTCTTCCCATTGCAATATGTCATCAGGAGTAGGATCCATATGTTCATTTCCTTAGGCGATGATGTTATAAATTATGTTAGTATCCTCATCAACATTGATGGTTTTCATAAAGGGAAGTCCTTGGTCATTATTTAAAGTAATAACCAAGCACTAATTTCCATTCTCAAAGGTGATATAATGCCTCTTGAAACATAAATCAACATTGTTGGCTTAGCACCAATGTCTACCCAAGAGAGTATGGAAGTCATCAACTTCAACAAGCTCGATCACTTCAAAATCATCATTGAATGTGACATCCAAGATGTTGAAAGAGGCATCTTTAAGAGTGCTTATGAGCAGCGTGTGAATCTTATTAGTCATGAATAAAACATGTGGGGAAGGCTGCAAAGTGGGGCTCCCCATATTTTCTATACATCTTTGGTTAGAACATTAACCTTTGCACTAGTGTCCACCAGGATATCATAGATCATCCAACCATCAATGGATGCATTTACACGGATCTATTTAACTACACTTAGATCCTTCATAGAAAAGCTATCACTTAACTACTTGAGTATATTAATATTGTGCATGTTGGAACTAGCTACAAGCATATTATCTACATATAAAATCAAAATAATGTAGTTGTCATTTTCAAAACTTTTAAAATATACTTAATGGTCTGTATGACATCTACAATAACCCTGTTCTATCATAAAACTATCAAATTTCAAATACCACTGTCTTGGAGCTTGTTTTAGGTCATACAAACTCTTCTTCAACGTGCACACCATTTTTTGCTTGCCTTTGACTTCATATCCTTGTGGTTGCTCCATCTATATCTCCTCCTCCAAGTCACCATGAAAGAATGTAGTTTTCACATCTAATTGTTCAAGGTGTAAATCTTCTACTGCTACCAAACATAAAACATCTCTTATAAAAGTCATTTTAACTACTGGAGAAAATATTTCATCAAAGTCTATACCTTTCTTTTGTGCAAAACCTTTAACCACCATTCTTTCCTTTGATTTTTTTTCACCTTCATTCTCCTCCTTTATTATGTATACCCACTTATTTTGCAATGCCTTCTTTCATTTAGAAAGCTCCATCAAATCCCATGTCTAGTTTTCCATTAAAGCATCATACTCATCCATAGATTGCTCCCACTTATCCTTGGCATCAATCTGCACTACTTGGTCATAGCTTTATAGCTCACCACCATTAGTAAGTAATAAATAATATCAAGGAGAAAAATGACTAGGTAGTCTACTTACTCTTGAAAATCTTCTAACAGGGGTTTGAGGTACCTGTTCCTATTGCACATTTTGACTAAGAACCTCTAGGACATATTTTTTTGTAATGTATTTGAATATTGTATATTCCCTTTTGAATTCTTCTTGCTTCTTTTCCTCCATTTCCTCCAGATGCTCTATTAACCAATAATCTTCTCATCCATAATTTATTAAGCAATTTTATGCATATGCCAAACTCTAAACATGCAAGTGAATGGGTAATTATACAAAGAAGGTTTCATAGAGATGTTGTTATACCCATTTTTTACATAAACTACTAGTCCAATATACTAAAACACAAAGTTATCTTATACTATGCCAGTCCAATTTTTTATGTTTTCCAAAGAGAGCCACTCAAGCATATTTCTACCATCACACTAACAAGTGCAACAAGTCCCAAAAATGAAACCAAAATGTTGGGGTCTCTATCCTTAATTTTGCTCAACTAAGTATTATTCATGTGCCTAAAAGAAAAGAAGAAACCAATGAGCTAGTGTGCCAGCATATCACATGAGTAGTGACCTCATGTGCTCACCCAAAACATGTAGCCAAGATCGGTTCCCATTGATTCTATCATGTGGTGGTGGATAGATTTAAATGTCTACACTCAATCACTTGGGTTAATTATATTAAATTATATTTACTATAAACATTCTATTAGAGTTAAACATTTTATTCATTCCACACTTTTCACATACTTTTATTTAATACCATAGAAAATAGATTAACACGTCAAAGTTCACAAATAAAGTAGTGATTCCATTCATTTCATTTAAAAAAGATTACAAAGATATTCCAACAACTCTCTCTTAGTATTCTCTCTTTATCCATCTACACATAACCAACTAACCAACACTTTCTAAACAAAGTTAGGGGTGTAGACATCCAATTCCTAACACCATTTATTTTGAAATTGTCAAACTTACTCAAAATTTGTGAAAATGCATAATTTCAACCAAAATCACTTAAACATGCTAAGTGATTCAAGCTTGTCGTATAAAAATGTTGATTTAGGATAATGTATCCCTAAATGGGGTAATGCATTTTATGTGATTATTAACTTTTATCAAATAATTTTAAGTCAAAATGATGAAAATTCATTTTGGTGCTTTGAATCATTTTTTTCTTTTAATTTAGAAGTGTATGACACGTGCATGTGTTATTTTGTGTCGACAACATCCTCAATGGGATAATGGTCTGTACACAACTAACATCACCTTCTAATTCCTCTCCAGTCAAATTATAACCCAATAATATGAATTTTTGACTAATTTGACTAATGAGTGCACTAATTTCTAAAGAATTGCACTAAAATTGATTAATCTTACTTCCTAAGAATTACAGAGGTGATGAAGAAAGAGTTTGAGATGTCCATGCTATGAGAACTATCATTCTTTCTTGGGTTGAAAATCACTAAATCTAAAAAAGGTATATTTATATCACAAGCCAAGTACACAAGAGATATTTTGAAGAACTTTGAGATGAAATATTGTAAGGCAGTTAGTACACCCATGATCATAGGGTGTAAGTTGAAGAAGTAAGATGAGTCTCCAAAGTTCAATCAAACATAATATAGGTTAATGATTGGATTTTTTTTATACACCACTACCTCTAGACCTGACAACATGTAAGTAGTAGGTCTTGTGGGAAGGTTTAAAGCATATCCAAAAGAGAATCATCTGCAAGCATTCAAAATGATAATTCGATATCTCAAGGGGACTATGGATTATGGGTTGTGGTATCCAAGAAGTAAGGAGTTCAATTTGATATCTTATATAGATGCAGACTGGGTAGGAAGTCTATATGATAGGAAGAGTACCAGTGGAGGAGCTTTCTTCTTAGGTGGGTGCCTAGTTTCATTGGATAAGAAGATCAACTATTAGTGAGTTCTAAAGAGTTGATTGAAAAAGAGAAAGTGGAAGATGTAATGAGGAGATAAATAGAAATTTTAAAATTGAAAAGGAAATTAATGATTCGTTTTATAACCTAGTTGCTCATGAGAAGAAAAAACTAAGGACAAAGATTGTAAAGACAATTGTAGCCAAGAAAGTAGTTTTGAAGAGTCAAAGATTCATATTACATAAGTTATCAACCTTGAACATAAAAAGGAGGAAGTTAAATCGTTTTTTAATATTGAGAATCAAGTGGAAAAACTAATGCAAGTACCTAAGGAGTGGATCAACATTGAGATGAAACATGAGCAACATGCTTACAAGGAAGACAAATGGAAGATGGACCAAATACATCATGAAAAATTGATATATTGCTTTAATGAATTTATTTGGAACATGAGTGTAGCATTAGATAAGGAGGTACCAAGGATAAGATCTAAGTGTTGAGTAATGTTGCATGTTCATCTTTATGAATAGATAGTTAATGAAGACCAGTTGGCAAGCAGGATGAGGAAGGAGCAAATGAAAAATTGGAAGAAGAGAAAGAAATTGCATTGAGTAAGAGCTCAAATATTTTTCTACCTGGGAAGTTTAATTCAAGATCATCATCTTCCACTTTGTACATAAGGTTAATATGTAGTTTATAGGGTCTTATATGATGTGTTTGACAATAAATAAGCCTTCTCATGCTTCATTATATCTGTATAGGTCATATGAGTTCAAGTAGTGTTTTCCCTCCAAAAACAACATTTAAAAATGTAAAGGTATTTGGAAGGGTTTTAATATGTATTAAGGTATGGTTAAAAAATAAAAAGGAGTTAAAATTCTAATCAATTATTTTAAACCTCCAATCAAGTTAAAGAAAACCACCTTGAGGCTAAAATAAGGCAAGTACAACATGGAAGACAAGATAAAGGATATGTTTGAACAAGTTATAAGTCATTGAGAACTCTTAGGAGGTTTGGAAACAAGTATATCAAGTTGTTGTGGAATGATAAGTCTACATAGCATGAGGATGGGAATTAAATAAAGTAAATAAGAAAAGCATAAAGAAAGTTTGCAGATTTTCATGAAAAATAGGGTCAAGTATGAAAGATAGTTTTTATTTCTATATAGGGGTTGTGATAGTCTATATGAGACTAGGTTGTAAATATTATTTTGAGATCAATAATAGAGTACCATTATATACAGTGTCTCTTACATCATGGAATGTTACGTGCAGCCTATGTGTTATTGATATTTTTAAATTCATAAATGACTTTAGAAGTAATCTTGAACAAGTTAAATTTCTGTATGAAAATTTTGTGTGGTGTCAGTCTAAGTTTTTGTGTCTCTAGATCTTTCCAAGCCTTAAATTAGACTACCAAGGAATAATTGTTATTCCAAATGTTACAATTATTTAATAGTCTAAAAGAGTTAATTATTTACTTTGGACAACTCTAGAGTTCACGAATGTATTAAAATCTTGTTTAGGATAGAGTACTATAACTGCAATTCCATCTATCTAAAGTATTAAAGGAATTAGGAGTACATGATTTCAAAGTTTTCATTTATATTTTAGAATTCTATTACAAATTTTTTTCAATCATATTCTATGTGAAGTTTATTGATCAATTGGGGTCGATGAGTTCGTTCTTGGATAAAATAGGGACAATCAAGATTTTACTTGAGATGGGACTATAGATGGTGAAGAATTTCATTTGGTGTATTTCATAAATTAATTTACAAAAAGTCATTTGTTTTTTTACTTGCAGTATTAATTAATGTCCAAATTCTACCTGGTCTTAGAATATGATGGACGATGTTCATAGTTACAATCAATAAAGGAAGGTTGATTACATTCAAAGCATGGGCATTCTGTACTATTTTCAAATGGATTAAACTTGAATGGGATTTTGTATATTTAAATTAACTCTTACTCTCAAACCAAATATAGTTGTAACATTTGGAGAAAGCTAGGATTAAGTTAAAGGAGGTTGACCCTTGGTTGAAGGATCTACAAATTTTCTACGCATAATTGTGGGGACAGTTGGTTGTAAGCTATAAAAATAGACTTCAAGAAGGTTTATTTTTGTCTCTATGTGTAATTTATGCTCAAAATCTAATTTGAATAGTTGTATATGTCTTTTTCTTGAGCCAGTTTGAACATAGAAATGGTGTAATGTTTGTAAAAATGGAATAGTTATGAGAAGAAAATCACAAGACCATTATGCTTGTCTTTACAATTTAAATGATCAAATATCTTCAAGACTGGTGCTTAGTAAGTAAAATGACTAAAACGTGTTGAGGTATGGACTTTTCTTGTTTAGAATTATATAAAGTTGTAGAGTTAAAAGAAGATTAATAACTAATATTGTATTAGACTTTTCAAATTATTGAGAGCCTTATTAGTCTTGGAAAGACCAATCTTAAAAAAGATTAATCATAAAAGAGGATAAAGCTATTAATAGATGTATTGATTTTCTAGGGTATAAATTTATATAGCATAATTGATTAGTCTTAATCAAAGATGGAATATGAAAGTGGAACATTGATGCCAAGTTTAAAAAAACCCCATCAATGATGGGAATAGTGGTGCCTAATTTATTCAAAAATGTTTGTTAGACGTCGATGGCCTCTGTAAATTTCTCCATTACCCACAACTTCCCTTATTGAATATTCTCCTAGTTTTTGAATTTATTAAGAAAGAGGTCCATGAATGTTTTTAAATTTATTGATGGAATCACCACTTATAGGAATACCATCCACAAGTGTTGGCTTACTCTTCAAAATTGTCTAACAAAGTCCTAATGTCCTTAATCGAGATGCCTCAGTTTCATCTTGTTATCGCTTGAGTATTTCAATTTATTTTTTAAGTTTGTATCATTTCTCATGTTCTTCTCTATACATTTAGACAACCTCTTAATGCTAGTGGCAAAGCTTGCAAAATAATTTCTATGGAGAATGTTTTACCTAGAAACCTCTAGGGCAAACTTTATTAGGGTTACACTTGCTTGAGTTGTAGAGAATTTAAGGGATCCACCCAAAAAATGTCTAAAACATCTGCCAACTTTAAGATTTTATCAGTGTTGGCCTTTGGAAGCTCAAATGACATTCATCAATATATACATCCATATCAAACGATAACTCATGTCAAGCTTATTCAATGGGCTCATGTTCAGGAAAGTAATCCCACATATATAATTGCTCTATTGGTATATCTTATTTGAATAGGACATGAGTGGGAAGGTCCTCATTACCCATATTTATCTGTTTCTACTATTATTTTAATTCTTTCATAGGTTCCTTACCTTTTTGGGGGTTGTTCTCTTGATCTATAATTTTGGAACTCTTCTCTCATTGTTCACCGGTACTAGTGCCAAGGTCCTATGTGCTGAGGGCTTCCTCTTTTCTTGTTTCTTCCTCAAAAGGCTTTGGAATCTCAATGTCCATTTGTAACTCCTTAGTAATAGGTTGTTATTTGTTTGGCTTAGGAGTGGGCTCCTCTTTAGGTTTCACTTCTAAGGATTATTCACCCGATTTAGGGATCACCACTTTAGGTGTTATAAGCTTTAGCTCTGATTGGACAACTGATTGTGAAGTAACGATGTCATCCTTTCATTCTATAGGTAGCCCTTGGGCTCTTATTGGTGATGAGACATGTCTTTGTCATTAGGGGGTGGCTTTGGGTTATTCCTATACCCTACTAAAACTAGTGGCCTCAGGTCTTGGCCTTTTATCATGCTTATGCACATGTTTTTGGTTGAGGGGGAGAGGTTCTTTCTCTATCTCTTAGCTTCTTGAGATGGGCAATATCCACCTCATTTCACTTATCCATGTCCCCTAGCTTAGTCATGGCCAAGTGCACAGCTACTCAAATGATTGGATCTAAAAGACTTGTAATATACATAGTGTGGCCTTATTTTTTGTACTTCAACACTGTCATCATCCTTTCAATTACATCTTGATCATTAAGATCCACATTGACATCAATTCCTGATCATAGTAACTCAATTACTTTGTTGATCTATTGAGGGTTAATCCTCATTATGTACCATACAAAGTATATATAATCTTCATAGACGCATAAAATCAAGAACCAAATAACCTTCTGGGGTTTTCCAAAGGATGATAATTAAAAAGTTGGAGCATGCCCACATCCTCCAAGAAGTTGTAAATTGTGAGATCATAAGTGACCTCATTTCTTGTGTTTTAGCACATAACTAGGTAGTCACATTATAAGTTTACCTCATTACCAAACTGACAATGATTGTAATCAAGGACCTAACAAGTGTAAACCTTAGATTCCTAATTATCTATGTGCAAAACTATGTTAGGGTATTGTATTTCTTCAATCAAAATTAGAGGTGGAGGTGATGTTATGGTTGCCTTCTTCATGGCACATGTTATCTATGGTGTCTTGTTAGATATTTCTTATGTTAGTTCTACCAAGTTTTCACCTTACATGTTGTGTACACTAGAACCTTCTTCTTGATGAACACATGACTTATTTCTTCTACACCATCGTGTTCCTCTGTTTCATGAATGATTGGTAGTGGATCTCTTCTCCTACCTTTCTCTTTTGGCTATAAAACCAATCAAGATCCTCAAAGGTTAATTCATGGCCAACCAATTCTCTCAAATGAATATGTTTTTTTTGTCTTCCTTTCAAACCCAAATTACTTAGGCCTTCCTACTTTAACCTCCTCTAATGGTGGATGTAACTTATGTAAGCTACAACTTACTCACACACGCTTATATGGTCATGTTTCCACTCTTATTTCCTTGAATGCTCTTCACCTCAACCTTTGCTTCATTTTATCTAATGAATAATCTATGAAGACATCTTATTTTTTGCTTGTTTACACTTGTTTGAGCTCTGCAATCACTAGAAGTTTTTAATAATAAAAATGAAAATGAGAGGCCTCTAGGTCTTTTATAGATAGAATAAATTGTTTTATATTAACTACTCTAGGATATCATCCATCACTTTAACCATTAATAACTAAAACAACATGTCTTAGTGCATGTTTGACATGTTTTCCATTTATGCCATTATGTCATTAATAACTGAATGTCTCATAGTTCCTTCAAGAGTCATTGCACCTTTCATGTAGTGCATGCCAATTGTAAAAAATTAAATTTCCATTTCTATTCATAGGAATTGACTTTTCCATTTTAACCATTTTTATAATGGCATTTCTTCTGTCATCTTTATTCCACATTCTTGGGTCATACTCCACCTCTTGCATGACTCTATCACTTGTTACATCTTGCACAACTCCTTGTATTGAGCTTTTCTTTGATCATGGATGATTCACCCCAACTTTTCTTTATGTGTTTTTAGCTTAATTAGTTTATCAACCTTTAAAATTACCCCACACTAAAGGATGTGTGTGGTCGACCATGACATAATAGAATGAGATTCATTTGTCAAGAAAGTGAGAAATGGCAGAGGTTTGAATACCAAAGAGAACCAAATACTGCTAAAAACAACCTAATAAAAGATGTGAAACCAATGCCATGTTTATTTTAAAACAAAACTAAATCTTAAGATAAACTATTTGTAAATGCCTTATTGATTGAGCTTAAAAGAGTTACATAGAATGATAGGGTAAAAATTGACTACCATTAAAATGGCCTAGAAGCAATTGGCCATTTAATCATTTTAATTTGCAAGTGCCTATTGGACATATATCATGAATAATAACCAAACCATTCCTCCATATCCATAGTTTACTTATATGGTGTACAAACTTTGAATCATAGACCAATACATGCATATAAGGATGAAAAACTTTGGTTTTAATATGTCAATCATGCCAGGCTTTTTGTTTTTGCTTCTCAACCCCTTGACTCTAGTGTGAGAGAATGTGCACTTCATCTAACTAAAGAAAATCATCTAGTCAAGCCTTTTGGAATTCTTCTTCATCTAATCTATCAACACGTGTAATACAGAAGGAAGGCACAAGGAATTCCACTGGTAAAACTAATTTGATACCAAACATAAGGTTAAAAGGAGTACTCTTGTTAAACCTTTTATATGTGGTCTAGTAAGCCCATAAGACTACTAAAATAGGAACATCCTAAGTAATGTGACCAATATTACAAATATTGGTCAGTGTATTACCCAAGACCTATTTAAGGATTTAGATATGTCATTGGCTTGAGGGTGGTATGGTGTGTAATCATGAATTTAACTAGGAGGATGTGCACTATTGAATTTAGAACATGAGTGCCATGATCACTTGTTAGACTTAATGGGAATCCATATCGTGTGATGAAATGTTCCCATTGAAATATTGTTGTGATAGTAGTAGTACAATCGTGTGTGGGTAGTAATACAACCTAACATGTGAGATAGCCTATGGTATTAATGTTATAATGTGCACCAGTTCATCTCGCATCAAGTTGAATGGGGCCAACAAAATCAATAGCCTATTTCTCAAATGGTTCATGAACAAGCATCAGATGAAGAGGCATGTCATCCCTTCAATTTGTTTTACCTATGCACTAACAGATATCACATTGGCATGCATAGGCTTTGGCATCCTTGAATAACATGGGCCACCATAACCAAGTGAGTACAAACATTCTTTTTATTATGTCATCAACATAATGTCCTCATATAATAGCCTCATGGACTTCAATGCACTTGTGTAGCATTACGCACCTTTGTAATACCTCATAACATCCTAGTGTGTAAAGGTCTCCTATAATAAGCTGGAAGGGGGAAACGTGAACAGCTAGTTACTTCTTTTCTTGGGTGTTAAGGTGGTCTAGCACTGATCCTATTGTAAGAAAAGTAGTAATTTATTTAAGTTCTTTAATTATGCGTGTAACTTGAAAGATTTATAGATATAGTAAGTCATCTTATATTAAACGTGATAGTTTGTCAAATTAAATGTATAAGAGGTAGCCTAGGCTGAAATTAATCTTGCCTAGTCTCATGACCACAAAGAACTAAAAATCTTGAAAGAGGACAATCCATCAATAGATGCATCTATGTAACACTAGCTTGTTAACCAAATACTTGAGTGCTTCATGATCTATCTAAAATAAAAATGGGTTGGCTAACAAGTATTGAAAAAACTTTAAGAGGGCAAAAACCATGGATAGGGATTCATAATATATAGTAGAGTATTTTTATTTAGTCGATATGAGTTTTTGGCTAGTAAATTAAATGGAATGATCATTGTTTCCTTCATTGGGTTGTGTAAGGATAGCACCCACTACCATGCCTAAAGTGTTGACATGAACATGAAATGGCTGGGTTCACTTTGAGAACTAGAGAATGAGAGCAACCACCAATTTTTCCTTCATAGCCTCAAATATTTGTTAGTGTTTATCAATCCATAAAAATAGTCTATTATATTTGAGCAATTCTTCCATCAGAGTTTATTTATTAGAATAATCCTGAATGAACTTACTATAGTACCCCTTATGACCCAGGATGGACCTTGCACTGAGTGTTTAGAGCTAGGAGTTACATAATGACTGCACCTTAGCTAGATCCACTAGTAGTCCATCCCAAAAAATGATGTGTCCCAACAAGATCCTAAATGGCATGGTAAATATGCACTTCATAATATTCAAATAAATCTAAAGTTGGCATCAACACTCAACCATCAGGCATAAACTATCACAATGGTCATGCACTAAACCATATATGATCTAGTCATAAACATCAACCTAAAGGAAATTGTGGATAATCCTTGAAGGATTAAACTATGATGCGTGAAAACACTACCGATGTATTAATTATGCCAAAAGGCATGATATTATATGAAAAATAACCCCATTCAATTGTGAAGGTTATTTTTGCCTTGTCTTCCTCAACAATTTGCACTTGGTGATAGCTAAAAAAACCATTAGTGAAAGTGTAGATCTCACAGCCAACAACACCTTCTAAAATTTTCTATGTGAATGGCAAAAGGAAAGGGTCAATGACACACACAATATTGAGTTACTTGTAATCCATGAAAATATGAATTTAACCATATTTATTATTGTTGATCACCATATGACTAACCCACTCAGATCCATCTATGGGAGTAATAAATCTAGCATACAACATACTATCTATTTATTCTTTAACTCGAGCATATATATTAGGGTTCATCCAATAAGATTGTTTCCTCATCTATCAAGCACCTTCAACCAACTTAATATGAACCTTTCTAAAGGATGGATGAACTCCCTTTATTTCTGTTAGTCATGCAAGAAAATGTCTTGATACTCTGATAAGAGTTCATTTTTTCTTGTTTACTTGATCCAAAACTCAGAAGTTCTGGTTGATAAATATCACAATAACATAGAAATAACACAATAACAATGAATTCTCTGAGAAGAGATGTAGTATTACTCAAAATCGCAATACAGAAATATGCTTATCTCTGGGAAGAGATGTTTGTCCTCACATTTCGGGTTACCTATTATTTTATACACAATTTGAAAGCATGGGAAGGATGTGGAAGGTCACCAATCTCGAGGGAGATGAAGTGGTACGACTTCCAATATTTAAAACAATACATAAATCAAGAAATTACTATTTTTAGAAACTTACTATTTTTAGACAACACTATTAAAATTGAAATTTGAGGCACTTCCGTTGGGTTTTCGGGGGTCAAACTTCATCGAGCAAAGCTTGATGCCATTTCACGATGTTCCCCTCGTTCCTAGCTTTCCAACGGTTTAAACGGCGAGTCAATTGGAGCTACGGTGCAAAAGTTATGGCTCCCGGAAGTTTCGTCATCAATTGGGGTGGAACTGTCACCCGAATTGTCGCCTGAATTGATGCCTGGATCATTCCTCCCTCCTTGAAAAGCAATGGTCCCCATTGCGTCAATACTCCCCATCAGGTGTGGTAGTTGTTGCTTGATTTGATTCTCTGTGAGCCACTCACCTTGATGGCTCAGCTGACCCCTTTTGACCACTTGATAAAGTGGAATAGAACGTCCTCTGGTTGTCTTCATCCAAGTATCCACAATCTGATCCTCTTCCACTGGAGCAAAACTCTGTGGATCAAGTTCATCAATGTCAAGTTGTTCTGCTACAACTGAAGTGTCCAAGAGAGGTGGATGATATGGCTTGAGGAGCTCCACATTGAATATTGGGTGCAGACCAAGGTAGGCTGGGAGGTTCAACTCAAAAGCATTTTCCCCAACTCTTCTGGTGATGGTGTATGGACCATATTGCAGAGGCTGAATTTTTCTGTGTGGGCCTGCAAGTCATTCCTTCTGGAGCTGCAACCAGACCTTATCACCCACAGCAAAATGGTGTGCAATCCTATGTTTATCATGGCGTTGCTTGTACTTTTGATTCATCTTCTCCAGGATGTCATGAACTTGTTGCTGGAGGTGTTGCATTTGTTCAATAAACTTTGTAGCTTTTGCTGCCTCAGATCTTCCATGAGGTGTGTATTCCATGGTGGAAAATGGAACTGCTATATCAATTGGTGCCATGGGTTGGAACCCAAAACATACTTGGAATGGACTGTGCTTGGTCGAGCTGTGCAGTGCCCGATTGTATCCATGTTGTATGAAAAGAAGTCCCTCATCCCATGTGCGTGGATGTTTGGAGTGGTACATCTGAATCATGTGAACAATCAAGCGGTTTACCACCTCTGTTTGACCATCAGTCTGTGGATGGAAGGTTGTGGACTTCATCAGCTTAGTATCCATCATCTTCCATAGAGTGGACCAGAAGATGCTCAAGAACCTGCTATCTCGATCTGAGACAATGGACTTGGGAAGACCAAAATGGAGCCATACATGACCAAAATATAGTTGAGCAGTTTCCTCAGCAGATATATTTTTTTTACAGGCAATCATGATAGCCATTTTTGAAAAACGATCAACTACCACAAAAATACAGTCCTTACCATGTTTGGAAGTGGGCAAGCCTGATAGAAAATCCATTGAGACGGATTCCCAAGGCCTGGTTGGTTCTGGCAATGGCATGTACAATCCTTGCTTCTTATTTGTCGGCTTGGCTATCGCACATGGGGTGCAGGATTTGAGATATCTTTCTACATCCTTTCGCATATGGGGCTAGTAGAAGTGTTTTTGAAGAACTGCCAATGTTTTCTCAATACCAAAGTGTCCAGTTGTCCTACTGAAGTGTGCTTCCCATATCATCTTTTGTTGCTCTGCAAATGGAACACAGATGTGTCCCATATGACAGAGGACATTATCTTGCAAATAGAAATCAGAGACATGTGTACCTTTTTGAAGTGCTTGATATGTAGCAGCAAAGGTAGGATCTGCTTCATACAGGGTACCCCAAGTGGCAGTCTCATGTCCGCACAGGTCCAAAACTGTTGTGAGTGCAGTAATTGGTGGGCGGCTCAAACAATCTGCAGCTGTATTTGATCTCCCCTTTTTGTGTTTGATTATCAAGTGGAATTGCTGAAGATATGTGGCCCACTTCTGATGCCTCTCATTTCGGAGCTTACTTTGTGTCTGGATGAATTCCAATGGTCTGTGGTCAGTGTGAATGACCGTTTCTTTTCCCAAGATGTAGTGTTTCCATTGTTTGCAGGCTTGCACAATGGCATTGAGCTCCTTATCATATGTTGGATATTTCCTGACTGTATCAGTGAAAGTTTCACTGTGATATGCAACAGGATGGCCATGTTGCATGATGACAACTCCCATGGCATATTCAGACGCATCTGTCATCAACTCAAAAGGTTGATGCAAATCTGGCAAGGTAAAAACGGGGGCTGAGCAGAGTCTATTCTTCAAATTCTCAAATGCCCTTTGCTGTATTTCACCCCACTGAAATGTAGCTTTTGCTCCTCCTTTAGTCACTTGGGTTAGTGACCAAGCAACATGTGAAAATCCAAGAACAAACCTGCGGTAGAAATTTGCAAGACCCAAAAAGCTATGAAGCTCTGTGAGGGTCCTTGGTGTGGGCCATTCTCGAATAACCCAAATCTTTTCTGGATCAACATGGACCCCTTCTGCATTCACAACATACCCGAGGTACTGAATTGTTGTCATCTCGAATGTGCATTTGTCAAGATTTGCATACAACTTGTGCTCCCGAAGAGTTTGAAGCACCTTACGAACATGTTGCAAATGTTCTTCCCACGTTCTGCTATAGATGAGTATGTCATCTAAGTAGACAACCACAAACGAGTTGGTGAAGGGTCGTAGGATGTCATCCATCATCCTCATGAAGGTTGCAGGTGCATTAGTTAAGCCAAAAGGCATAACCAACCATTCAAAGAGCCCCTCCTTAGATTTGAATGCAGTCTTCCAGACATCAGTGGGATCGATGGGAATGTGGTGATAACCAGATTTGAGATCAATTTTGGTGAAGAACTTCGCACCACGGAGCTGGTCCAGCAGGTCATCAATCCTGGGGAGAGGATAGCGATTCTTCACAGAGATTTTATTCAGGGCTCGATAGTCAATACAAAGCCTCCATGTTCCATCTTTCTTCGGTGCCAAGACAATTGGGCTACCATAAGGTGAAGAGCTTGGCCTGATGTGACCCTTTTGGATCAATTCTTGAATCTGTCTTTTTATCTCATCATACTCCAAAACTGATTTGCGATACACAGGACTGTTAGGCAAAGGTGATCCTGGGATCAAATCGATACAATGTTTTACCTGGAAATGTAGTGGAACTCCTGTAGGTGACTTGAATAAGTCATCATATTCTCCTATGATGCGTCCTATCTGCTTCTGTTGTTGTGTTGATTGCGTAGTCAGGACTGCAACATCGGCCTTCGTGGATTTCTGCGGCTTGACCACCATGAGGACAAATTGCTTTGTTTTCTCCACCAATCTCTTACATTGCTTCGCACTGATCAGGGAGACAGATGTGGGAGGTGGTACCTCTGGTACCCTATAGTGCCATTTTCCAAGGGTGAGAGTAATCCTTCGGGTTCGTGATTCATAGATGCCATGTCGCTCATACATGAATGGCTGACCAAGGAGTACATCACAAACATCTAGATTGACTACATCACACAAGACTTCATCTTGGAATGGTTTTATGGCATATGAAAGAAGACACTGATGGGTGACACGGAGGTCTCTCCCTGGGCTTAACCATCCAATACTATAGGGCTTTGGATGAGGCTTCACAGATAGATTTAGACTTTTCACAACTTTAGCAGAGATTAAATTCTTTTGACTCCCACTATCAAGAATGAAATGTAAAGGCGTACCTTTTACCCATAGTTTGGAGTGGAACAATCTTTCCTTGTCATCTGGTCTTTCTCCACGGTTCTGTGATGAAGCGACAATGGTGTCCGGCTCAGCATCTACAATTTCTTCTTCGTCCTCTTCGACTGTGGGTTGTGTATGAGGCGGAGTAGTGGACGTTGAGTATTGTGACTCAGAAAGCAATGACTTGATGGCCCGACATTCTTCTTTGGAGTGGGTCCCAGTTTTGTGGTAATCACACCATTTTCCAGCCTTCCCTTTCTGGGATTTCTTATCCTGAAACTCCTTTTGCTTCCAATTTGGGCCTCGTGTTTGACCTTCCTTATCACTTTTCCATTTTGAGGGTTGACTCTTCGTATTCTTTCTACCATTCTTCTGTTCAATCTTCACTACAAATTTGTATGCCTCACCGAGGGTTTCCAAATTGAAGAGTTCCATTTCCCCCCGTATGTACCATTGTAGTCCACCACGATATTTGAGAGTCTTATGTTTCTCACTTTCTTGAATGCCCAACCTTGCAGACAAAGAATGAAAAGTGTCTGTGTAATCTTGAACAGATTGGTCCTTACCTTGGCGAAGTTGTTGCCACTGTATGTAGAGATCATCATATGCTCCGATGGGATAGTACTCTTCTTTCACTGCTTCTACAAAATCATCCCAGGTAGGTTCCATCTCAAGGCCAATGTCATCTGTACTGAACCTCTTTTTGCACACTTCCCACCAATTTTTCACAGGCAATGTTGATTTCAAAAGAGCAAAAGTAATCTTTTCTCCATCGGTAAACTTATTTACAGAGAAGTAGGAAGACAGTTGATCTAACCAATTTTCTAATGCATCAGCATTGATTTTACCCTCAAATGTAGGAATATCAAAATTTCCCTGGACCTTGAAGGGTGTTGGGGCACTGAAAGGTCGTTCCCTGGATGAAGAGCCAGGAAGTGGAGCCGCAGAGCCAGGATTTCCCATCGAAAGTGTTTGAAGAATTTGGGCAAATTGTTGTAGCATCTGTGCTTGTTGCCGTTGGAGGGCCTCATTCACCATTTCCTTAAAAGGATCGGATGTCTCGGTGTCGTCCGCCATTTGAGGTCGTCTGGAGCGAACAGGTGGAAAATTTGGAAGCTCAGTTGTTTCCCACCCAAGCTTCTTATAGCCTGACCTCGTCCTCGGGATCATACACTCTCAAGACAAACCGCTCTGATACCACTGATCCAAAACTCAGAAGTTCTGGTTGATAAATATCACAATAACATAGAAATAACACAATAACAATGAATTCTCTGAGAAGAGATGTAGTATTACTCAAAATCGCAATACAGAAATATGCTTATCTCTGGGAAGAGATGTCTGTCCTCACATTTCGGGTTACCTATTCTTTTATACACAATTTGAAAGCATGGGAAGGATGTGGAAGGTCACCAATCTCGAGGGAGATGAAGTGGTATGACTTCCAATATTTAAAACAATACATAAATCAAGAAATTACTATTTTTAGAAACTTACTATTTTTAGACAGCACTATTAAAATTGAAATTTGAGGCACTTCCGTTGGGTTTTCAGGGGTCAAACTTCATCGAGCAAAGCTCGATGCCATTTCACGATGTTCCCCTCATTCCTAGCTTTCCAACGGTTCAAACGGCGAGTCAATTGGAGCTACGGTGCAAAAGTTATGGCTCCCGGAAGTTCCGTCAT
Source organism: Torreya grandis (assembly GCA_037957365.1). Lineage (NCBI taxonomy): Eukaryota > Viridiplantae > Streptophyta > Pinopsida > Cupressales > Taxaceae > Torreya > Torreya grandis. The sequence goes on along the minus strand of JARHVA010002198.1, from coordinate 761,346 downwards.
CAATTGGAGTGGAACTGTCACCCGAATTGTCGCCTGAATTGATGCCTGGATCATTACTCAACATCATACCAATAATTTTCCATAATTACTAGTTTAGGTGCATCCTTTATCCCAATATTATGTTGAATTATTTAGAGTGGTGTAGAATATGGTTTTTGCTCAGACTGCATAATGTCCCTAATGTCACATGCCCTATAATCTGTATATAGGTGTAAGAGGTCAAAAGTTGGTTTTGATGAATTATAGATGGTACCATCATCAACTTGGTACATGACCTTTTGCTTTCCCTTACGTATCTATTCCTGATGGGCATGTTTAGATTGAAAGTTAGAATCTCGCATAGTCAAGGTAGGATTAATGGGTTCTTGAAATATGGCCATGTTGTCCTTGGGAATGCCATACATGTGACATATGTTATCTTCAACCGGTGCTTACTCTCCTAAAATTACCTAATAGATTGCTTACAAGGACAAATTAAATCTATTTGTGGAGAATAAAATGAAAATGTTGTAAGCAGATCATGTGTGATGTGTTGCCAAGTATCCATTTCCCTATATTTTTCTTGATGGATGTACCCCAGTACCACACTCTAGCCCAGGCACGTAGAGTACCATAAAAGGTATGAATCCATAAAGTTTCTTGTAAAAAAAAATCTTTAGGATTCCAAAATATTTCATAGGTTGTTATATGTTCTTCTAGAGAATCAATACCATTAGTACTCAAGGTGGTATGAACATGATTGTCATGGTGGAATGATATTGCATGGTAGTGTGTACTTATTCCCATGTGTATAATTAATATCAATGAGTAGACTACCATCAAGCAGTTATTCTTTGAAACAAATAATTGAGCACACACAAACATTCATTTTCATTAACATAATAGTATTCCAATTGGTATAAATATTCCTTGACCTTAATTTGACCATGGGATCAAGGTGCATGGTCCAACTTCAAGGGTAGTATACCAATGAGGTGAACATTATTATGTTAGCAAGTTAGCTTGGGGGAGGAACTTATGTAGATATCAAAGACAACATAAACATGCATTATAAGATCATGAGCACTCTGATCCCATTTGTCATAAGAAATACTAGTAGTGTCTGAAATGGATGTTTTTCTTCCCATTGTAATATGTCATCAGGAATAGGATCCACACGTTCATTTCCTTAGGTAGTGATGTTATAAATTGTGTTGACATCCTCATTAACATTGATGGTTTCCATAAATGGAAGTCCTTGGTCATTATTTAGAGTAATAACCACACACTAAGTGACATTCTAAAATCTAATATAACGCTTCTTGAAACATAAATAAAAATTGTTGGCATAACATTAATGTCTACCCAAGAGAGTAGGGAAGTCATCAACTTCAACAAGCTCAATCACTTCAAACTCACCCTTGAATGTGACACCCAAGATGTCGACAATGGCATCTTTAAGAATGCTTATGGGCAATGCGCGAGTCTCATTGGCCATGAACAAAACATGTGGGGAAGGTTGTAAAGTGGGGCTCCCCATGTTTTTCTACATGTCTTTAGTTAGAACATTAACATTTGTGTTAGTGTTCACTAGGATATCATAGATCATCCAACCATTAATGGATCCATTTACAAGGACCTCTTTGTCATATTCTAGATTTGGTTGGATATGAGTCTATTATTGTCATGCATGGTTCAAATGTTGATCCTCTGAAGGTTTTGTCATTTGTTATCATAACCAATTATTTAGGAAGGGGATTATATCCTCACTAAGGAATAACTTTCACATATCTCAAAATTAATCATGCCCTAAGTTTGTGGATACCATAATTTTTTACATGTCAACACACATAACAACATACTTATCCTTCAAGAACTCAATTTTGCCTTGCAACTCCCGTACTAAGGCCACTATGTCATGTAACACTTTTTTTTGACACTATGCATTTGAATAGTGTTGTGTATGAGGTTCTTCACACTTAACCTTCTTAGTAGGTGGATTTGAAATAGGTTGGGAATGAGCACCACTCTGAGTAGTGATATTAACCTTATGTCCAATGGGTGGAGTTATGGCATGATCTCCACTGAGCATTTATAGTTTTTACAACAGATATCATTCTAGTACCCTTCTCATTCTATTCTTTGGTAATAACAACATACAATTTTGGGCATTCTTCCAATCAATGCTCATTTTTACAAAAGGTGCAAAGAAGATAGACCATGTATATCATGCTAGTATTGGTCTAGAGATCAAGACTTGTAACGTGTCCTAGGTGGAAAGTGACCACCTCTTCATCCATTGCAACACCTTCAACCTCTAAATGATTGACTCCTACTAATCTCATGTGTGTTAGCTATAAAATCTTAGTATGTACCTCATGTGCATGCTTCATGAATCTCATTGATGACATGATAATCATTAGTATCATGGGTATATGCATCACATATTTTATAGTATAGTGATACTTTGGATTGGGTGGCACGTTAAAAAAAGGGACAATTCCTTACATCATGGTCTTCTTTGTAGATTTTATAAGACTACTTTAATACAATATAAACATTCCTCCATGGACAATTATTCCCATTATGACCCTCCACTTTGTAGTCAACACACCACATGTTGCAAGTGTCCTAGGCATTGTTGGTCACAAGCTTCTCTAATTAAGAATCCATAGAAATAATTTGGGCCTCCATAAAGGGGTTGATTCTTGTGTCTATACTTCCTATAGCTTTGATGTGGAGGGTAGCTTATAATGCCTCACATGTATTAATAAAGGTCTTATGAGATAAGGCTTATCAAAAAGAAAGTAACCCTCCTATAAACCATTGAGCATGTTGCATAGGATTAATTCAAAATATAGATTTGAAATAAGAGCTATAAAGTGAGCATCATATACATGCATCTCTCAGTGAGATCTTGTTTAATATGTTTTAAAACAACAATACTTTGTTGCACAAACTTAGGAATGTCAAATTCCTAAAAAAATGCAGTTTACAACAACTTATTGAGGATCAAACTTCTTATACCATTTGTGTGCATGATCCAATAGGGTTGTGGCAAAAATATTTACCTTTCACTCAGTAGAAGTTATGCTTCATGCCTACCAAATGAGTTCATACTTATGAACATGTTCAGATGCATTCTTGACACCTTGATACTCAAGAATATGAAGTGTCATCTCATAGAAGACTGTAAGTACACTGGGTGGTTGTAGTGGACCCTGTGGTGGCACTCCTACAGTTCCTCCTAAACCCTATGGTGGAGGTCCACCAATTTCTCCTAAGCTACCTCCTGATCCTCCAACAACTCTAGTAAAACCACCTACAGTACTGCCTCTCATGCCTCCTATAGCAATAGGAGCACCTAAAATATTGGATACAAAGGGAGGTTGATTAGTTAGAGGTGGGCCTATATTTTACCCACTACATATATTTGGTATACCTAACATTACAAGGTGATCCATATGTCTTGATTGTACTAGAAAAGTAAAGGTTAATGGTAAATTACTACTTTGAACTTGTACTCCCAGAGTTTCTTCTATAGGCTTAGATTTAGACTCAACTTTAGATTCCACACTTTCATTATCCCAATTTCTTACAATAATTCCATCAAACTCAAATGCATGAGCATGAGCTATGGTGGGGGAATTAGACCTATTTGGATTGGGTTCTACTATCATTAATGTTTGTCGTGCTTTTTCCATACGTACTTGTGCTAGTGTAGGTTACATACCTATGGTTAGCGAGTACTCACTATGCCTTTCCCCCTTCGTGTGGATTGTCCTGACACTTCCAATATCCTTCCATTTTCCCTTGGGATTGATACCTCTCATGGCCTTACACCTAGCCTCATCATACTTACCTTCTATAGTTATCGATGGTCAACTTCCATGCTAAACTACCAATCATGTACCAATGTATGCCCCTCCATTTCCCACCAATGGTGTTTCTCATGTTAAAGCAAGCTTAACCATCCATAGGGAATTTCTCAAGTCCAAATTCAACCATAAGTTTCTTAATTTCTAAGGGAAATTATCTTAGATACCTTCTACATGGTTCCCTTAGGAATTTTAACCATGCTTCCTCCAGATAAGAACATGTAGAGACAATGTGTTCCAATATATAGCTATTGATTGTTCCTTTCCACCAGAGATGTCCATTGCATATGTTCAGGTAGTTTTCTACTTTGCCAAGTTTTTTTGATGCTCTTTTAACCAATAAGCTTCCCATCCATAATTTATTGAGCAGTTTTATGTATATGTCGAAAGCCAAACATGCAAGTGAATGGGTAATTATACAAATAAGGTTTCATATAGATGTTGTTTTACCCATTTTTGCATGTAAACTCATAGTCTAGTATACTAAATCACAAAGTTGTCTTATAGTATGTCAATCCAACATTCGATGTTTTCCAAAGAGAGCCATTTGAGCATCTTTTTACCATCACACTAACAAGTGCAATGAGTCCCAAAAATAAAACCAAAATGTTGGGGTATTTACCCTTAGTTTTACTCGACTAAGTATTAGTCACATGACTAAAATAAAAGAAGAAATCAATGAGCTAGTGTGCTAGCATATCACATGAATAGTGACCTCATGTGCTCACCTGAAATACATAGCCAAGACTAGTTCTCATTGATTCTATCACACGGTGGTGGATAGACTTAAATGTTTACACTCAGTCACTTGGGTTAATTATATTAAGTGATCTTTACTATAAAAATTACATTAGAGTTAAACGTTTTATTCATTTCACATACTTTTATTTAATACCATAGAAAACAAATTAACACATTAAATTTCATAGATAAAGTATTGATTCCACTCATTTCATTTGAAGAAGTTTACAAATATATTCCAAAAATTCTCTCTCTTAGTATTCTCTCTTTGTCCATCTACACATAACCAACTAACCAACACTTTCTAAACAAAACTAGGGGGTGTAGACATCCAATTCCTAACACCATTTATTTTAAAATTGTCAATCTTACTCCAAATTTGTGAAAATGCACAATTTGGGCCAAAATCACTTAAACATGCTAAAAGGTTCAAGATTATCACATATAAATGCTGATTTAAGCTAATGTATCCCTAAATGGGACAATGCATGTTATGTGATTATTAACTTTTATCAAATCATTTCGAGTCAAAATGATGAAAATGCATTTCAGTGCTTTGAATCATTCTTTTCTTCTAATTCGAAAGCATACAACATGTGCATGTGTTATTTTGTGTCAACAACATCTTAAATGGGATAATGGTCCGTACACAACTAACATCACCTTCTAATTCCTCTCCAATCAAATTATGACCTAGTAATATGACTTTTTAACTAGTTTGATTAATGAAGTGCACCAATTTCCAAAGAATTGCACTAAAATTGATTAATCATACTTAGGCAAATTAAACCAAATTATGAACTTAAGTAAGAATTCCATGGAATTTATTGAATACTTATTTATTGGAAAATGATTACTATTAAATACATCATCAAGTGAGATCATTTTTGGTGTGGCATCCATAAGCCATGAATGCAATAAATATCAGGATTATGGCTTTTCATGCCTATTTAATGCCCCTTGATCCCAAATCATTATGAGGATATTTATGGATTTTATTTACATAATTGGATTAATTCATGGCCACACATCTTGATCTTGAGATGGATGGTCATGGTTAATCCTGATCAATTTGGAAAATATATAAATAAGAGGCCTCTCACTCACATTTTTAAGCTTAATTTGTGTAAACTTATAATGCATGATTCTATCTACAAGCCATTTGAGTGTAGTTTGATAATTCTTTATTTTCAATAGGATAGCTTCACTGATAGGCATAGCATTGATTTCAGATCATGAGCCTAGTTTATAGTTGGTGTTCTTGAAATGGTGGAGGATCTTGCTTTACACCATTGTTGAAGATTTGAACACCAAATCAAGGGGAAAAACACTTTTTGAGCTGCATATGGATGGTGGGATGCTTATGGGAAGGTAATTTGTATTTGTTTTCTTTAATTTGATCTTTATTGTCATTTGCACACCCCATTAACTAGGTTGGCTATATTGTTAGTTCTTTATGTATTTCTTGTGTTTTTCATGACTAATGCTTGATTTAACCATCTTTATAATCCATCTCTATAAGGGGTATTTATGCATGATCCCACTCCTCTCAGGTTACATCATTAATACAATATAGTTGAGAATCCAATGATTGATTTAGTGAAAGAAGTTGTGTCAAGTTGTTATAATTAAGTCCTTTTGACTCAAGCCTAACAACCCCTATACACTCTCTCTATGATAGATATTTGTGTTCATACTCCTCTTCCCTTTCAAATCAGTGCTAGATTTGTGCTTGATTAGTCTCTGAAGCTTCCATAAACTACTTTTAATCATTTGTGCTTCCTACACCCTTGTCCTAGTCTTGCACTTTTATGATTCTTGCATCTTATGTTCTTCATTCTATGTATCCTTGTATTCCATAGCTCGCTCTTCTATGCCAAGGTCTTTCATGCCTCTCTTCCATTCTTATCTCTTCTATGTCATGCTCTTTTACACCCTTGCTTATGTTGAATATCATGTTTGTAATGCATATGCCAAATCCTTGCTCATTTATTCAATCTATGATATTGCATGCATTAGTGTTTCTTATTTCTCAACTATAAGATTATGAGTGTGTTCTCACTCTTCATGTAGATCTTATTTTGATCTACCCACTCCCTTTTATCTTTCACCTTCCTTATAATTACCTCCAAATCTAAACATCATGCCTCCATAGCCATTACCCTTAGAATATATAAATACAAAATTTGGGGTCCAACAATAAACATGTTCTAAAGATAGTGGTTGAGTGTGACTTGGCAGAGCTAGAAGTTGAATAACATGAAGTTCTATAATCCATGCTCATATACATCAACATTGATGTTTACAAGTCAGAAGAGGAGAAATATTTATTTTTTTGGAAGTTAGTGCACACCTGCTAGATGTAGAATCAATTGAGACATAATTTATGGGTTGATATCACCCAACCTTCTCCTTCCATTATAGTTCAAACTATAGGTTAGGAAGTAGCATGATAATGCCTTTAGATATAAATTTTTTAGATATATCCAATTTTAGGATCCTCTGTTGCATAGGAAGTAGGCCCGTTAGTACAAGAAAGTCCACCTCCAATCTTATTATACAAACCAAGGACCCACACTACATCCAGACCATACCAAATAATCAAATATAGGATGGTGTCTTTTATAAATTTAGCAGAGGAGATTGGAACATAATAAGCATAAAAACCCATCAACAACCTCAAGTCTAGAAATAAAAAGGCCAAAGAAACAAATCACTCCCCCACTAACTTCTAGAAAGAAGACCATTACATGAAGAGGTATTGTTTTGGAATCATCCTCTTTGAAAGACTCAAAATCAATTACAATGTTGGACTCATTGACTCCCATGGAATTGCTTGAAAAAAGTAGTTTGCCATAGCCTGAGCCACAACAAGAAGATACATAAAAATAAGAATACCTAATAAAGGTGTAAAAGGAGGCCGAGTGGAAGGAGAAAGAAGAGAAGAAGAAAATAAAAAAGAGGCAAAGTGTAAGGCTATCAAGGAAGAGGAACAATGCAGACAATAGACCATGGAAGAGGAACGCAGGCAAAAAATTGAAGTAGAGGTTCAAAATAAAAGAGCCAAAGAATATAAGGTGAAGAAGAAACAATAACAAAAGACTAAGGTGCATGTTTCATAAAAAAATGAAGAGGAAGAAGTGACACTTATAAGGTCTTAAGAGGAGTAAAAGGCCAAACAAGCTCTTTGTACCCAAGAGGAGCAAGCTAAGCAAGAGGCTAAGGAGAAGAAAGCCAAAGCCAAATCCAAGGTTGAAGAAGAGGTAAAGGCCAATGCTAAAGCTAAATCCAAATCAAAGGATAAAGAAGATGCCAAGGCCAAGGCTCAATCAAATGCCAAAGCTAAGGCTAAGGTAGAAGCTAAGGCTAAGGCTAAGGCTAAAGTAGAAACTAAAGCTAGAGTTGAGGTAGAAGAAAAGGCTAAGGAAAAAGTAAAGTGCACAGTACAACAAGAACTTAAAACACAACACATGAAACATTGACCACACCTTTAGGATTAAAAACTACTCTGAGAGGTGTGCAGGAGGAGGCTTATCAGTCAAAACCTCAAATAACTAACCAATGTCTACAAGATGTTCCCACATCATCCACCTAGTACACAACTTTTTCTCTTCCTTTGGCATAGTTCATGAAGGCCCCTATAGAACTTGTGATGTCATCTATGGCTCTAGCTAAGACAACATATGAACATCTTTAAATGTCTCCCAGTTACCACTCACTAAACAAATCAAAGACACAACTATTTTTCAAGAATCAATAATGCAGAAGGTTACAACCTTGGAACATGAAGTCTTACAGATGTAAGAGGATAATGCAAATATAAACTTTTAATTCACCAATACATGCCAGCTCATTGATACCAATTTCCCTGCACTAGTCACCCTAATCCTAGGTGACCAAGTCATGTCTTAATAAAAGTATTTCTCAGCCTTATTGGCACAACTAATAAAAGAATAGGTGACTATGCACAAAATGTAATTATTGTGAGTTCAAGGATAAAACATAAAAATAGAAACATAGGTAATATATGAGCTCTTGGAAGAATATGAAAAAGTTCTAAAGGCAACTATGCTCCAAGCTAAATAGATAACACAGGGCATGTTGAATTAGAAACAACTTACCAACTCATTGTCTGTAATTAAGCCAGAGTTTGATAGGATGGAAAAAGCCAAAGTTGTGATGGAAAATCATTTAGATACCTCTGAATTAATGGACATCATCTAAAATACTTGCTTGATTCAAGGGATAATGTCATACAGAAACTACAAACCTTGTAAAATGAGATTATGCACAGTTCATTTATGGGCATTCAAACACAGAGGCGTGCAAACCAGTTGGAGGAGTTGTCTTAAGACATCCAAATAAAAGTGTCAAATTCTAGGGCACTCATCACCATTGCAAAATATGGTGATATTTAAAATCTAATGGTGATTCAAGTCTCCTACACATATTGCTCATTATGGTGTGGGAAGTGTTCACTAGCTGGAAAATGCTTAAGTAATATTTGTCCTAGCTTGATCTCTCCATTGCAAAACTTATTGATGCGCCTCAATTCATCCCTCCATAATAATTATAACAAGCACTCAAACATAGTAAGACTACCATAAGTTCACAACCAATAATATAGCAACCAACACATCCTCCACTAATGAAGTCTACAAAACCAAGTGCTTCATCCATAACTCAAAAAGAACCATCACCATAATAACCTACTATGCAGCCAACTTAGAGAATGCCACCACTTACTCAAAAGGTACTATGTAATTAAAATTTTGTAGTTTTCATAAGTTTTTACACTATTTTGTAGGATGGCCTTAAGCATTAAGAATGGGGCTAGGCTGGTTAAAAAATTATAAAGGATGGCCACCTGGTTAAGCTAGTCTATTGAAAACTCACAAGGGTGGTAGGCTAGTATGTTACTTAGTTGAAAATTTAAAAGGGTGGCTAAGTAGTGTGCAAAGGGTGAAAACTAGTAAATAACATCTGAAACAATAATCACAACTCTTATTTCTGGTTCAGTTCCTTAGCTTTGAATCATGATACCTTGTTGTTACTTTGTCTCGAGATAGATCAACTATTTAAGTCCAGAAAAGTGTTGGGAGTAGAATAGGGCTACAAAAATCATATAGTATAGTTGATAGACATGTGTGTGAATTGCACTATTTCTTATTTTGCATATTTTTTCATATGTATTATGCCTTTGTGAGCATAGTAATAAACTTTAAAATATGAAGAGTCCTTTTTGGGCATAGTGACAAGCTAGAATATGAAGTGGCAACACTTTGTAAAACTCTATATATAGCATTAAATTATTTTAGATATGGTTTTGATGTGATATATATCAATATATATCATTTTTAAATGGTTTTCTTGTCTTTTATAATTGTTTTTTGTGTAATAAATACTCTATTTTCTTAAATCTATTAATCATATAGTTTATACTGAGCGTTCTAATTCTAATATGTCCACATTTTTTGTTATAAACTCTTAAATTTGCTTGTTGATGATTATATTCAATTTTAATTACCATATGTTGTTTAATTTTGTCATTTATTATGCGATTTATCCATGTATTAACATGTTTTAAAGTGTTTTCCAGGAATCTCTGCGAACAAAAGGAATGCATAATATAAATCAAGAAGACTATACCTATCATGTATCCTTATCTCTTGATGTGATCTTCTCAAGATTGAAATTTTGTTTTGCATCTCCAAGTTCATCCTCCTTAGCTTCATTTGAATATTCCTCTTATAACTCTTGTTATGGTTCATCTTCTACAATTGCTTTGAATTCATACACTTCTCCATTTTTTTATTCAAACTAAATCTGTTCAGGTTCATCCTTTAGTTGTACTTCTTGTTTTGTGACCCTTTTTACCTCTTTGAAGATAGCACAATGGCTGTAAACAATATTCTTTGGTTAAGGGTTTCATAGCTTATATCCCTTCACACCAATACCATATCTAATAAAGATACACTTTGTTGATTTGTTGTCTAGCTTAGTTATTTTTTCCTTCAAAATATACATATAAGCATCACAACCAAAGAATCTAAAATGTTTGAGAGAGTATTTCTTACTATTCCATGTTTCTTGTGGAGTTTTATCAACTAGGGTTGATGTGAGTGATTTATTGATCAAGTTGGAAGCAAACATGACTACTTCTACCCAAAAATTTCTTTAAAATCTTGCACCACTGAGCATGGTTCTCACCTTATCCATTGGAGTGATATTCATTTTTTATGCAACTCCATTATGTTTTGGTCTATATGGAGTTGTATTTTGCCTTTTTATTCCATAATTTTAATATAACTTTTCGAAAGGATTTGAGCAATATTCTTCACCATTGACACTCCTCAATCCCCCTTAATCTACCTACACACCCTATCATTGATATTATTTATAGGTATTATGTTCGTATTCAAACCTACAATGTCCATAAAACTAGGGAGGGTTTTAACCCTTCCATATTTAAACCTCAACTTGACTCTCCATTGACCTATGATCTTATAGGCTATGTTGTCTCCTATGAATACATCACCTCCATTGATATTTTCATATTCACAAAATCATTCTTTGTGAGGGGTCATATGAAAAGAAACACCCAAGTCAATCAACCATTTATCATCACATACATGTGAGATCTAAGTTTTCAATATTAAATTCATCAATTATTCACAAAAGGCATTTACTTATGTAGACTTGCATTTGTCACATGGTTTATCCTTTTCAACCTTTAAAAATTTGCAGTCTTTCTCAAAATGCCCTATTTTACCACAATTCCAATGTTTTCTCTTATCTTTTGTTATAGTCTTAGATTTGCCTCTAGACTTTGATTGTCTTGATTTTATTTTGGTTATATATTCAGAATGACCTCTTAGAAACAAGGCATCATTTATTTGATAATCCTTAGAACATTTCTACCTTATTTCTTCAGATAATAAGGCTCTTTCTATGTCCTTAATTTTTAATGTTAATGTAGTAGTAGTTATTACTATAGCTAAATTATCCCAAGAGTTAGGCATTAAAAAAAAAAAGTAATACACTTTTTTTCTTTATCCATTTTGAATTTAATAGATAATAACCGATTTACCATAGTATTGAAAGCATTCAAATGTTCATCTACAAAGTTACAGCCATTCATTCTCAATGAATACAACTTCATTCAGATAAACAATTAGTTAACTAGAGACTTTGTTTGATACAAAACCCTCAAACTATCCCATAGTTCTTTAGAATATTTCTCCATTAAGACATTTAATAAAATTGAAGTTGACATAAATAATCTAATCAAATCCTTTACCTTCCTATCAATCTTTTCCCAATTTTCTACCTTCATACCCATCGATTGCATTCCTGATATAGCAACCCACTAACCTTTGTCCATAATAAGAGCTTCCGTCTTGAGCTTCCATAACTCATAATGTTTACTTATACTTCCCATCATTCTCCTTTACTCAAAAAAAATCTCACACGTAAAGCTCCCACTTAAACAATAGTTTATCACATGTTAAAGAAACCCTACTTCTTCACATAAAGCTAAGACTTGGCTTTGATACCAAATGAAGAGAAAAATACACCCAAACTAAAATTAGAGAAACTATGTTAACATAATACTTAAGCTAACAAAACAATAATAATGGCATACACACGAGATTACACAGTACATAATAATTCACTTTGGAAACCCTTACAGGAAAAAAACCAACACACTAACCTCATTTACTATTGTATTAACTTAACCATATTGCAGTATAATAATGTACTTCTTAGTTTTGATTTTTTCTACTATATCTGTGAGCATATATAGGCACATTAATAAGTAATCATCAAAGTGGTATTACAATACCATGGGTAACAAAACCATTAACTATATAAAACATGGGCTAAAACCACCCAAATACATGCCAAATTGAATAAAGTTTGAATCCTACAAATGACACACTCTATATCAAATTGATCCTTGTTTAAATCCATCAAAACACATGTTCAATGCTCAACAAACTTAACATTTTTGCTTGAGAAAGGCTATAAAATTGCAAGTTTGGTGTTTTCATGTAAACAATCCATGTTCAAATCTAACACAGGAATTTCAATGTAAATTGATTCATGTTCAAATATCAAGCACTACTCTATTTTTGGTGTAAATTGGTAAATGTTGAAGTCACACAAATGACATTGACTAACACTATCAACTAAATTGATTCATTTCCAAAGATTAAAAATGATGTATTCTATGTAAGCAAGTTATTTTTATAAGCATTTACATTTACAAATGAATTTTATGTCTTCAAATCCTAGAAATGGCTATTTTGCTCTAAATTTATATTTAGAAATAAAGTAAATTGATCCATTTACAAATTCAAAAATTGGTGTATTATATGCTAAACAAGTTTAAAACCTTTGATTGAGGGAGGCTACAATTTATACCAAACAAACTTAAAACCTCCACTTGAGAGAGGCCATAATAAATGAAAATATATATAAAATTGTTTGCCAAGAATCTTTGTTTGGATTTAATTTTACTGACTTAAAAAAATGCATTCACACCAGGGAAATAATTTCTCATTAACATATTTTTTTAATCACTTTTATCTTCATAGTAGTTATTTTTTTAGATCCCTTGCTAAGCATTTAGGTTTGTTCTTTAGACATGTATTTGCTTGCACTTGGTAGCTAAATTGATTCACGTGTTCAAAGTTTCAAATCCCACAAATGACATGTTCTATGCCACACAAGATTAAAATAATTGTTTGGAAAACATTACAATAATTCAATAAAATTGTATTTAGCTCACCAAACATTCAATTGATCCATGCTAAAATCACACAAATGACATGTTATTTGTCAAATTGATTTATATTTAAATCCTACAAATAACATGTTCTATGAGATCCGTGTTCAAATCCTTCAAATGATTATTTATGTTGATCAAACTAAAAACCTTTCCTTGAAAAAGGCTATAAAATTTCAATTTTCATGTTTTAATGTGAATGATCCTTGTTCAAACATAGGACCAACACTTTTGATGTAAATTGATCTATGTTTAAATCTCAAGCATCCCTCTATTTTATTGGTATGAATTGATCAATTTTCAAGTTATACAAATGCAATATCCTATAGCAAATGTCAAATAATAACAAAGCCTACCAAATTGTAAATGCCTCGATAACCACCTCAGTTTGATGTTTTTATATGGAAGTATACTCATAGCTATATTGATTTATTTCAGATATTACTGTATTCACTTAAATCTGCTCACCTTAATAATCCTATTACACCTGCTAATTTAACCCAAGACCATAACCCTAGCCAATTAACTAAAATCATAATTCCTACACAATATTACCCACATCCCATATACCTTACCATACCCTTGAAACCAATTAATTACCCCATTAATCCACTAACTAGCCTACTTAGCCACTAATCTACCCACTAACCCACTTACCAATTTAAAATTCTTTTTTATTCACCTACCCCCTAGCTACCCTACTACCTTAGCCTTTATTACACCCCTACGGATCCTAAACCTCATTAACTCCCATCTAATCCTCCATTATCCCTTAAACTAATCAAGAAACCTCTAGAACTAGGGAAGCTCCTCCAAAGTTATAGAAGTATCTAAATTAGAGGCTTCTAAATAATTTAAAACTCCCTAAATTCTCTTCTACCATCATATGTAAACCATGCTTGGGCCATGGCCAAGATAAATTGGAAAACTTGGAAATCATTAATCCTTCATTATACTTGCATAATCAACTATTATCAAGCATCATCATACTCTTGTCAAGCAATTCAACAAGCCAAAAGAAGCCATTGGAGTCACTTTGAAGCTCAAGTCAAGCAATCCACATTCAACTATTTTGGCATTCCAATCCACTTGAATATTTTGGAGAGGAATTATAAGGGATAAAAGGATGGTAAAAATTCCATTTTGATTGTCTGATTGTTCCTTTATACCCTCCTTTGATGTTGTTTGTGTTATTGGGTTTTTATTACTAAATATAGTAGGTTTACAAATAACTCAAAATACAATCAAACATTAGAGACCATGGTGGGATATAAACCTTTAATCTAACTCATTTTAATTTTTATAAGTGATTTGGTGACCTGTAGGCTTTATTGGATGAAGAACAAGCTTCAAATTTTCTCAAAAAAGCACGTATAGGCAATCAATAGTTTTGACCTACAAAGCGATATTGTAGTTGTTATTTTACCTGTAATTAAGTGATATTGTGTAACAGTCAGCTTGACTACTAAAAGTTTGTATTTTTGAATGGATTTTTACTTTTTTCAATACTTGTAATATTCAAATAATAATTGTGTAATATTTTTTGTAATTTTGTCCATAAACTTGAAATTTTGCAGGATATTATTTTAAGCTAAATATAACTAGTTTTGCTTAATCTCTAATCTTCTATAAATCTATATTACCTATTTCTATCTTGAAAGGATAGGAATTTTCATTCTCTATGTACTAAAAATGGATTCATCAAACCTAATATGCCTTGGTGCTAACACACAAAAACCACAACTCTAAAGTTGTAATTTTGCCTTAAAAGTCATGATATCACCTTTGAGAGTAGTGATTTTGTAAAGCTATTAAATTAACCTACTATTTTATGATTGTCTTTTTTTTTTCTATCTAATCATCCTCTATCTACAATAAGAATAGGGAGGCACCTGTCTTACAAAGCCTTTTCACACAAAATTGCAGTTTGCTTAAGTAATCTAAGGCATTAGGTTATTTTGCTAACAAGGTTTGATTGGTTTTTGTGTTGGATATTATCTATCAATAGAGAGAAGAAAATAACCATATAAAGATAAATTAAGTTTCTATCCTTACCCTTTTGCCTATTTTATGCAATATCACAGATAACAAATCAATGATTTTGTAATAAAATAAGTGATATTGTCTTTAAATTAGCAATTTTACCTGAAAGTGTTAAAGACTATATTGCTAAGTTTTGGTGATTGTTCTAACTGATAATATAAGTATAAATATCATTTTGGAAAATAAATATTAATTAGTTATATGCTATTGTATAAATCATATAGCCTTTAAAGGGTTAAAATTTCTATACCAATTTGTCAAAATTTGTCTTTCTGCAACAAGTCTCGATCTGTCAATAAGCTCTTAGTACATCTATATTCAAGTATAGGGTTAGAAATGTAAATTTATATATATATTTTAAATGTCATATATCACAATTTTTTTTAGAATTTTTCCTATTTTTGAGGTTTGGCATTGATTTTGTCATTGATGTCAAAGGTTCTTAACAAAGGTGTTTATGAGGTCATTGAAGAATGTAGCTATGAGAGAGAATATTGATCAATGTTACAGTGATTATGAGAGTATAAGACATGATTATTATATGTTCTCATGACTTCATTAGTGATGTTAAGGTCATCATGGAAGGTCCCTGTTGTCAAATTTTTCAAGTGTGTGAGCCTAGTAAGTGTTTTAATAAGGTATGTGCATAGGATGCCTAGTCTTGTGCATGAAGGGTCATGATAGATTGGTAAGATGAATGAACATAGGAATGATAAGTTGTATGAGGTTGTTTAATAATGTATATTAATCATTGGATCACTCATGTGAGTCTCAAGGTGAGCCTACAAGGGTAGGACACACAAGTCAAGTCTGCAACTAGACCTCTTCTAGACCTTGCTTAGCCTAATGAGGCATTATGATCTTTTTTCAAGGCATATGAAGGATGTATGGAACTATATAATAATTATAAAGGTTTATTTAGTATTTAATTGAAGTGGAGAGCACATGGAAATAGGCATGAAGGTTAGTTTCAAGGCCTCATGTGATTTACAAGTCAAGGTTCAAGCAAACAAAGAGAGAGAGTATGGCCTAATGGGGTATGAGGCTCTGTTTCCAAGGTAATTATGGATATTTGAGTGTTTTAAGAGGTATTATATGTTTTTTCAATCATTTTCACAAAGTTTTAGGTCAATATTTGCAATAAAATACATGAAAAGTGGTTTTGAGGTCTCTCAAGTACATAGAATGAGGGCATGCAAACCTAAGAAGGACTTTCAGGTGTTCATTGGCACGTGTAACCTATACATGGGACATTTAAATATTAATTAGATATGTGTAAGTGTCCTAAATAATATATATATGCATTATTTTTGGAAATGAGGGACAGTCCTTTATGAACAATCAAAAACACTAGAAATAGTGTTAACACTTTCTAAAACCCTAACAATGACCTGATGTGAAATATCTTGTTCAAAATAGACTATAATGGTCTAAAATGACTATAAAAACTATTATAACATGTATTAAACTCTCCTATTTACCTTCATGTGTGGTTGAGTTGTCAGGAATGTGAGTAGACCCTATAAGAAAGTGCTAGTTTCTCAAAGATTTGCTATAATAATCAAAGTTAACCAAGTCAAAGTATGAAATTTATTGGATGGATAAGGTTAAGACTTGTATTTTATGTCCAAGGTGGTTTTTTATATATTTTATATCCCTTATTTATGTTAAACCAATCATCTAATTTACCCAGTTACTAACAAGCCTAATGGTGGAAACAATGAAAAACCTAGGCAGAAGTGAGAAGATGACTAGGGATGTGTTATCATGGAATAGGGATGAAACCAAGTTCATGGAGATGTTTTTCAAGACTTTTAATACATTATAATGTTTGGTATAAGTTATGTATGTTAGTGGTTATAGTGAAAAAGTTGATCACAAGATGACTTGTCTGGTTTAGTGAGGTTATGAGATTAGTTTGCAAGAAATATATTGCCAATAGAGCATATTATGTTTCTATATAATAATCATATGATCATATAAATGCATAATGATTCATTTAATATGTTTACATAGGTGTTGAAGGTCTTAGTCATCTTGACTGTGCTTTGAGGTAAATTGATAGTTATGGGTAAACAAGTTATAGTGATGGGTTTGAGGCTCTATGCCCTAAGTTAAAATATATAATGAAAATGGTGTTATTTTTTATGAATTTAAATTATTTATCATAATTTTTTAAATCTTATAAGTCAGTGGAAGTGAATAAAATGTTGAATCCAAAATGGCTTGTTTGGTTCTAGTTTGACTGTGCATACTGAGTTCAAAAAATTGGTCTGCAAGATCAATATTTGACATTAGACCTTGTGACTTTTGTATTTGAGAGTGGTCCATAGATGTAAAAGGATATTTTTAAAGGATTATTAGTCATGATAAGTATTCTTTTGGGTGTTTAATTTTAAATTATTCATGATTTAGTTTTGGAGTGTTTTGGCAGTGATTAGTGGGCTATTTACAAAGATGAGTTCAAGCCCTTTTGCCTTAAGTTGTGAAGTATAAATCACATGGTGATGTTGTTAAGTTAATGTATATTCTATATATATTATTTAATTCCATTGGTGTTTATCTAATTTGTGCTTAATCTTTAGTAGTTCAAGACAGACTTTATGTAGGTTCACAGGTCTAATTGTGAACAGTACTAATAATGTGCTTCAAGTGGTGGTTGGAGATAAAAGGTGTCATGGACCTAATATAAGATTATTAGGAGTATATTTTAGTCTCATATGAAGTTTTCCTACTGTGTTTGGAGTATTAAAGTGTTCTAATGATATCAAAGGGTAACATTTGCTAATGAAGGCCTAATTGAATTAGGTCTCCTTAAGGCCTAAAAGAGGTTTTGGTATTTCAAGTTATGTACAACATATTATAATGATTGATTAAATTTTATGACATGTTCCAAGTCATATTGTGTTTAATATATAATATTTAAAGTGTGTATATCCAACCAAAATTTTTGTGAGCAAGAGCCTACTATAAGAATAAGGCCTAATAGGCCTACTTGACTAGTTAAGGATTAAACGAGTGAAAGCGAAGTATATATCACTTTGAAGAGATGAAAGAGGTCTTATAAAACATAAAAAGGGTGTAAATAAACTATAATTAAGATATAATATTGGTAGTGTAGATTAATATCAAGGTCATATGACCTAATCTGTCTTGAAGAGACCTAGATGAGCAAAGAAACCTAAAAAGTAGTCTGAGAGGGATAGAAGAGAGAAAAAATGAAGAAGGTGATCATCATATGTTATATGAGAAACAAGGTGTTTTGAAGATGATAAAAGGTTTTAAATGTTTTATTTTGTGTTGATTAATCTAGGGGTAGGTGCCTCCTTGCAAGTTGATGTTTGTTAAAGCCAAACTACATTGGTGCTTAGCTAGTTGGGGTCGATGTTCCATATGGAGTTGGTGCTTCACTAAATTGTGATCTTTAACTTATAGGACTATTTTCCATTTGTAGGTATCAATGTTTTTTCTTCCCATTAATGGTTTCCCACTCATTTGTGTCTTTTCTTATGTTATGCTTGTGTGAATGACTCTTTATGCATTGTTATATCTTTATATTGCTTTGATGGTTCAAAGAATGCTAAAGTACATGTGAAAGAAATTTTTAAGAAACTGATTCACCCCCCGCTCTTACTCATTGTGTTTCTAATAATTGGTATTAGATCTTGGTCCTTTGAAACAAGTCTAAGATCTTGAAGATGATCCTAAGAAGCACAAGATGTATTATGATCAAAAGGAAGAAGACAACATGTATGATGAAGTTGTCTACTATGATAGTGAAGAAGGAGGATCTGAAGAAGACCTTAAAGTTGAGATCATAAGTGCCCTTGATGATTTGAAGCATCAATATAAGACTATCAAAGATATCAGGAGTCAATTAGAAGGTGTCAACACTAGGTTTAGATCAAAGGAAGTTGAGCATGACTAGTTAAAGACAGAGCTAGATTCCTTGAAGGTTGAACATGAGTAGTTCATAGATAAAATGAGCAAGTTTTAGAGAAAGCATGAAAATTTAGAACAAGTCAAGAATACCAACATGAAAATACCAATTAGGTAGCCCAATACAATAAATAATAAGTCATCATGGGACCATGGGAAAAAGAGTAATTAGTCAAGAGGTAAGTACATACATATTGTTTGTTATATCTATCATAATATAGGATACATTACAAGATTATGCTCGAATAGAGTTATAAGCACCTCAAGATTAAAATAGACATATGAATTTTCTAGGATGCATGACAAGAATCAAACATTGGTATAAAATCCAAATCAAGTTATGACTGATCATATTGAGCTCAAGAGTTAAGATGGACTATTTACTAAAGAGGAATAAAAGACTAAAGAGAATTCTATGCTAGCTTAGACTGCCTTTCACATTCAATATGAAGGCATGAAATGGTATATGGATAGTGGTTTCTCAAGCCACATGATAGGAGATAAAAATAAGTTCATTTCATTGAAGAAGAATGCTACAAAAATAGTAAGGTTTAGAGATAACACAACTGCCAGTATAGTTGGCAAGGGTGTCTTGAGTTTTGATAATGGGAAGACTAAGACACAAAATGTGGTTTATGTGGAAGGTTTGAAACATAACCTACTTAGTGTAAGCTAAATGTGTAATCAAAGACACATGCTAACCTTTCATGATAGAGGGTGTGAGATAAAGAGAGCCAAATTAGGAAGGCTAATTTCTAATGCTAAGAGTACTGAGAACAATCTATATGTCTTGAATGAAATGAAGAAGGAGAGATGATTTATGAGAAAGATGGATGAAAGTTGGCTATTACACAGAATGTTAGGTCACCTAAACTTTGACATTCTAGTCAAGATAAGTACTAAGAAGTCTGTGAAGAACATGCCTAGGATCACCAAACCTACAAACATACTTTACAAGGCTTGTCAACATGGTAATCAGACTATAATAAGGTTCTGGTCAAAAGAAAACTTTTCCATAAGACCCTTAGAATTATTACACACCTATCTCTATGGGCCCACAAGAATTCAAAACATTCAAGGAGATATCTACTTCATGTTACTCATAAATGACTACACAAGAATGACTTTGGTTGTATTATTTAAAAAAGAAATCATAATCTCTTGATAAGTTTAAGGCATTCAAGGCTCTTTTTGGGAATGAGAAGAATGGGAAGATCAAGTGCCTAATATTTGATATAGGAGGAGAGTTTTGGTCCAATGAGTTTGATGACTTCTGTGAGGTTCATGGAATAAGGAGACAGTTCTTAGTAGCTAAGACACCTCAGCAGAATGGGGTGGTAGAAAAAAATAATAGGACAGTTCAAGATATGGATAGAAATATGTTAAATGAGTCTATATTATCTGATGGATATTGGAGAGAGGTAGTAAGAACTATAGTCTACATTTTGAATAGAGGATAAAAAAGGACTAATGGAAACAAGACTCCTATGAACTGTGGAAGGGTAGACCTGCTAATGTGGAACACTTCAGAGTGTTTAGAAGTAAATGTTTCATTAAAAGAGATGATGAAGACATAGAAAAGTTTGATTCTAGATCTAATGAAGGTATATTGTTAGGATATTCATGAATGAGCTCAGCTTATAAATGTTATAACAAGAGATTATAGAAGATAGTAGAAAGCACTAAGGTAAAGATTGATGAGACAAGGAAATCACACTCACAGTCAAAGGATACTTTAGTGAATCTAGATTTAAGAATGAATTAGAAACTATATAGGTTGATGAGGAAGAAGAATAATTTGAGGAGAGATATGACTCAAAAGGTCCTCCCTCAAAGTAGATTCAAACAGATCACCCTGAATCTCAAACCATTGGCAACAAGAATGTAGGTATGTAAACAAGGAGAAAAATGGTAAGTAATCTAATTCAAGAGAATGTTGCTCTATTATCTAATATTGAACCTAAGAATCTTATAGAAGCAAGTAAAGACAAATTTTGGATAGATGTTATGAATGAGGAGTTAGACCAAATAGAGAAGAATGAGACTTGGGAACTATTTCCTAGACCTAATGACAAGAATGTCATTGGCACAAAGTGGGTATTTAGAAACAAGTTGAATGAATATGGAGAAGTCACTAGGAACAAGACTAGATTTGAATGTAAGGGATATGAAAAATTTAAAAGGGTGGACTTTGAGGAGACCTTTGCATCAATATCAAAATTAGAGGCCATCAAATTATTTCTAGCATATACAGGATTCAAAGGGTTTAAGGTATATCAGATGGATGTCAAATCTACCTTTTTGAATGCAAATTTGGAAGAGGAAGTGTACTATAAGCAACTTTAGGGGTTTTCAATATCAGATGACAATGACTATGTTTGCATATTGAAAAAGGCTCTCTATGGTCCAAAGCAACTCTTAGAGCTTGGTATATTAGGTTCAACAGGGATATGTTAGATCAAGGATTTAGAAAAGGAGTTGTAGATAGTAATCTATACATAAAGATAGAAGATGACCATTAATTTATAGTTATCTATGTGGATGACATTATATTTGGTGGAAATAATGAGAACATGACCAAGGCCTTTGTAAAGGTGATGAAGAAAGAGTTTGAGATGTACATGCTAGGAAAACTATCATTCTTTTTTAGGTTGTAAATCACTCAATCTGAAAAAGGTATATTCATATCACAAGCCAAGTACATGAGAGATTTTGAAGAAATTTGAGATGAAATATTACAAGGTAGTTAGTACACCTATGATCATAGGGTGTAAGTTAAGGAAGGAAGACGAGTCTCCAAAGGTCAATTAGACATCATATAGGTCAATGATTGGAAGTTTGTTATACACCACTACTTCTAGACCTGACATCATGCAAACAGTAGGTCTTGTGGGAAGGTTTCAAGTAGATCCAAAGGAGATTCATCTGCAAGCATTCAAAAGGATACTCAGATATCTCAAGGGGACTATGGAGTATGGGTTATGGTATCCAAGAAGAAAGGAGTTAAATTTGATAGCCTATACAAATGTAGATTGGGCAGGTAGTCTAGATGATATGAAGAGTACCAGTAGAGGAGCTTTCTTCTTAGGTGGGTGCTTAGTTTCATGGACAAGCAAGAAGAAACCATCAGTAGCAATATCCACATGTGAGGCTAAGTACATTATAACAACTTCATGTTACACTCAAGTCCTATGGATGAGACAAACCCTAAAATACTATAAGGTGGAGTATGATGGTCCTATCCTTATCTATTATGACAATAGAAGTGCTATAAGCATCTCAAACAACCCTGTCATGCACTCAAGAACCAAGCACATTCCCATTAGGTATCATTTTCTAAGAGAACATGTAAGTGGACAAAGTTTCAAACTTGAATATGTTTCTACATAGAATTAAATTATAGACACCTTGAACAAACCACTTCCAAAGGTAACATTTGAAAACCTAAGATAGGAATTGGGTGTAATTCCTACCCCTAACAATCATTGAAGAAACCAAGTAATTAGGGGGAGATAATCATGCTAATTAGATCCAAGAACAAATAATTTTTTTTAATAAGGTATGCATAGAGATAGGGGGAGCATGTTTGTATTATGTCTCATAAACTCATAGTCCTATGTGTTGAGTATTTTGGTTGTAAGGAGTGTGATCCAAGGATTTGCAGACATCACTTTGTCAATTATGTCGAAGGGGGAGAAAGACCATAATGGGGAGATAAGAATGATCAGTATGTAGTGTGTTTTTCCATCAATAAAAAAGGGGGATATTGTTTAGCATTTTTCCTATTGTTAAGGTTTGACATTGATGTTGTCATTGATGTCAAAGGTTCTTGAGACAGGTGCTTATGAGGTCCTTAAAGAATGTAGCAATGAGAGATAATATTGATCAGTGTTGTAGTGATTTTAAGAGTGTAATACATGATTGGTATATGTTATTATGACTACATGAGTGATGTGAAGGTCATCATGGAAGGTCCTTGTTGTCAAAGTTTGTCAAGTGATTGAGCCTAGTGTCTTGAGAAGGTATGTGCATAGGATGCCTAGTCTTGTTCATGAAGGGTCATGATGGATTGGTGAGATGAATGCTCATAGGAATGATAATTTGTATGAGGTTTTTTTATCATGTATATGAGGCATTAGAGCACTCATGTGAGTCTCAAGGTGAGCCTATAGGGGTAGGACCTACAAGTCAAGTCTCAAACTAGATCTCTTCTAGACCCTGCTTGGCCTAATGAGGCATCATGATCTATTGTAAAGGCATATGAAGGATGTATGGCACTATTTAAGAAGGAGAGAGGTTTCTTTAGTATGTAATTTAAGTGGAGAGCACATGAAAAGAGGCATGAAGGTCAGTTTCAAGGCCTCATATGATTTGCATGTCAAGGTCTAAGCAAGCACAGAGAGAGAGTATGGACTAGTGGGGTATGAGGTTCTATTCTAAAGGAAATTATGGATAGGTGAATGTTTTTAGAGGTATTATATGTTTTTTCAATAATTTTCACAAAGTTTGAGGTCATGATTTACAAGAAAAGGCATGAAAAGTGGTTTTGAGGTCTCTCGAGTACACAAAATGAGGGCATGCAAACCTGAGGAATTTTAGGTGTTAATTGGCATGTGTAAGCTCTACATGATAACTTGAGATATTAAGGAGATATGGCTAAGGGTCCCAAATAATATCTCTAGGCATTAGTTTTGGAAATGAGAGACAGTCCTTTGCGAATAATCGTTAACACTAGAATTAGTGTTAACCCTCTCTAAAATCCTAACAATGACCCGATGTGAAAGATATTGTTCAAAACAGCCAGAATGGTCTCAAATGACTCAAAAAACTATTAAATCATGTATTCAACTCTTCCAGGAACCTCTAGGTTTGATTAAGTTGTCAAGTATGTGAGCGGACCCTACAAGAAAGTGCCAATTTCTTAGAGATTTGTTGTAACAGTCAAAGTTGACCAATTCAAAGTATGTAAATTATTGGAAGGGAAGGTTGAGAATTTTATTTTATGTACATGGTGGTTTATAGATAGGTTCTATCCATTATATATAGTAAATTGGTCATCCAAGTTAGCCAGTCGCTAACAGGCCTAATGATGGAAATAGTGAAAAACCTAGGTAGAAGTGAGAAGATGACTAGGGATTGTTATCATGGAATAAGGATGAAATAAAAGGCATGGATATGTTGTCCAATACCTTTAATACATGATAATTTTTGGTATAATTTTTGGAAATTATTTTTTATAGTGAAAAATTTGCTCGCAAGATGACTTATATGGCTCAGTGAGGTCTATGTACAATGAGGTTATGAGATTGGTCTATAAGACCAATATTACCATTTAACCATGTTATATTTATACCTAATATTAGTATAATTATATCATATGATCTTATAAATTCATCATAAGTCATTTAATATGTTTACACAGGTGTTGAAGGTCTTAGTCATCTTGATTGTGATTTGAGGTAAATTTGCAGGTTCTGGGTAATAAAGTTACAGTGATGGGTTTGAAGCTTTATTCCCAAAGTTGAATTATACATGAAAATGGTGTTGATTTTTATGAATTGAAATTATTTCTCATGATTTTGGAAATATTTGAAGTTAGTTAAAGTGGTTGAAATGTTGAAGCCAAAATGGCTTGTTTAGTTCTAGTTTGATTGTGTGTACTGAGGTCAAAAGATTGGTTTGTAAGACCAATATTTGACATTATACCTTGTGAATTTTATATTTGAGAGTGGTATATAGATGTAAAATTATATTTTTAAAGGATAAATAGTCATGAGAAGTTATCTTTCATGTATTGAAGATCAAATTGTTCATGACTGGGTTTTAGAGTGTTTTGGCAGTTCTCATTGGGTTATTTGTAGAGATGAGTTCAAGCCCTTTTGCCTTAAGTTGTGAAGTATAAATCACATGGTGATGTTTTTAATGTAATTTATCTTTTGTATATATGATTTATTTACATCGGTGTTTAGCTAATTTGTGTTTAATCCTCAGTAGTTCAAGATAAACTTTTTGTAGGTTCACAACCCTAATTGTGAAGAATACTAATAGTGTGCTTCAAGTGGTGGTTGGAGCTAAAAGGTTTCATGGACCTAATATAATATTATTAAGGGTATATTTGAGTGGCATATAGATTTTTTATTTCATGTTTGGATTATGAAAGTGTTCTAAAGATATCAAAGGGTAATGTGTGTTAATGAAGACCTAATTGAATTATGTCTCCTTAAGGCCTAAAAGAGGTTTTAGTCTTTCAAGTTATGGACAACATATTGTAATGATTTATTAAATTTTGTGGAATGTCTTAAGGCCTTTTTTTTTGAATATATAAGTGGTCAAGTGTGTGTATCTGACCAATAGGTGTATGAGCAAGAGCCTAGTATAAGAATAAGGCCTAATTGACTATTTAAGGATTGAGTGAGTGAAAGCGAAGGATAAAACACTTTAAAAAGATTTAAGGAGGTCTTATAGACCATAATAAGGGTGAAAATAAACTATCATGAAGATATAAGAGGGGTATTATATATTAATATCAAGGTCATATGACCTAATCTATCTTAAACAAACCTAATGAGTGAAGAAGCCTAAAAGGATGTTTGAGAGGCATAGAAGAGAGAGAAGAATCGAAGAAGGTGATCATCATCTGTTGTATGATAAATAAGGTGTTTTTAAGGTGATCAAAGGTTTTAAGTGGTTGATTTGGTGTTGATTCATCTAGGGGGATGGTGCCTCCTTGCAAGTTGATGCTTGTTAAGACCTAGCCGGGTTGGTGCTTAGCTAGTTAGGGTTGGTTCTCCATGTGGAGTTGGTGCTTCACTAAATTTTTATCTTTGGCTTATATTATTATAGTCTAGTTGTAGGGATCAGTGGGTTTTCTTCCCCTTGAGTTTTTCCCGCTCATTTGTGTGTTTTCTTGTGTTATGCTCATGTAAATGACTCTTTATGCATTGTTATACCTTTGTATTGCTTTGAGGTTCAAGGAATGTTAAAGTAAAAGTGAAAGAAAATTTTAAGATAGTAATTCATCCCCCCTTTTAGTCATTGTGTTTCCAATAGAATTAGTGATTTTATATTAAAATTCATGGTTTTGTCTAACCATTTATAGTTTTTTAGGGTTCATATGGGTGACTGCCATGGTTAGTTACCAAACCACAATACCACCACTCAAAAGTTGTGATTTTTCAAAAAGGTAGTGATATTGTAGTTTATAGAAGAGATATTGCTTTTAATTGATTGTGTTTTTATGGTTTTTTAGGAAGTAGGCAATTTTTTTTACTTTCAAACTGTTAATCCATTTCTTACAGGACCTTTCAAGAAGAAGGCACTAAATATGATTCTCTACCCTGTGTACTTGTAGGAGGAGTGCCTAAATTGAATATTTTAATCTTTTTCTTGTATACATCTTGTGTATGTGACTTGACTAATCATTTTTTAAGTTTCCTAATGTAGGTAATTAATTGGGTAAATTAATCTTGTTTACCTATGTGTTAACCCATCTTGTCTAAGATAAAACATGACATGGAATTCATCCCCATGTATGGGATTAGTCATTAAGGTTTGGTGTCACAAATTTCATTACTATGTATTCAACCAAACTCCATGTTTTGGTAGAGTATAAATATCATGGATAATTATTATTAGGCTAAATGATTGACCCTATGCAGGTCATTGGTGAAGGGGAAGAGTTAATTCTCTAAACCAAGCATTAGACAACACCTTATATGAATTTGGGCTCCACATACCTTTGCATATCTTAGGGACTCCATTAGACACCCTTATGTTAACCTAGCACAGGACTTATCATTCATAATAGGCACTCTACTACCAGAGTCAAGATCAGCTCCTAAGTGATTGTTAAGTGCAAACAGGGTTGAGAGGGTTTGATTGATTATATAATGGGTCATAGACATTGGGTACACACCCATTCAATTGACTAAATTAGGGCTTGTGATTGAGCGTGTTGTTTGTGTGTTGTTTAAAATCTCATTTTGTTTATGAGCCAAGTTAGTCTATCCCATTTTACCATAAACACCTAAAGACCCCTAGGACAAAACCCTATTTTATAATCACAACCAATCATTTTATATCACCATTCACACCTTTGGATATAAACATTTGTCTTGAAAATTTAACTTTAGTGGTCACCTGTCATTCTCTATCCTAGTCATCACTCCTATCCTTGACTAAACATTATCAATGTTTACAACCTTGTTTGGTTTTAGTCTATCACCCATCATATCATCATCCTACCTATTCATACCTATCACCCATCTAATCATCACCTTGCTAGTGTGAAGGGTACTTAGTATTCATTGTCTCTTTGCTAGATTGAATCCTTATAGGGTGTTTGCATTAGTGATTTTTAATACTTCTAGTCTTCATATCTTCCCAAATTCAAATCCAAGTCACAACTCATAATCTCTTTTGACTGCTTTTAGTCTTTGGTTTTAAATAAAATTAGTACCCAAAGTCACCTTATCTCATGTCATCCCTTATCAAAGTCACATATAATCACTCTTCTTACATCACCTTCATCATCCATCATGCCTATCTAAACTTGTGTCCAAATTCTCATAATGGGATAGGGATCCAACCAGAAAAATGATTTCTTCGGGAACCTAGGTGATATAAAATGAGATAATGATGACACACATAGTGACATGCATACCCCTAAAAAAGAGGACCAATTCATAAATGACTTATTCTTTAGTGATGAGGTTAGGGCCCAATTTGACCAATACATTTATGAAAATTGTGACCAAATTCTAGCCCAGGTCATTTGAATGTGGGGAAAATTACCCCCTAAATTTAACCCAACCCTCTTGCAACATCTAATTCATCCATCTACTAGGCCCAACACTCCACATCATCGAGCTAATACCAACCAAGAGCAAGAAGAGGGAAATCTTGTGGATCATGAGCAAGAGCTTGAAGAACAAGAACAACAAGAACCTCTATAAAACAATCACATTGAGGCTAATAAGAGAATAATTACCTTAGAGGATCAGTTAGACTAGTTAACCCAACAAATTAACTCCCTTGCCTCACAATTTTGAGCTCAAAATCAAAGACCTTCTTCTTCAAAACAACATATCAGAAACACCAACCCTAATCATTCTAGACCTCAAACCAGTCAAGCTCAAACCTAAAATCCCCTCGTGGACCCTTCATTTGATCAATAGTGGAGGGTAATGAAGGAGACTCTTCAGTAGATCAATCCTCACACACAAGCAATGAGATATAGGTATGAGGATTTTTGAACATCTCCTTTAGACAGGAGCATCTTACAAGTACCTTTCCCATCACACTTTGAGATCCCAAAATTTGATAAATATAGATGGAAATGGGATCCTTGAGATCATGTATAAAAATTATATGTAGCATACCACGAGGTCACTTATGATGATGCTTATCTTCTCAATCTTTTCCCTAAAAGTCTCATGGGGCCGTAATGGAATGGTTTATGCATTTACCCAAGGGGTCCATATCCAACTTCGTGGAGTTGACAAAAAAAAATGTGAGCCACTTCTCCATCAATATTGAGCATGATATATCTATTATGGATCTCTATAACAGTAACAAAGAAATGGAGAAAATCTAGATTCATTCCTACAACATTGGAGAAGTCTTGCAAGTCGATTCTGTTGCACAATTCTAGAAAAATAATTAGCCAAGATGTTCATTGACAACCTCAATATTGAATTGAAATATCAATCAAAGCTACAATGAGCAAAATCTTTTGATGAAATCATAGAGAAAGGGATCCAAATCAAAAAGGTCCTCATTGAGAAATGTATAATAAATATATACCTGAGGTGAACAAAGTCATAATCAAGATAATACCTTTTTAGGTAAGCCAAAAATATTTAACAAAAACAAAAATGTTATAGGGGATGGAGTGATAGATTCCAAGTAGTATGTTCAAATGGTGCATAAAATGTCCCCTACTAATAAGAAAAATGTCTCTACCATAAGAATACCATAGGGAAAACCTAAACCTCGAATAGGAAAAAGGCTTCTCACTAGTCTTAGGATACCTACACAAGTGGTCCTACAATAGTTAATAGCTGCAAACATGATCACTCTCCAAGAAATATGACCTTTGAAAGACAGTAAACCCTGATAGATTGGTATCATGAGGATGAATTTTTTCAATATCATAGAGCTAAAGGGCATGATACTAAAAAATGCATGCAATTAAAACACTACATCCAGTATCTAATTGACAAGGGGGATATAGAAGTAGAAGGGGATATCCCGACCAACCAATCTAAGAATCAGTAGCTTAGAATCTATCAGGGCCCATTGCCTAAACATGACTAAAGGAAAAGAAAACCACTCAAAAATTAGGGCCAACCCTCCACCTCCAATTGAATCAATTATCATGATATTCTATATCATTATGTCAACACCATCAAAATTTAGGGCCCCCAAGAGCCCACACCACCACCACCCACCATTCTCAATATTAATAGAGCCATAGCTAATGGTGTAGTAACTACATAGTGCAATAAAATCACAATTCTTGGAGCACCACTAAAAGACCCATCCACTTTAGTATCCCAAAAGGTCAATATCTCTAAACAAGTCTCTACATATTTTAACAAGCCGTATGACATAATCTAATAGCTCAAGAAGATGCCAACCCAAATTTATTTTCTAGATCTTCTTAAAATGTCATTGGTGCATCAGGAGATTCTTAATCAAGTCTTAAATGAACTCAAAGTCCCTAGAGATATTGACATTAGCCAATTTTAGGCATTGGTGGGCCACTTGCCTCCCTCCCAATAAATCACTTTCAGTATCCAGGACATGCCACATATAGGCCCACATCATAATTATCCACTATTCATAGAAATATCCATCTCCAATCATAAAATCTTGTGGGTACTCATAGATGGAGGGTCTGCTTTAAATTTATGCAATCTAGACTTTCTGAAGAAGTTGGGGTATTCTAAATCTTCATTAGGGCCTACTTTAATCATAATCAATGTGTATGATGATAATGAAATGCCATATGTAGGAACCATTTATCTTCCTATAGCCATGGAACACGTCATCCATCAAAGTTTAATTCATATCATGGATGTTGATCTTCTATATAATCTACTTCTAAGACGCCCATGGATCTACGAAATGCAAGCAGTTCCTTCCACCCTCCATCAATCTTTAAAATTCCCTCAGTCTTGCATGGAGGTTACCATCCTAAGGGAGATAGAGAACTTGTAGATATCAAATGGATCAATCCCACCCCACTTGCTATTGCCCTAGCACACATAGTTCCACTCCTAATCCAATAGTTATAAAATATGTCCACCCTGATAATTTAATACCTACTCTGAATGCATCCCCATATATCATGCATCTCAGGATCACTTCCGTAGGATACAAAGAATATAAATACAAAACCTTTTGTGTATGAGACTTACCACTCTCCCCATGTAGTTATGGGTCCCCAACTATGAGGAAAGATAATCCCATAATTTATTAGTTTGGATTCATGACATTCACTAGTGTATCTCTAATATCAAAAGAATATTTTGATGAGCCTAATGATTCATGTCTTATTCCTGATGATGAGACCTTAAAATTCCATAAATAGAAGTACCCCTATCTTTAGAAGATGTTAAAAAATATGAATTATAAGCGAAAATGACTAGGGAGTGATGAGCAAGGCAGGCTTGAACCTGTCAGGGTTCAAGAACACCCAAAACATCTTGGTTTAGGGTATAAACCTCTTGGCATCAAGTTAAGAAATATCATTTGGGACACTTTTTTGGTTCCTAAGGAGTCTTATTCTAACGAAGAAATCAAAATGGGTTTTTTTTATTGTCTTTATGAGGATCTTATTACCACCAATCCTTCCATGACACCACCATTTCCACAATCAACATCTCCCTTCACTATCCTACCTTGATAGACTGGGATCAAAAACATGAGCCCTTTTTTTACATGTTTTAGAGTGATGAAGACATTATCAAATATTTGGGAGCATGAGACTTTATTCCATCAGGAGATCACAAGAAAGGGTTCTCCA
The DNA here is from genome assembly GCA_037957365.1 of Torreya grandis. Lineage (NCBI taxonomy): Eukaryota > Viridiplantae > Streptophyta > Pinopsida > Cupressales > Taxaceae > Torreya > Torreya grandis. Next base: position 729,944 of record JARHVA010002198.1, on the reverse strand, counting down.
TTCATCTCAACGAGTCTACCTACTTTGGAAAATAACAAACATTATTTAATCAAATTGAAGAAGAGGAGTACGATGATGAAGATCCCTCTCAAAGCACATAAGACATTCAACCCTCTCTTAAAAAGTCAAAATTATATTTAGACTTAGACACTAAAATCCCAGATGATTTTGCTTCAAAAATATAGGACTTACCATTACCCCCATCATATCTACAGGACCAATCACCCTCCCTCATCAAGGAGGTTATTGAAGTCAATCTTAGAACATAAGAGAGTTCTAAAATAGGAAAATTAGGGGCAATTATTAAACCTAAGGACAAATAAATGTTTATTTATCTACTTAGATAATACATAAATGTCTTTGCATGGAGTTATTTGGATATGCTGAGGATAGATCCAACCTTGGTCTTGCATTGTTTAGTAGTGCATCCTAATGCAAAACCTACCAAGCAAAAACATTACAAGATGCACCCCAAGGTAACTCTTTTAGTCAAAAAAGAATTATAGAATTTCTTGGAAGCTAGATTTATCTATCTCATTGATTATTCTGACTAGGTATCTAACATTGTTCCTGTGACCTAGCCAATGGGAGGAATTATAATTTGCACCGACTTCTAGGATATCAATAAAGCATGCCCTACAGATGACTTTCCCCTACCAAATATAGACATGATCATGGATTCGACTATAGGTTATGAGATTTTATCCCTCATGGATGGGTTTTTATGATACAATCAAATCAAAATTGCTCCCAAAGATCAACACAAGATGACATTTATCACTACATGGGGAACTTTTTGTTATCAAGTAATACCTTTTGGTCTCAAAAATGTAGGAGCTACTTACCAGAAGTAAATTATCATCATCTTTTGTGACATGATGTATGACATCATCAAAGATTATGTAGATGATATATTGGGGAATTCCAAACTCCGATCAGAGCATCCTGTGTTTTTAAGAAAAATCTTTGAGAAACTTCATGAATATAAGGGTAGATTAAACCTAAAGAAATGTGTGTTTGGAATCACCTCGGGCAAACTATTAGGATTCATAGTCTCAATAAGGGGCTTGAGGTAGATCCTATGAAGGTCAAAGCTATTATGGAAATGCCTCCTCTTAGAAATTTGAAGCAGCTAAGGAGCCTTTAAGGTAAATTACATTCCATCTGTCAGTTTATTTCACAATTAGCAGACAAATTTCACCTCTTTACCCATCTCTTGAAGAATGGGACTCATTTCAATTGGAAATCCAAGCATCAACATGATTTTGACAATCTCAAGCAATATTGGGTTAAGCCTCAAATATTATCACCACCAGTCACATGAAGGCCTTTGATTTTATATATACATATGTAACAACCTGTGTTATAAGGGATCTATTAGCTCAACACAATGATGAAGGCAAGGAATGATCAATCTTTTATCTTAGTAGGACATTGATATCATATGAGCTTAATTATACACCTATTGAAAATGCTTGCTTGGTCATTGTCTTTGCATCATAAAAACTATGACATTATATGCTCAACAACCAAGTTCAACTCATAGCCAAAGTTGATCCTCTAAACTACATGCTATCAAAATATGCTCTAACTAGTAGGATGGCCAAGTGTATTATGTTGCTAAGTGAATTTGACATAGATTATGTAAATCAAAAGGACATTAAAGGATAAATTATCATGGATCAACTTGTGGTAGCACCTCTTGCATATACTAAGCCTCTCATCATAACCTTTTTAGATCAGTCCATGTTGACTACTACAGAATCAACTAGTTGGAAATTATATTTTGATGGCTCTTTTACCATGCATGGGTTGGGAGTAGGAATCCTTTTGGTAACCCCATAAGGTGACCTAATCCCTAAAGCTTTATGCATTACTTTCCCATGTACCAATAATATATCAGAATATGAGGCCTTAATTGTTGGTCTCCAACTTGTCATCCAGTGGAATATCCAACACCTTCAGGTATTTGGTGATTCATAACTAATTATCAAACAAGTGAATGAATAGTTCCAAATGAATGATGAGAAATTGCTTCCATAGAAACAAATTATGGATCAATTGAAGCAAAAAAATTAGTCTATCACATTTGAACAAGTTCCATGAGGAAGTAATAAAGCAGTCGACTCTATGGCCACTATTAATCTTTGATTGACCTTCTAGAAGATGTTCTTGAAGGCTATTTTCTCATTAAACATTTGATATTACTAGCTCATCAATCTATGGATCATCTTAAAATATGCATCATCCCTGATCCTAGTCTACCTTGGTATCATGATATCTACACTTACATGATAATATCCTACCACTAGACCTAAATCATCACCAACGTAAAGCCTTCTTGTATCATACATCCCATTATACCATCCTTGGTAGCACACTCTATTAGAAAGACTATGACAAGACCCTATTAAGATGCTTGACCTCAGATGAGGCTACTCTTGCAATCAAGGAGGTCCATGATGGTATCTGTGGTAGTCTTTTTAGTGGGATGGCCCTAGCTAAGAAGTTACTTAGGACTGGATATTATTAGCCCATAAAGGATCATGATACCTGCCAATATATACGCAAATGTGTATCCTATCAAAAGCGTGGTAATCTAATTCATGCCCCCGCACAACAGTTGCAACCTATAATGAGCCCATGGCCATTTTCCATATGGGGATTAGATTTAATTGATAAGATAAATCTGAAATCATCTAATGGGCATAAGTTTATAATCACTGTTATAGAGTACTTTATGAAATGGGTTGAAGCTATGCCACTTATTTATACCATAGGTCTTCAAATATCAAAATTTATTATAAATCAAATTATTTATCATTTTGGCATCCCAGCCAAAATTTTATCAAACAATGACAAGTCTTTCAAAAATAAAAAAGTCAAATATCTATGCAAATGTTATCACATTGAGCAACACTTTTCCACACCCTACTATCCCTAGGGGAATGGACAAGCAGAAGCCACTAATAAGACACTTCTTAAGATTCTAAAGAAAATAGTCAATGATGCAGGCAAAAATTGGCATCTACAACTATATATTACACTTTGGTCTTACAAAACTAGTGTCTAAACACCTATTAGAGCTACTCCATACTCTTTGGTCTACGGAACAAAAGTAATATTGCCCGTGGAAGTGGAACTCCCCTCCTTACACATCTTTTTATGGGGCATAATTATCGATCATAATCTCAGACAAGAACGGTTACAAGAGCTTGAACTATTAGATAAGAAATGTCAAAATGCTTTATCAAGCATATCAAAATGAGCTCAAGCACTAATATCACAAAAAGATCCAATCCCATGAATTCAAAGTCAATGACCTAGTCCTCAAAGAGAATCAAAGAAACATTAATGCAAACCAGGATAAAGAGGGCAAATTTAAAAGCAAACTAGCTTGGACCATACATCATTACTGAATTTTTTTTATCAAGCACCTAAAAATTAGCTACACTTGATGGTGATGAGCTCAATAAGCCTATGAATATCATGCATTTGAAATGCTTTTATATTTGAAAGGCTCCATAGTCTTTATCTATGAGTCCTCACTCTCAGGGGTATCTCCATTGCCATTCCACTTCTCCTTCTCCTTCCATTTAATTCCATCCTTATCCATATGACCCTGGTCTCAATAGCGGGTGTATCTTATATGCTTCAACAGAATCAGGAAACATGAATTTTAAGTTGGGCCAAATCATTGCTAATCATGTGAGGGGAATATCTATTGAGGAGTCTTCCAGAATATCTCCATCCACTTTTAATACATCATCCATCCTATTTGTGACATCCTAATCCATATCCCAATCACATCCTCCATGATGATTATTTCTCTTAATGCTCAAATCACATCCATACTTGTCCATCCATATCCATTCCTAATTAATCATCCACATGAGCCCACTAATCTCATCATTATCGAAGGGGTCATGTATAGCATTCTTACTCTAGGATCCATCATGCACTCTACATCTGAATCCTAATTATTCACTCTAGACCCTAAATAGGGTTATTTATCACTAGTTTGGATCCTTGTCTCAATCGTGATAAAAACTTATGGGCACAATCTACCCCATGTTTGTATTTCAGTGTGTCCCTAACGAGGTATTCCACTTAGGATCTTTTGTAACTTTGTTATTAAGTTCATTGTAAATAATCATTATCTTGCCTCATTTCCTTAGGTTATCCTTTTTAGATTTTATGTCATGTTTTGTCTCATCTTTTTATATATGTGAGTTGTTAATCAAGTTTGTTTATCATAATCATTAAGTCTTTTAGATATTTAGCATAGTTAGTGAATTTTATTATCTTGTTATTTTGTTCTTTTTGATCAAACGGGAATAAGGATGGTCTAAGTGACTACCCAATCTCAGAATTGGGCAAGTCACCCAAAATGGAGTTCCCACGCACTATGAATCCAATGTGTCCTTGACTATTATATTGTCATTGGTACACTTATACTCACACATTCAATAGTAAATCAAATTTCCTACATATCTAATGGCTTCCAAATCCCTCCCCCCCCCCCCCCGCCACTCTATCCCATCCCCCTAATCATACCACTATCTAGTCTAACAATCCTAAACTATTATCCCACACCCACCCATCTCCTTGGTGCAGGAGGATTCTACCCAGCATTAATTTGTGAGACACATAATTAAACACAATGGGTTATTTATTAGCACATTGTCAAGCAAAAACCACATATCATTTTACCATCATAATCATCATCCATAATAAATCAAATCATGTTCACCATTTCCTCTCATTTTCAAACACATAAAATCTAAACACCTTATTTTCATTATTAATACCAAATAACATAATACAAATCCATAAAGAATAAACAATAATCATATAAAACATAACCATCATCATATAATCAATCATCTAAACATATACCATCAATATCTAATCAAACACCTACACAACATCATAACCATAATAATCAAATCACATAACTCACATCCATGATCCATATGTCTATGTCTAATAATCAAAACATCTAACTCATCTATCAAAAACATAATCACAATACATATCATCACATCATATATCGTAAAAAAATCATAATCATGTAAATATCAACAGTCTATAATGTCCATCGAAGTCCTATGTCAAAAGATATATATATATATATATATATATATATATATATATATATATATATATATATATATATATACATAAACGGGTCCTATGGGCATCAATGTGCTACAATACATGAACATCCATAATATGATACAAATCTCACATATCACAAAAACTTGACTATGGTCTAGGTGGCCCCCTAGGACGTTGGTGTACTGACTGAGAGGAATTGGCCCTAAATATCATTGCACGCTGCCCAGGTGACACTGCTACCTCATATAAATCACTGTAATATTAGGCCTCCCATGTCAACCATGTAATTTGCCTCATGACCATGACCATCCTCCTCTCTAACATGGCTGCATCACCCTCCTCCTTAGCCCTCTCGACCATCAACACGTTTCCCATCAACTCCCTCACCTTAGACTGTAACTACCCAATCTAGACCTATAAAGTCATAATCTAAGCATCTTGACTCTAGATTTGACTTTGTAATATGACTATCTGAGCATCTCTACTCTAGGTATGTCCTTGCAATGTAGCCACCTACCCCTATAAACCTATAACCTGTCCATGAGCCCTAGCCAACTAGTTATCCCTCTATGCTAACCACCCCTATAGATCAACCAATATCATGTCCCTCTCAACTGTGATCCTTGTAATCTCTGAGGTACAAGACTACACCTCTCTTCTCAACCTCTCTAATAGTGATTGATCATCTTTAGTCAAAGGTGGCCTATATGACCCTGCCTCATATGCCCCTCTGTTCCTTCTAGTCTACACTCCACTCCCTCCAACCTAAACTCCACTCTTTTTTACCTAAAATATAGCCCTTGTCTAACTCCCATCTAGACCTCCTTAGTCTCCCCCATCCACATCTAGAGCATCTGGTCCCCTCTGTCCATCCTATTGGTCTTATACTTGGGACTGTGCTCTCTAAACTCACCTCCTCCCTAATTACCTATGCATATAATAGTCTTTGCATAGCCCCCCTCCTCACCCCATCTCATCATCTAAGTAGTATGAGTGGCTACCTCTGTGTCCATCAAGTCATATATATTGTTTTCATACAAAGATCTAGGATCAAAGTCTGGTAATCCCATACTATTAGGGCAATGCTCTCATAATCAACTCATGTTAAATCAATGTCCACTAGAATCCCCTAATGAGCCCTCTCTCTTTCACTATGAGAAAATATGTGCTCCTCACCAGCACATCCTATGGCCTCCCAAACTATCGTTGCACACGATCATGTCTATAACACTCAATGATATAATCCCTCCATCTTGTAAGGTAACACTCTGTCAACATAAATTGAGTAACATCCACATCCTTGACCCACCCCCACTGGACTTGTCTATAAGGCATCCATATAATTTGCTCTAGCTGTAAGTTATCAAACACCTATCTATATATTCAAATCTCCCCCACATGAGATCTTTGTACTCCCATAATAATGTTCCACCCAGATATTACGGGCTCATGGATCTCTCTATCTATACATGTACCCAATGGATGCTCTATGGCTATGTGATCCCAACTCTATATTTACAGTAATAGAGATGTGCCTAAGCTCGCTACTCCTCTATAAGCTCCCATGTGTAACCCTCGATATAAGTAGGCCAATACAATTGAACCCTAGATAAACACTTGGTAATCTTTGACCATATTAAACATTTTATCTCCCAATCCCAAGTGAAACCACTGCTTGCTCTTGTTTGGCAAAAGTATATCGATCACAAGAGACATCACTACCAATGTCAACTTGTCAATCGTGCCCTCCTTCAGGGCCCTATCAATGTCTACTCCTGCATCCTGCATACTAATCTATAAACTCCCTACCAACCTCTACACTATCACACTAAGGGTGTGTGAACACCAATATATCCTGTGGCCTCTCATTAGAATCCAAAAGATCTGAAACATATCTTCCTAAGTGATTGTCATCTCCCCAATCATGAAATGAAAAGTGCTAGTCTCCAAGTACCACCTCTTAACCAAGGTTGTGATCAAAGCGCTATCAATCTACACTACTGACATAGTCATAACATAGTGTAAGCGAATCAGCTCTAGCATGCCATACTCCTCAGGCATCAACAAGTACATCTCATGCAACACCTAAAGAGGTCGTAGTCAAGATGCCATCACTCCTGAATCCTCCTGCACCAATCACACATCTTCTCAAATAACAATCTACATCTAGCCTATCCTATACCATCACCTTAATAACCTATCCATCATAATCCCCTAAACCCCATTCATCTATATATTTCCCTAGGTCCTACTCCCCATAACCTATCTAACCTGATCCTATACATTTCCCAATCACTCTAAGTTCCTAGCCTAACCTACCTAACCTAAACCTATCCATCCTAATCCCTTCAAAACCCATTCATCTATCCATTTCCCTAACTCCCTGTTCATCCTAACCTTCCCTAATCCAACTTATCCCTCTACCTATCCACCCTAAGTCCCTACACCCTCTCACTCCCATACCTAACCCATCCCCTACTCTTTAATCCTAACCACCATGATATGTTAATCATGACCTAGCCCCACTAACGATATCGACATGTTCTATAGTTTTGCATAACCATGACTCTAATCTCATGGTTTTGTAAAATTGCCGCTCCCTAGTTGTGATAATGCAATATCACCATTCACTCATTACAGTACTGCAATACCACAAGTCACTTATCATGGTATTGCAATACTATAGTTTGTGACCACTATATCTTAACTTGCAGGTACAATATCACCACTAAGGGCATCACCCTCAATCATGGTATTATACTTACATAATATACATTTGATTAAATGCTCACATAAATGCAAAAACTAATAGGCTAGGGATAAACTACTCACCAATGGTCTCACATCGACTGGCCTCTAATGCTACCAAACTCTCTATCCATGATGTGATGAGCCTGGGATGCAGTCCATGGCTAGAACTCTAGAGCAACAAAATCAACAAGAGTAAAATGAGCCCTTTTCACCCCCCTTTCTCTATTTTACCCCTCTCTTATACCCCTTGTACCTTGTTTAACCCCCGCTAAACCCATTATCCTACTAATTTTCATCCCCAAATCCCATTTCATAATCCATTATCCCCTTTAATTATTATTTATCATCCCTAAGTCTCTCAATGCATCATCTTTTTATTCCCCGCTATCCATCTTGAGTCAGAACTACATCAACCTAAGGCCTCTTAAAACTATGTAGTTAGCACTTGGCCATGGTCTTGTGCCCAGGGATAGCTAGGCCACTATTAACATCCAAGCCCATCCCATCCCAAATGGTTTACTCGTCACTATTAAATCATATTGAGCTACAAATCTAACATAAATTGGATTCTTATCACTTGCCATCCCTAGTACGTGTCTTTGCTATGGGAATTATTATCGGTTGGTGGCCTATCCTATCATTTTTACTCCCAAGACAATGTCTATGTCTTGGGAATTCAAGTCTTATTCTCTTAATCAACCTACCTCACTTCTAAACATAAGTCATTATCTAGAACTCATTTTTTGAGGCTAAGCCACTTTACCCCATGTCATTTACACTTGGGGCATTTCAATTGTAGATACATCAATACTCAGGGCATCCCAATCCCTTATCATCGTCTTGATCCTACCTCACCTCAGGGATTTTTGTTCGAGTGACCATCCAACGTATTTCTCCTCACATGCTTCTTTGATGCGCATCATACCTACTAATAAAATTACTCATCCACGAAATGGTTTCTTTTGAAAAGCTATCACTTCTTCTGCTTCGCTTCACTTGCAATACCCTTTCAAAGAGGGGCGAAATATATACACCTAAATCCGCTCACCCTAATAATTCTATTAAACCTATTAATTTAACCCAGAACTATAACCCTAGCCAATTAACTAATATCCTAATTCCTATATAGTATTCCTTACATCCCATATACCTTACCATACCCTTGAAACCAATTAATTACCCCATTAACCCACTAACTAGCCTACTTAGCCACTAATCTTCCCACTAACCTGCTTGCCAATTTAGAATTCCTTTTTATTCACCTACCCACTAGCTAGCCTACCACCCTAGCCTTTCCTACATCTCTATGAATCCTAAACCTTATTAACTCCCATCTAATCCTCCATTATCCCCTAAACTAATCAAGAAACCTCTAGAACTAGGGAAGCTCCTCCAAAGTTCTAGAAGTCTCTAAACTAGAGGCTTCTAAATAATTTAAAATTCCCTAAATTCTCCTCCACAATCTTATATAAACCATGCTTGGGCTATGCCCAAGCTGACTTGGAAAACTTAAAAATCACTAAGCCTCTATTATACTTGCATAATAAACTATTGTCAAGCATCATACTCTTGTCAAGCAATTCAACAAGCCAAAAGAAACCATTAGAGTCACTTTGAAGCTCAAGTCAAGCAATCCACATTCAACTATTTTTGCATGCCAATCTACTTGAAGATCTTGGAGAGGAGTTATAAGGGATAAAATGATGGTAATAATTCTATTTTGATTGTCTGATTGTTCTTTTATCCCCTCCTTTGATGTTGTTTATGTTATTGAGTTTTTATTACTAAATATAGTAGTTTTACAAATAACTCAAAATACAATCACACAATTACAAATGACATTTTCTATGTTAAACAAGCTCTTTTGATAGGCATTTACATTTACAAGTAATTTTGCTATCTTCGAATCCCATAAAAAATTGTACATGCCTCACTCAACATCTAGGTTTGGTCTATTGATTTGCATTTACTTTACTTGGTAAGTAAATTGATTAGTGCTCAAAGTTTCAAATCCCATAAATGGCATGCTCTATTTCACACGATTAAAATATTTGTTTGACAAAGGTTACAATAGTTAAAAAAAAGTATCCAACAGACCAAGTATTTGATTGACCCATGTTAATTCCCACAAATGACATGTTCTATGCCAAATTGATTCATGTTCAAATCCCACAAATGACATGTTCTATGACTAAGTGATCCATGTTCAAATCCTTCAAATAGTATGTTCTATGTTAAGTAGGGTTAAAACCATTTGCTTCAAAAACACTACAAAATGCAAGTTTCACGTTTTCTTGTAAATGATCGATGTTCAAACATAACACCATGAATTTTGGTGTATATCGATCTATGTTCAAATCTCAAGTATCCCTTTATTTTATTGGTGTAAATTGATCAATGTTCAAATCACACAAATGTAACACTCTGTAGCAAATGCCGAATAAGTTTAAAACACTAATTTTACAAAGCTTGTAAACTAGTAAATATCTCAACAACCACTCTTGTTTGAAGTCTTATTGTGGATTTATACTTGTTAAATTGATTTGTGTTCAAATACTGCAAATGATATGTCTTATGCTAAACTAGCTCTTTTGACAAGCGTTTACATTTATAAATATCTATTTTCAAATCACACAAATCATTATTATGCTTTGGATTCACATCTATAAGTAAACTAAATGCATATAGATTTAAATCCCATAAAATTGTGCATTATATATGAAACAAGTTTAAAACCTCCAATTGAGACAAACTATAATCTATTTCAAACAAACTTAAAACCTCTAATTGAGAAAGGCTACAATAAATCAACAAATTCTAAGTTTCTTGTCAACAACCCTTGTTTCAATTTAAAGTATCTAAATGAATTTACAAATGTTGTTCCAATAATATATTCTATACTCCTCAACATTAAATTCTTCATTTGATAAATTTTAAGAGATAGTTATAACTAAATGTATATATTTTGTTTTTATTCAACATGATTTATTATATCATGACCTTCTAATATATGTTGTTTTATATATACCACACAATGAAGCTAATACCAAGTTTCCATACATAATTTTGGTGATGATAAAACCAATGCCTATTGCCTCAAATCTGCTTCGAATTCATATGAAAGTATGTAGACCCATATGAAAGATTGCAAAAAAGGAAAACGTTTAGTTGGGTATTGTTGCTTATGTTAATGGGCAACATCTTGGAAAAAGATAGTTCGTTTTAAGATAGGATATTTTATCTTCTTTTAAGGATTATAGAGCTTTTGTTTTTAAGTTTTCAAAGTTAGTTTGTTTTTTCATTATTTCTTTGTAAGAAAGATGTTTTGTATTTTATTTTTTAAGGGTTGAGAAAAGTGGAATTTCAAGTAAATATAATGGACGGTTGATTGATTGATTGGTTTGTTTTTTTGGAAATAAAATTTTAATTTAAGGATAATAAATAAATAACGTGTAATGTGATAACATGATATTTGTTTTAGAGGTTTGTGATTTGTAAAGGGATTTGAGCTTGTTATTTATATTTCAATTTGGTTCATTAATTTCGGTTAAAAATTAGTCTATTTTCAATACATAATTTTAATTCCAATAAAAATATTTATTCTTATTAAAAAACTATATAATTATTTTAATTATTATTTATACAAATTTTAATATTTATACAATTTTATTTTTCTTTTTAAAAAATTCAGAAACTAGTTTTAATAAATGAATGATTTCTTCTCACCAAATAGAAATATCATTTCGTAAAGATAAATTAAAAAAGTAAATATAAAGATGTACATAGCAACTAGAATTGGTCGGTATGTTGAGTCAAATGCCAAGTCAAGGGAGTCAAATGCCATTTTAATTATTTAGTTGATAAGTTGCTCAATAGGAATATGCATGGGGATGTCATGGACATGATATGGGTTGAATCATTCTAATTGTTAGATATCCTCTTCCATTAAAACACATATTCAGAATTCAAATCATTACCTGTGTAATAAGATAAAGATTAATTGATTATTATTAAATTAAAAAATATAAAATTATTTTTCCACATACAAATTTTATAAAAAAAATAATTTTTATAATGATAGAATAATAGGCGTGAGCTTGCTCAGCTTCTGGCTTTCCGTGCTTGTAACTCTTTGAGGGGCCTTGATGTCTTGACTTGGGATGGATTTGATTTGTCTAGGAAGAACTCTGTGTCTGCTGGATATAAGCAGCTGGGTAGGCAATTGTTTGGTAATGATAAGGTCCCTTGGTGGAAGCATGTTTGGCACAAGTTGTCGTGGCCCAAATGCACTTTATTCATGTGGTTAGTTGCTCAAAACTGGTGTCTCACTTGGGATTATCCTGTGCAAGCATGGGTTCCAAGGCCCTTCTATGTGTGTTTTGTGCCGTAACTATGAGGAGAGTGTCTCTCATCTCTTCTTCCAATGTTCCTATGCTAGGGAGATTTGGCATTTTTGGTGGAGGGTGTGGAATAAGCCCTGTTGGCATGTTTCTTCGCTGGTTGATTTTGTGGATTGGTGGGGCAGGGCTCTAGTTTCTACTTCCTTTCTTCAGGTAGCTTGGGCTATTGGCCCATCCTCTATTATCTGGAACCTTTGGTTGGAAAGAATTTGACGGATTTTTCAGGAGGATATGGTGGTGACCCCTCGCTTATGGTGGAAAATTTTGCATTCTTTGGGAGAAACTGTTGCGGCTAAGTGTGATCTTACTGCATCAGTGGATCCTTATGATGTTGGATGTTGTAATCATCTTTATCTTCTACCTCAACAACTTCAGCTCATGTGCAATAGATGTAGACATCCTACCCCAAAGGTGAATAGGGAGGGGAGATGGTCTCCTCCTCCTCAGGGTGTCTTAAAAATCAACACGGATGGCTCTTCTCGAGGTAACCTTGGTCATGCTGGGATTGGTGGTGTTGGTCATGATAGCTTTGGAGATGTTCAATTCATCTTTTATGTTTATAAGGGTCTTCATACTAATAATCTAATGGAGGCTCAGGCTATTCTAACGGCTGTGGAGCATGGAAGTCAATTGGGTTGGCGAAGGATCATATGTGAGTCTGATTCCTAGGTTGTGGTGAATTTGTTGAATAGGTGGCATTTAGATGATGTCAACTGGCATTTGGCTTTGATTGTTGCTCAGATTCTTAACCTCTGTGCTTCTTTGGATTTTGTTACTTTTACTCATATTCCTATAGAGTGGAATGGTGTTGTTGATTGTTTGGCTAAATGGGCTTCTGAGCATATTAATGATTGGAATTTGATGGACTGAGGTCATTTACCCCCGAATCTGTCTCAACAATTGGATCACTTGGTAGAGTTTGATAGGGCTATGTAATTCCCTTGCTTTGTACTTCTTATTTTAATAAAAAATTACCCCTCCTTTATGTTAATAAAGCATTCTATTTAATCTTACATAATATATTATAAATAGGAGTTAAATTTAATAGTCATATGATTATATTTACACTTTTTTTTTAAAATAAAAATATAAATCAATCATTTTTCAACATACGTAATTAAAGATTAAATTTGAAAGTCATTTGATTGTATTTACATTTTTTCTCGTAAAATATAAATAAAAATCAATTATTTTAGTAAAGATGTACCTTGAAAATTTGGAAGATAGTAAATAACAATAATAATAAAAACATACAGAAAGATTTATTAAGCTAGAGGCTTATATGGTGGGGCAAGACACCAGGATTCATCTCACAAGAGATAAAAAGATAGAATATGTTGTTTTCCTCAATCTAATGCTGACACATATTTTTCAGACTGGAGATTGTGTATGATTTTGATTACGCCAGTTTTCAAGGAAGAATAGTTTTGAGTAGTCCCTAGCAAGCTATCTGTAGAAATTGGTAAATGCCTAAATGCTACATCATAAACATTTGTCAGCTTGCTCATACAACACCTATTGGTAGTGACTGTTCTGAGATATTTCGGAAAATGGCAACAACAACTAAATGTATTTCTTCCCTTATCCAACAAACAGTTTGCTCAGCAGGTGCCAAATCATATGCCCTTTCATCGCCAAGTGAGGACATTTCCCTTGCTTTTACTTGCTCTTTTATTTTGATAACATAATGTCAATCTTGTGTAAAATGCAATCGTATTTTCATAGATTGCGGAGCTTTGGAAGAAGTTTTGTGTTTATGGCCATAAAGATGTACATAACTTTGTAAAATTATGTAAAATGCATTGAATTATGCTTTATAATTATAACCATGAATTTAGATATGAAAACTTTGAAATTCTTGAATTTCATGTTATCTATTATTTCATATCTGATAATCTTAAAATTTATGATTATGTAAGATATATTTGTTTTTATGGAATTAAAGATATACATGAGCCGTGAAATGCTATGAATTACCTTGTAAAATTGTGCATTTTGAACTCAATTTCAATACTTAATTTTTTTGCCCTATTAGCATTTTTTCTATGGTGATTAATACTAGAATATCAAATTACACATTGTCTTAACAATTTTTTATAAAATTGAAAAGTTTTAAGGAAAAAATCCTATTAATAGCCTTAAAATGTTGTTAACCTGTGAGTGCATCGAAATAGCCCCACTAAATTTCGAAGCATCTCTACTTTGAAATTCTTTCAATATCTGTTCTTATCATTATTGCTCCATCCATTTGCACCAAAATGCTAAAGTGCATGGTGTAACAATTTTATTTGTAAAACTGCAATTTTTTTAAGCCAATATTTGTCTCTATTGGCTTGAAGATCTTATATCCATAAACTTCAGAATCAACCCTTTTAATCATAGTGGTGGTAAACAAGTAATTTCATATTACTAATTTAGGTTCCAATTTTATAAGTTTTTTGCTTAAATATTTATACAAATGGTTACAATATATTTTGAGGTAGGGATTGAAACACAATTTTGAACATCCATTCTTGTACACTTTGAGGTGTTAGACTTATCTCAAAATTTAATTACATGCTTAGTAGATTTATTGCCATTTGTTGAATGTTTATTAATTTGAGGTTAGTTTAAGAAAAGAGAAGTTATAATAGGAATTTTCTACAATTAAATTTAATAAATTAATGATGAAAATGTTGCTACTAATCTTTAAAAAATAATAATAATAATTTGGAGATTATAACTTTGTCTGCATCTCGCAAATCCATTTTGGTATTAGTTGGCCACTTAATGTGTAAGACAATTTAAACCACCTAAAACTCAATCAAAGACACCTAAACCTTGCCAAAATCATTCCACATAGCCAAAAATCAATGACAAACAATTTCTTGTTTGTCTATTTACTATATACTACTATATTTAAAGGACTTGGAAGAGGATTTTGTGGATTGTAGTTTTAAAAGTCTATAAATTTTAAATTTGTTGGATTTTATTTTACAGGGTAGTTATATCATTTATGTTTTCTATAAATTCTTTTATAATGGAGGTGTTGGTGTAAATATTTTGTGGGGTGGTATATGTAAAACTGGTTCAACAATTTGAAATACAAATGTGTGAGGGCTATAGTACAATTAAAATTTTATTTAGAAACATATTGTAGTTTAAAGAGAGACAAAAGACGCACGAACAAGATGACCAACAAATACACTCTGCTAATTAAAAACCCCTCTCATAACACAAGATTCAATTTTCCCACCCAATTTTGTATTTTTTCATTTTTTATTGTTACATTGAACTTGTCATTGAGTTGTGGCTCCAACTATTTTTGTATTTTGGTTTAGTTTGTAGTTGAAAAACCTGAATAAACAGTTGGCCTAATCTCAAAATCCAACAATATTTAATTACATTGCATAAATACTAATTTAATAATAATAGAAATATAAAATATTTAATGTATATTCATATGATTATTCTTCAAGAATATTTAATATTATTATTACATTATTATAGGATAATCTGAACTCAACTTTTCCACAGGGTTGCAAAACTACATGAGGTAACTGCCTAAAAGTGGACGAGCCTGTTGCACTGCGTTGAGGTAGGCACGGATGCAAACCACCTATTAAACACTACAAATTCTTCTATTATGGCTAAATACACAGGTATAACTTCTGGTCTTAGTCTCTGACATGCCCTTTTGAATGCTTTCGACTTGCTGAGCGAATCCATTAATAGGAGGAGGCTCTGCATTTATGTCAATTGAGTTTATGAATATGTGTTCCCTCATGACTTGGAAGGAATGGCCAGGGTCTAAATCCACATATTTCGACTTGTATCGGAGTCGAGAGGGGGTTCCTTCCACTCTTGGCCTGTAACACCATCTATTTGTGGGTTCACACACTTCATCCATCCCAACATGTGCTTGAAAGATTAATTCCCCTGTACAACAACTACAACCATTTTTATGCGACCGCCTATCTCCATCTCTCCCTAAATTATTATTGCCTTTTATCTTTCTCGTCATTTTTTTATTATTTTGTTTTATTTTTAATCTTTTCAATTTTTTAAAATTTGATTCATTTTTATTAAATTAATTTTAATGTTAATATCAATTTAATTTAATTTTCATTATTTAAATTAAATTTTTAAAAATAATAGAAAAAGGCAAATATGATGGCTGGGAGCGGCGGGAAGGAAGAAGACGGCCCAGGCGAGGGTTATGGTAGCAGGAGGACGCGGCAAGAGGAGATCCGGAAAGGAAAGGAGCAAGTTTCTGATTTTGAGCGACCCAGATTGCAGAAAATTAATGGATGTTTTCCCCGGTCTCAAGATAGACCTGTCCTGGTGATTCCAGAGGACGCTGTCAAAGAAGAGGTCGAATATCTGGCAGTGCACACCCTCATATGCAAGTTTATGGGGCTTAAAATCTCCCAGATGGCTTTGGAAGCCTGGCTACGCCATTCCTGGCAAATAGAGGGCGACATGGATATAATGCTGGCTGGAAACAGCTACTTTTTGGTAAACTTTTCCTCTATTTCGGATAGAAATCAAATTTTTGAAGGGGGACCCTATTTCTATGATAGAGTAGGACTGTTCATCAAACCCTGGCATTCTGGCTTCAACTCAGCGGAGGATTTACCAACGAAGGTTCCAGTGTGGGTCCGTCTCCCCAGATTACCCTTGGAATTTTGGAGAGAGGATATTCTCTGTCAAATAGCTGCACTGTTGGGGGCCCCAATTGCTGTAGCGCATCAGTCGCTGGATAGAAAACTCATTTCCTATGCCCGAATCTGTGTGGAAATGGACTTGAATAACCCGCTTTTGGATGTTATGGAAATTTGCCTGGGAGGCTCTTCCTGGGTTCAGCAAATTGATTATGAAGCCATCCCTTTTCACTGTAGAGTGTGCCATATATATGGGCACTTACATCGTCAGTGCCCTCAGGCTAGGAGTTTCATTGGGATAGAGGCTAGCAGAGGTAGGGTCTCAGAATAGGCGGACAAGAAGGGCTCATCCAGACATGACTCGGATAGGACACCAAGAGGTAAGACTCAGGGGAATATGGAGAATTTGGCCACGGGGCAGCCAGAAGCCTTTGGTCCTGATAAGGAGGGATTCACCCTTGTAAAACGGCGAGTTAAAGGGCGGGGACAAAAATGAAGGAACCAAGACAGACCTCTTGACGGGGGGTTTAATAGGTTTGAAACATTGGAATGTATGGCCCTTGAGGATGGCATTCCTGCGGAGGAGCTGGTAACACCTATGGAAGGTGAGGAGGTGGGTTCCATCCCTATGGAGCCTCAAGATATGATTATCCAGTCAAACAAGCAGATAGAGGATATCCCGGAAGAAGGGGTCTTGGCAACAAGTTTAGGCCAGCAGAATAATGATTCCAGTTGGGCTGATTTGGTAAAAGAGAAAGATACATCCTGGAAGGATAAGGGTCCTTTGACAGTGCTGGGCATTATGTAGAGGCCACTTAAGAAAACTTCTTTCAACACCCCGGCTAAAGCAGGGCGCAAGAAGGATCAAGAGAAAATACAGCGGATGGGAGATCTATTGGTGGAGACAGGGGCGGTCAAGACCCTAGATGAACATTTCACCCAACCCACCCAATGATAATGCTGTCATGGAATGTAAGGGGATTGCATAGTCTCCCCAGGCAAAAGGCTATGCGGAATTTGCTTAGAGAACATTCTCTGGATATCATCTGCATTCAAGAAACCAAACTCCCTGTAGATGATATGATCAGTTGTTTGTCAAAGTTCTGGGCTCGAGGGCAATGCCAGTGTGTGGGGGCCTTGGGCAGTGCAGGAGGACTTGCGATTTGTTGGGATCCAGTGAAGATTACTCCTCAGTTATGGGTGGCGAATCTCTCGGCGCTGACTATGGTGGCTTCCTCCCCTGAATGTGGGGAGCTGATTCTCATCACTAATGTCTATGCACCGGGGGATTTCTCTGGACAGATCAAGCTTTGGGATCATTTACGGTATGTGCGGAGCTGCTTTCCTTATCTACCTTGGATAGTGAATGGAGATTTCAATGCTATTCTGAATCTGGAAGAGAAAAGGGGAGGACATCAACGCCTTGGCTCTTCGGCAGAACTGCTAAGAGATAATATTAACAAGATGCGCCTGGAGGATGTTAAGCCCATTAATGGACTTTTCACCTGGAACAACAGAAGATCAGGTAAGGATGCTATATCTGAGCGCTTAGATAGATTTTTAGTGTCTTGTTTTTGGCTCTCTAGTGCCTTTTCTTTGGCTTCCGAAATATTGGACTGGCATGGGTCAGATCATTGGCCTATTAAGCTGACAACCAAATTTATATCCGGACCCAAGAAACCGCCGTTTAAATTCCAGCTTATGTGGCTTCGGGATCCCTCTCTTCATGACCTCATGATCAGCTGGTGGAGCCAGGGAAGACCGGCATATGGAACGGCAATGTACTCTTTCGCTAAAAAACTCCAATTTGTGAAGCGTAAGCTGCAGGACTGGAATAGAAACAGCTTTGGGAACCTCTATGTTATGAGGAATAAGGTGCAAGAAAGGCTGAATTTTATCACAAGACAAATTCGGGATAATGGTTTGACAGAGGATTTGCATAAGGCTGAATTCTTGGCCTTGAATGATCTTTCGAAATGGGAACTTCGGGAAGAAATTTTTTGGAAGCAGAAGGCTCGTATTGACTGGCTTCAAGAGGGGGACAGGAACACATCTTTCTTCCACAAATCAGTCCAGGTGAAGCGTAATACAAATTTTATACCTTCTCTTGTGACATCAGCGGGCACTCGAGTCTCTTCTTCTTCCGACATTTCTGAGGAGGCTGTCAGTTTCTACTCTGATCTCCTATCTGGCGCACCACTTCCTGCTGGTTTAGAGGAAAATGAGATTTTGGCATGCATACCCTCTATCATAATGCCAAAAATGAATGATGCCCTAATGAAACCGATTGACAAGGAGGAGGTTGAGCGAGTGGTGTTTAGTATGAACAGAGGAAAAGCTCCCGATCCAGATGGATTTCCAGCTGAATTTTTCCAAGAATTTTGGAGCATTATCAACCCAGACTTAATGGAAGTTGTCCAGGAGTCCTTCCTTAACAAAGAAATGCTCAGAGCGCTTAATGCGACCTTCCTGATGCTTATTCCAAAGGAGAAATAGGTTGATCAACTGGACCAGTTCAGGCCTATAGCGCTTTGCAATATGATCTATAAGATTATCACTAAGCTTATTGCTGAAAGACTTAAAATCTGGCTCCCGGAGATCATTTCAGAGGAACAAGGAGGCTTCGTGGCTGGGAGACAAATTCTGGATGGGGTGGTGATTGCCTCGGAAGCAATCCACTCGATTTTCAAGTCCCAAGAGAGGGCTATGTTCATAAAGCTGGATCTGGCGAAAGCTTATGACAGGGTTGACTGGAACTTTTTGAGAAAAATTTTGCTGGCTTTTGGCTTCGGGCAGGATTGGGTAAGATGGGTGTTTAGTTGTGTCACAACACCTTCATATTCAGTCCTCATTAATGGGACGCCGTCCAGATTGTTTGGTGCATCTAGAGGACTCCGCCAAGGGGATCCGATTTCGCCATACTTGTTCATTATTTTGGCTGAGGGGCTGGGGCGCTTTATTAAAAAGCAGGCTTCTCAGAACATGATTCAGGGGTGGCAGTGGGGAACTGGACTGGAAAAGCTAACCCACCTGCAATTTGTGGATGATACTATATTGGCTGGAAAAGCCCGGATTAAGGAGGCCAAAGCGTTTCGAAGTACTCTGGATTTTTATCTTACAGCTTCCAGACAGAAAATCAACGAACAGAAGTCTTCCATCTTTTTCTTCAATACCCCTGAGGCTATCCAGAGGAGGATTGTGGCTATCCTTAGATTTCAGGCTCGGACTCTCCCAGTCACCTATTTGGGGGTCCCTATTGTGACTGGCAGGCAACCCAGACTGTTTTGGCAAAATGTTCTAGATAGACTGAGGCAGAGAGTTAATCATTGGACTCATCGCTGGCTCACGACTGCAGGAAGGGTGACTCTTTTGCAATCCGTGATTCAGGCATTGCCCATTTATAGAAGCATGGTTCAGGTTGCTCCAATGTATTTCCTTAAGGAGTATGATGCGCTGGCACGGCAATTCCTGTGGAGTGGCAATCTAAGAAACTTGAAATGGAGCCTTGTTAGCTGGAACATTATTTGCAAACCCAAGAAGGAGGGTGGTCTTGGGCTGAGATCAGCCATCTTGTCTAGTCAGGCTCTTGCGGCTAAGTTATATTGGAGGTGGTGTACCAGCCAATCGCAGCTTTGGGCTCATATCCTTGCTTCCAAATACTTCACTGGAGTTAACCCGACTGAGATTCCCAGAATGAAACTTGAGGGTAGAGGTTCCATGGTGTGGAACACCCTTAAGCTTGGAGCGCAATTGGTGCAGCCGAACCTGTTTTGGATCTGTAATCGAGGGTCTGAAGCACTTTTTTGGGAGGACTCTTGGAATGGAGCCCCCCCCCTCAGGTCTTCACATCCTCAGCTTCAACCTTTGAGTGACTCCCTTATCAATGCTGGCTGGACTACTATGGAGCACTATAAAAAAGCCTATAGGGTGGGGCCCTGTATTGCCTATAATTGGAAGGATCATCTGGATTGGCCGTAGGGAGGTACGATTGAATCTAGACAGGAGCTCTCTCAAATTCTGGCAGGTAGAACTTGTAGCTCCTTGATGGAGAATGATATTCTGGCCTGGGGGAGGGAAGCCAACGGACAGTACTCTGTTTCTTCGGGATATCATGAACTCTTAAAGAATGAGGCTGGAGGAGTGGATTTTGCCTGGGGAAAGCAAATTTGGAACGCTGCCTCATGGCCAAAATGCAATTTTTTCATCTGGACCCTCTTCTATAACAGATGCTTGACATGGGATAACCTGTGTAAAAGAGGCTATCAAGGTCCGTCAATCTGTTTTCTCTGTCACAGCAGTGAGGAGAATGGGGCACACTTGTTTTTCCAATGTTCTTTTGCAAAGAAATTATGGCACCTGTGGTGGGACGCCTGGGAAAGACCATGCTGGCATGTGTATTCCTTAACAGAATTCTGGCAATGCCTGGGTCGGCCTCCCTCAAAGGAGCCTTTATTGCAAACTGCTTGGTATATTGGTCCAGTTTTTATTCTTTGGAATATATGGCTTGAAAGAAATGGAAGGATATTTCGTGAGACTTGTAAAGACATCAGACAAATCTGGTTAAAAATTCTCAATGCCCTTAAGGAAACGCTGGAGACAAAACTTGGCAGGGCGGCAGACTTAGACCCAGCTGCGTTGAAAATTGTGAGACGGCTATCCCTTGTCTTGGATGCTGCAAACTTCTTTCCTCACATTCCACGGCCTGCGCCTAGGAACAAACAACAGCTGCGGCCGACCAATCCCCTGGGAAGGTGGACTAGGCCTGAAGAAGGTTTTATTAAAGTTAATGTAGACGGATCCTCAAGAGGCAATCCGGGGCATGCTGGAATTGGCGGGCTGGGCAGAGACAGCAATGGTTCGACCCTGTTTTTATTCTCCATCTACAAAGGTCACAATACCAATAATTTGATGGAGGCTCTTGCAATTCTGGAAGCGGTTCAGTGTTGCTGTAAAAAGACCTTCCTTAGTGTTATTTGTGAATCCGATTCACATATTATTATTAACCTGTTGAATAGTGGGAACATGGATAGCGTTGATTGGCACTTGGCTTTGGTTATTAAACAGATTCGTCAGATGAGTGCTATTTTTAAGTTTATATCTTTTAAACATATCCCTCGGGAATGAAATGGAGTTGCAGATGGTTTAGCTAAATGGGCCTCGGAAAATGGGCCAGGCTGGTGTATTCAGGATCAGCAGATGATTTCGGATGATTTAACCCCTGTTCTGACTCAGCTCCTTGAGCAGGACTTGGGCATGTAATGTCTCGTTTTGGTTGATCTTTCAATAAATTTTTACCCCTTTTAGTTGCAAATTTTAAAAAATAATATAAAATTAATTTAACATTAATAAATTTAATTTAATAAAAATATATTGTAATATATAATATATCTCATAATATATGCAAACATATAAGATAACATACAATATACTATATAAAACATATTAATGTAATATATAAAATATATATTAATGTATGTATAATGTATAATATAAGATAATACGTAATATCATATATACAATACATTAAAATATAATACTAAAATATTTCAACATATATTTTATAATAGTATAAAATATAAAAAATTATTTACTTACAATACAATATAATCTATTAAAATACATATCAATATATATAATACATCCCCAAAAAAATAAAAATAATATAATATCAAATATATTAAAATATATATTATAACATAATATTACATAATATAAAAATATATTTATTAATATAAATAATAGATTATAATAATATAATTATTAATATATTTATAATATAATATTTACAAATTTCAAATGTATTTCAAATTTTGAATTAAATTAAATTATATATTGTTAAATAAAACCTCTCCTAAAAAAATAGTTAGAATAATGTTTTAATTGTATAGAGAAGACATTAAGGTTCCCAAGTTTGTGTTATAATCATATATTAGAGGGCACATACTCTGCACCAATTACAACGTGGGTTATAGTTCGCAGGGTGGCATCATATTTTATTGACTATTTTCTATTTAATTATGGAAAGACTCTACATTTGATATACACTGCATCAAACAAGTTTACGGATTGAATTGCTCTATTTGTTCAAGTTGACGCTTAAGAAAAGTGATCTTGGCTTGATCATCGATCCCAAATGGTAGGACATGTAGTGGATTAAATTTTGATTAAAAAGGGAACATACTTCACAAAAGAAAAGAAAACACTTAACAAGCATAATATAATGCGAGAATTTATGTGATGTGAGAATTTCTGTATTAGTACCTGCATGATTGAGTTTCAAATTGATTAATATTATTTGAATTTTTGCGATGTGGATGATTTCTTGTATAATAATAATAGAGTGATGTTTGCATAGCAAAAGATAAAGGGAGTCTATCACAATATAACACGTAAAAGGGGAATATATTTCACAAATGAAAACAAAACACTTACTAGATATATATGGGATTTAAAGAATCGTACACATGTACTGATTGCTCCTATTACATGAAGTAATTATCGTCAGATGCTTATAAAAATGGTATGGGCTCTAACTATACACAACACACAAGGAATAATGCTCAATAAAACAACAATTGACATTAAGATATTGATTGCCAAAGCTTAACATTTACTCTGATATGAAGAATATGTACAATCAATGACATGTATATCTCCCCTATATCTACCTTTGAAAATTTTGCAAGAATGGAAAAAAATAAATATGTAAAACTTCAAAACCCAGAAGAAAAAAGATTGAGGAAGTTATATCTTCCATATCATTCATAAAAACTCTAGCTTTATAATAATTGTTATATACAATTAAAAAAAGATATTTATAATTATTGTTACATACAATACATTTTATAACTTAACACTTTCACAATTAATATATAAAAACTGATATAATATTAATATATATACTATATAATCTAATATTTATATAAATTATATAATATATAAAATAATAAATTTTTAATGCATATAAAAATTATAATAAAAATTTACTAGGAATAGAGAGTGTCGACCGTCAAATTTAGTACCTTGCCGGACTGAGGGATGCTCATAGAAAGTGTAGGATTTAATTAAATTTGAAATCGCGGATTTTAACTACGCAACGGCGGGCTAGGGTTTCTACACAATCTGGAGCTTCGCTTCGCATTAACAGAAGCTGTAAATTTTCTCACAGAACTGTTTGTTTTGTATGTCCGTTGAAGATTTGAGCCTCGAAATGGGCAGAAAACTGCCATGTTTACGCTCTCGAATGTCCCCAGAAAACCCTCCGCCGGAGGAGATCGAAATCCCCAGCGATGAAGACGATGAGGCCAACGAAGATCTAAGCCTGGGAATTTTGGCCAAAGCAAAGCGAAATAAAACGGCAGTTTTAGAAATTATTAACTCAGATGACGACGAGGAAATGGCTAGTCCCATGGTTCGAACTCTCGACGAACCCCAGCTCGTTGAGGATAATAATAATAATAATAATGATATAAATAATAAGGATGGAGAAAACATAGTGGAAGCTTCTGATGAAGAAGTTTGTTTAGATGAAAAGGAGGTCGAGGTATTGGAAACGAAACCTGTGTCCGATAATGTCAGTCCTCGTCCCGTAGGAGAGATCTGCATCAGGAAGAAGAAGAAAAAGAACAGGAAAATTGTAAGTTGAGGTGTTTGCAGTTTTGTTTGATTTTGATGATTTACTTGGATTTGAAGTGGATCTGGTGTGGGATTGAGCTTTGGCTTGGGGGTTTAGGTGGTTTTTTGTTATATTCTTGGCGGCCATGAGCCCAATTTGTATTTATCTAGTCATGTTGCAATATCCTGAACTTATCGAGCCCAATCATGTAGGGTAAGCAAATTAATTCTTTCAAATCTAAATAAATATCACCTTAAAATTGACCAAAATTACTAAAAATGAGTCCTCCTGTTGCACATCCTATTATTTACATGCTGCAAAACTGAAATTTAGATGTTTCGTGTTAATATGAGAGGAGGAGGGGCAGCTTTGCAGCTTCAAAGGTTTTTAAGTTCTTTGATTTAAGGTGCTTTTTTTGAATGGCGAGTGTCCTGAGTCGAGCCAGATATGCAAAGGTGAGGCCATTGGCCGTTTACTGTTCATGAGGCTGGGGTAATTCCTCTTGCAATTAGGTGTCGTTGCCTTATCTGTTCGAAAATTTTCGCAGCACTCCAACTAAGCTTTGAAGTTGGGCATCCTAAAAAATGTGGGGTAAGTTTGATATGGTTTGGCAAATCTCTTTTGAACTCCAATACTCACTGCATTATACTCAGATTCCAAGGACAACAATGGGAGCATGCCGTGTGTTCAAACCTGGGTCATTGTGGCGAGAAACATCCCAACTTATCACTAGACCACTGTCCCGCAGACTAAAATCAGAATTCGTTTCCCCTATCTGCTGTATCTATAGTAATTGATAACCTTGTTCTCTATGACTATAATTAATAACTTCAGTCTGTTCTTGAATTTGTCTGAGTTATGATAAGCTCTTGTAAACTTTAGATGATTGTGTTATATGGATCAGTGCAAAATCCCTGCAGTTTATTCTCATTAAATAAGTAGGTTTCGAAAGCGTTATATTTCACTTCCACATGCAAACAATCCTCCCTGCCAGGCTGCTAGCATAGTAGCTCACCATCTTGATAGATAAAGAGGGATGGAGAAGAAAGGGACAGAAGCGAGCCCATAATGAAGATAGGCAGACTTTACAACATCGAATAAATATTTTGTTTAATTTTTTGTATTTTAAATGATTTTGGATATCTGTACTAAAGCACATGTCTGCATATGTTCGACACTTTTTTATTTTTTATTTCTTAAAATGCAAATTGCTTTATTTGTGGGTTTGCTGTCATAGATTGTCGCCAGCTGCCAGCCAATATTTTTTAAATAAATAAAAAGGATCTTTAATATGTGTTCTTATACATCCCTCATCCTGATGATGGATCACAAAGTGTCACCCAAAATACTTATTTTTCCTAATCATTTTACACATGTTTTACCAGAAGCCCTTCTTCTTTCAACATATGGACCTTGGAAGTTTAAGTCATTAATAAGTAAATGATAAATATGGCATTGTTTGGGTTTAGTTAGCCCGTATAACCTTATATCAACTTAACACATTCTGGCTTTGGTTATTTTGAGCAGTATTTGCCAAGCTCCAGGTCATAAGGTTAGCTATACTTAAATAGGAGTCTTTTGCTAGTTGAGGCGTGGTGAAAGTCAGCCATACTTGAACAAATATAAATAGAGCTTCTGAGATGCTATAAAGACTACCATGTCTAAACCTAAAACTATATGTCTAAGAGAGGCCATCATTATTGATATTATAAATCCATGTGCTGAACAAAAGATAGAACCTGTAATGCAGAAACCCATACAAATATCCATATATCTCAGAAGGCCCTGCTGCTATAATCTGCTGCTCAAGTATGGATTAGATATCATTAAAGCTAGCGCCTTAGCCATCATTCTGAACTGGTGTGGCAAATCTCAACACTCATTGTTCCACATCATCCTGTCTGGTTAAAAGTTTTTCCAGGAAGATGGCCAGAGTGTCCACAGTGGACGTAATATTGTCTCTACCTTTCTGTATTGCTTGATGCAAATTTAAGAATTTGTCAGGTTTAATCAACAGCTCCAATTCTGTCCTTTGCCATCATCTGTACATTTTGGAGGGACCTTCTTGTGGCAGCATCTGACATCAATCCATCTATCATTTACTTCTTCTTAGCATAGACATCAAATCCACAGCCAACTTCAGCATTTCAAGATTCTGAAGCTTCTCTCAGCTGTGCATTGAATTTAGACTTTTAATTTCTCTGCCATGACTTTCTTCCTTCCTGGAACTTCTTTCTAAGGCTCATCCAGCTAGTCACTATCCCAATTTCTTCTTGGGTTCTTTATAGGCTCATATTACCTCTGCTGCTCTTTTTGCCTTCTATCTCCTGATATTCAGCTTATTTTTTAAGTTTTTGTTAAATAACCCAAGCCGTGAGCATTTCAGCATCCTCAATTATGATAGAGCCCTTGCTCTATTGCCTGTTTATAGCTTCTGAACTGGAAAGGTAAGAGATAGTATGGCGAATGTCGGGCCCGAGATTTTTATTCAAGTCAAATATGAAACTATTGATGTCACCTATCAAAAAACCTGATCTGGAGCTAAGCCATTATTAAAAAACCTGATTGAGATTACATCTACAACATCTGAAATCAAAATTCGGACCAAATTATGCCTCAGCTTAGCAGATTATATCTTTTTATGTTAAACAATTCAAAACCCTAATCTCCTTCAAATGTTAGCCTTGTTTGAATCTGTTTCCTGATTACTCATGCATTGACTAGTAGGTTGGCTAGGAATTGAGTTTGATTAAATTCCTTCTCCAGACCAGCTACTTTCTCTTCAAGTAAAGGCGGTGAGCTTTTAATTGTGGCTGCCAGTTACTGTCATACTTTCAATAGTGATCGCCGAATATCATTCTACCATTAGATTCTGGATCCTCATGTCGATTACTGACAGAAAGTTAAGATGTTTGATTAGTGCCTCTGCTTCTGCTACTTTGGTTAATGCATTTGTCTAGATCAACAGCATGGAAAACTACATGGATTCCTTTGTTATACCTCTGCCTGGTGCTCTCCTAGGATTGCCTTTAAATATTATGTTGACATTTTGCCTAAAATAGTCTTCGAGGCGAAGCTGATTTGTCTGATATGTTGATAGTCTTTATCCCCCTTGCCCTTCTAATAGAATTACATGTCAGCAAATTTCAAGACAAAAATTGGTCATTGGGTATGTTATGACATTTGAGGGCAGCTGCAAGATTTAATCCTGATGTTGAAAGCAACAATATCATATTTTTAAAATATCTCAAATAGCATGCTTTGTTTGAAGTTTTGAATTGGTGCCAGTAATGTACATGAGTGTGGATGCACCTTGCAACATGAAACTGAATCTCCCTGTGATATTCAAGGCCTGACATGACGATAGTTTTCCAAAATATGAATGATCATGTTGGAAGTATTTTTTTATTGTAAATATTTTATCATTATGCAGGGTGTTTTATATAAACTTATTGCTCATGGTGTCTTTAACAAGTTTGACGAACTCTAAAAAAAAAATCAGATATCTTTTCACCTACTAGATTGTGATTGTTATATGAATCAGCCTTAAGTAGTAGATGGCACACAAAAACTCGCTTTCTATTAAGTTGACCAAACTGTACTCGCGTGCAAATTTCAAACAAAATTGGCCATACGAAATAATTAACTTTCATTCAGCAGGTGTTCTTGGTATCTTATTCCCCTTTCTGTTAATTGTGATATGCTGGAGAAATCTGCAGGAATCCCTATTTAATTGTAATGTGAAAAAATTTGATGCATGTAACACACATTTATTTACATTGCCTGCCAACCCTTTCCAAGATTTTTCTTGCTTCTTATTTATTTCGTAATCCAAAATGTAGACATTTTCCCTCCATCTGGAATTTCCCGGATTCTTTTCTTCAATTTTACTCATTTTCATTCAATAGTTGTCATATTTACTTAATTGTGGACCTCTGCATGTTTATAATCTTCCACCTGTTCCCAAAATTTATAATGCTGGTATATTTTGTCTTTTGCTAAGATTTTGAGCATAACTTGTCTTCATAATTGATCCAGGAAGATTTGGGAATTTGTTCCTGTCCCAACATCCCATGGATTCACCAAATGTTGCGTGCTATTCACCATTGGCATGATCATGTTATCAGCCACTTATGATTGAAACCTCGAATCCTAATTCCCATCATGCCGTACTGCCTGGTGCTGACATTGCCAGCACAAACTTGGAAAATCATGGCAGGATATTGCCAGAGAACAACAAAGCATGGAAGAAAATCAACCAGCAGAATATGAAAGATTGCTTGTCTAGTAACCGTCTAGCCTCGTCTTTGTCTTCTACACTTGTATAAATCCATTCATTAGTGTCTTTGACGAGGCTTCTAATTTAGGGATTTACTTTCAGTTTTGGTTTAGTCATATGTCTTAACTCTCGGATTCTGTACAAAACTTGTACGTTTGAGTTGATATAATTTTTATTAACAAATCTGATATTTTACTTTGTGGTTTCCTTGTTTGGTGTGTTTGTTTGTTCTCTTTGTCATGGTACTTTTGATAATTGTCCATAAGAAGCAAGAAGCAATACAAATTGTTTCCACTCATGACACATTGAATCCTCGTTTGGTGTGTTGTCCTTCAGGTCACACCGAGGCCCCAAATTAGTGGTATCAGAACAATAATTCCTCATTCCATTATTCCTAGTCATTCCTTGTCTTTGTATGCCCTCTCAAATTTGGTTATACGAAGCTTGGTCTTGAAACTGCGACCCTTCATCTTATCTTCCTTAATGTTTCTCACAACCATAGTTACCAAGCCTGGAAATGTAGACCCGTAAATGAGGGGCAAAAAATCCAAAAATCTGGAATTCTTGAAAAAGTTACAGAAAAATCTGGTCTGGATTATATACATAAATATATGTGAGCAAAGTTTTATAAATATGTAAAATTGACAAGTACATTATCTATAATGTAATATTAAATGTTAGTATTAAATAATATTTATGGTTGTTGGCCCCTTTTTTCTGCAGAAAACTTAAAAAAAAATAATTTTTCTGTAAAAAAAGGGCTGACCTGGACCAAACTTATTCGGGCCGGCCAATTTTTTTGGATCTGGTTGGATTTTGTGAAGATCCGGTCGGATTTGGTAACTATGCTCATGACCCTATATGATGGCAACAAATTAACATTTGAGATGCTAGACCCGACATGGTACCAAAACATATGATAGAAAGATACTTTGTATTGTCAAAGATTTGATATGACAAAACAATTTGAACTGAGAAGGGTGAGATGTTTGATAACTTCCCACAACTCTCGCATTGAGTTATCTTCATTTGAACAACCATATATATGAACCAAGAAACTGTTTACGGAGGTCAAACTTCGATTGAAGTCAAATCCTAAGCAACATGGAAAAGAACCACTATATCCATTCCAGCAAAACACAACTCTTGAGGAGCAAAAGAAGAAAGCCAAGATCGACAAGTAGTGTTGCATACACAATTCCAGCAGTATTTGTGATGAATAATGTAGTGTTTAGAAAACATTGCTTGTGTAAGGACAAGTATCCAAATCTACAACACCAACACTGGACAAAGGTAAGATTATCATGGATTTTGAGCCTAATGCTATAGTTGCGACCATTGAGGGAGCATCATCTTTCAATTCCGATTTAGAAAAAGTAGAAAGATTGTGTCCTTCTCAGATGTAGGTCAATAACAACATGTGCATTTAGTTGTTGGCAATGGGAGTTAGAAGAATTTGATTTCATTTGAAACAATTCGAAGATTGAGCTTTTCACTGGATGGTTAAGCTTGGGTTTTGAGAAATTTGTCACTCATTAGTGTTACAATGTACAAAATCAAGCCTTTTTAAAGATGAAATCTTTTGTGATGGTGCACTGTTTAGAGTTATGTGATGTTTTACTTGGATAGGCGTATCTATATTAGTGCCATGAAATCTATGAAGCAAATTACAAAAATGTTGTCATGGATGTTGGTGAAAATAGATAAGAACATTGGAAGTAGTTCTTAAGCTTTCACCCATCATAGGCAAGCAATGCAAGAAGGTGTTAGCCTTTGTAAGACATTTGTACTCTTGATGGTTAGTTTTAAACAAAAGAAGAAAAACATCCTTGCCATACAAGTTAATGCCACAATTTAATTAGTACAGGAAACACAGGAAAAAAGTACTCGAGAAATAGAATGATATTTCCTAGTCTCCAGCTAGAGTTCCAGTGCATTTTTTAGAAATGCATACAGTGGACTCGATTCCAAGATTGCCTCTGTCAAATGCTTCACTCTATAGATTTCATTTCTGGGAAATGAAAAATCAAGATGGATCTAGGAGCTTGTAAACAAAGGACACATCAGGTTCAAAACTTCGCATTACAACAATCCCATTGTTCTTGCCCCAAAAAGGATGGCGCGTGGAGGTTGTGCATCAACTACAAAGCATTGAACAAGTTCATAGTGAAGAACCACCATCCACTTTGAAGTATAAAATACATACTAGACCAACTTCACAATGCCAAGATTTTTACCAAAACTTACTTAGAGTCACGGTATCATTGAGGTCTCATTGAACTTTTAGATGTGTGGAAAGTTGCATTAAAATCAAAAGAAGCCTTATCTGGTTGGTTGGTTATGACTTTTCGACTCGACCAATGCTCCAAAAAAATTTGTGCGTATGATGAATGATATCCAAATTCGTTTTACAAACTCATTTATTGTTGTCTATTTGGATGACATATTCATCTCTAGGGAACCCTGGGAAGAATGCTTGAACCATCTACAACAAGTCTTTTGCACTATATGCCAACACAAGTTGTATGCAAATTTGGGGAAGCATGCATTTCACCATGAAAGACGTGTGTGGGGGAGTATATGTGGAGCCAACCAAGATACGTGTTGTTGAAGATTGGTCTACACCCAACGACCCTCACATAAGTCGAAAAATGGTATGCAAATTTCTTCTACAGGAATCCCTAAAATTCTATAAAGTGTTTAAGTTAGAGAATTCCAAGGATTTCATCAAACGAGCACAAAGATACGAATTGGGTTTGGTAGACATTGATTGTTGGTTGCTTAATGCTAGGGTAGGTGGGTGTCTTCTTAGTAGTTGCATCGTTAGGGTCAGGGTGGTTGATAACTCATTTGGTAGATCGTCCCTGTGTGCTTTAGCTCTTCCTTAGATGTCCTTTTCGTAGCCTTGCCCAATTAAGGCGACATGTTGGTTTTTCAGAGTCTGGTGTGTGGCGTACTAGTACGTTGCATTGGCATTGCCCCTATGAATTTTTATGGGAGAGGAATGCTTGCGTTACTCCTTGTTGGGGGGGGATTTGCGAATGACGTTTAGAGTATTGGCTAGGCGATCGTTTGCATAGGAAGTGAGTTGCAAGCTTTGTGCATGTGGCAAATGTTCTAGTTGTGGCACTACCTTTGCACTGGGAGGCCCTCTGCGGTTACCAGGGGAGAGGTGATGTGCCACAACCTGCCTTGCACAAACCAGAGGCCGACGAATACCTAACCACCTTTGAGCCAACACCCAGTGGGGTGAAGCAAACCCTCTTGCTAGGTACGCGAAGGTGACAAAATTGGGCTCTACTGGGCATAAACGAGAGCAATTATAGCGGTTGTTCTTGCTCGTGTTAGTGGAATCCATGGGTTGCCGGGATTACATGTAGATCGGATGCAATTGGTGCGGTAGCACAATTGGGGGAGGGTGTAGACTCCCTTGGCTAGAACTTGGAGAATGTTAAGAAGGCTATGCATACGTTGTGCCTTAAGTGTCTACAACTCAAAAGCAAAACATATAGTTTCTTGGGGTTGGTGAAATTCTATAGGATATTTGTACCAGGTCTCTCTTGCATCTCTTGGCCTTTTTAGTTAGATTATCAAAGGTGATACAAAGGCAGCATTCCACTGGTCATTCGCACAACGGAAAACATTCAAAGACTTGAATTCTAACCTTTGTTTTGTGTTAGTACTTACCTTATTAGATCTTTAACAACCATTTGAGATAGAGATTGATGCATTTGACTCTGCACTTGGAGTGGTTCTTATGCAATTTGGACATTCTATTCCCGTCCATAATGAAACATTCATTGTTGTTGTGAGAAAATAGTTCACATCATTGAGAAATTTTATGTTATAGTTTGGGCATGTAAACGTTGGAAGCACTACGCATTGGGAAAATAAATTATCACTCACCCTAATTGCAGTTCTTGTAGACATACAAATTGCATTAGAAGTGTCATCAAACAAGGTTGTCATACGTTTAGTAGTTTCACTTGAACATTAGGTATAAGAAAGGAGTGCCAATCTTATAGTCGATTTTTTGAGTTGACCTCAAGTCAAAGCCCTTCTCTTTGTGCTTGGTACATGTGGACATGAGACCAACATGTGGCTAGAATTATGTCAAATAGATTCAGAGTTTGTAGAAATCTATCAAGGATTGATAATACTTCTAATATACTATTTGTGGGATGGACTTTTGTATCTCTTTGGACACTTGAGTGTACCATATGAAGTAGAGTGTCAAAAGTTGATAAGGGAGGCTCATTTTAGTGCGGTTGTAGGGAAGTTTGGAGTTCAGAAGACCACCTTAGATGTTACAAAATGCATCAAATACTATACTTGCATGTGGCATAGCCAAGATGACCTACAAGAAACAAGGACCCTATATTCCTTTGTCAGTACCGAACAAACCCTGAGAATGAGTTTCCATGGATCTCGTCTCAGGTTTGCCTAGTGCTAAGCATGGTGATTATTGTGTATTTGTAGTAATGGATGTATTCTTAAAAATGGCAATTCTTGCACCATGTAAGCATTATTTCGGAATACATGGTTCATTTTGGACTATCAACAACTATCATATTTGATAGGAATATCAGATTTTTGAGCAATTGTCGGGAAGCACTTTGGTTAGTGATGGATAAAAGTTTAACTAAAGTCTATTGAAATCCACCATTAGACTGATGGACAAATTGAAGTGTTGATTAGGACGATTGCACACACCTTCTCAGTATGTACAATTCCAAGAAGCATCACATTTGGGATGGGATAAGACTCAACACAATTATGGTAGAGCTCTGTATAGCTCTACAAAATACAATTCTTCTCAGGTGTGTGGGTTTCCAGCCATTGTCTATCCTATGCTACTAACAACCTAGACTTTCCCAGCCGAGAAGGAAGTTGAGAAAGTGGTTAACCTCATAGGACACATTTAGTTGATTCAGCAACAAGTGCAAAAAATTGCGTCAAAGACCAAAGCCAAATACAAACCGTTCGAAATAATGCATTTGAGATCAATCTTCCAGCTTATCTTGGTCTTCGTCTAGTTTTTTAAACATAGAACTCTTGTGTTCTTACTTTCCACCTATGTTGGGCTCGCCAACAACAAAAGAGTTCCAACCAACAGAGATAAATCTTAATTTTAACATGCCAACATAAGCGGATGAAGTCATAGGCATGTGAGATGAATTTAAGTGTTAAAAGAGAGAATGATCACTTGCGAAGAGTAGAGGGTGGTTGATATTTAACTACTTTAAAACTGCTGACATTTGAATGATTAAAAATTGTCAAAGACTAGTCTTCTCTTGATATTGTGAATGAATCATAAAAATGATGCAACCCTCTAAAAGTGAAAAAGGCCATGTTTTACATATTTCAAGGAATTCATATTTCGTTACCGTATGTCGTAAATTTTCCATGAATTGTCAATAACACTGCCAGTTGTCATTTATGTATGCTCCATGTCAGTTTCGTAAGGTGGAAAGTGTCAACTGGGATCCACCATGTGTCATCATGCCAATGTGCTAGGTTCTAGTCAAAACATAAGCTCTCGTCATGTGTCAATTTTGTGTCCTACGACTATTATCCCATTGATAATAATTTACCAAGTGTCATAGTCCAATGATGCCAAGTGACATCCATGCCTTTTTTTTGCAGGTATAGGTGAACCCAGAGACAAACTGTGATGTTGTTTTGCCCATAACTTCTTCACATCGTTCCCATTTTTAGAATTGTTTGAAGCATTGGAAAGTTTGTTGAGAGTGCTATGCAGTGGTAATGGTTGCAGACAAATTGAGATTTCAGATTTACAGAGCAAAATTCTTTCAACATTCTTTAAGTCAACATGTGTGGTACAAGCTGGAATAAGTTTCCACAGAGATTATGGAATTCAACATTGATCTTGTCCCGAACACGAGCCCTTGTTAGCACCTGGATGCGCATCCTTCTGCATTATGCCCGTGAACTTGGGCACAATTTTTGTACAAGGACATTCACAATTCAAACAGGCAATGGGGTTTCAAGGGTTTAAGAAAAGATATGATAGGTTATGCATTAATCATTTTTTATGTGGTTATATTGGGACAAGAAAGTATATGAGTTGCTTTTAAAGTAATCATTTTAAAAATCAAAGGAGAAAAGAGGAGCAAACTGGGTGAACGTGAATGGAACTTATCAATTGGGCAAGAAATAAAGGTAAAAAATTATTCTCCATTTATGCAAAGAGTTATTTTTTGGCTTGTAAATTTCAAAGAGAGAAAGAAGAAGGAAACTTTTCCTGAGAGTCAGGTTTGGATTTTGTGAAAAACTGAGAAAAAAATCATGTATCCACGGGGAATATTCTTTTGCAGAAATATTAATTTTAAAGGAAAAGCTGAGGTTGAATATTCCAGAATGGCACATGAATATCCGGAAGGAGAAAGTCAGATTTGCGTTTTGTTAAAAACTAAGAGAAAAATCATGTATCCATGGGGAACATTCCTGTGCAAGAAATATTATTTTTTAAAGGAGAATTGAGGCTGAATATTCCAAAAAGGCACATGAATATCTGGAAGGAGACAACAGAGGAAATAAGATTGAAATCAAGCAAAGTAGGTGGGAAATATTTTATATATTTTAAATCTCTCTCTGAGTTAAAATAATTTCCCAATTCTTCACATGCTGTTATTCATCATCAGATTTTACAAAAGCAAACGCGTGCTTTTATATTAGGAATTTGAAGACTTTTTCAGTTATGAGAAAGTTAAATTTAGCTTTTGTGAAATATGAACAGAAAAGCATGCATCCATGGGGAATATTCCTTTGCAAGAAATATTATTTTTTAAAGAAAGACTCGAGGTTGAATATTTTAAAAATGAACATGAATATCTGGAAGGAAGACAAAAGAGGAAATACGATGTAGATAAAGAAAAGTGGACGGTGGCAAATATATTATATATTGTAAATGTTCATCTTGGGGATTATTTTATTAAAATAATTACCTAATTCTTTGCATGCAATTATTCACCTGAAGATTGCTGAAATATGGTCTTTCCTTTGCCATCCATGTTCAATTTACTTAACCAAATTCATTCTTGCTTTTAGGTCCTGAATTCAGCAACAACCAAGAGCCATAAATGCCGAGTCTATTTGTGTTTTTTGAATTAGAAGCAAATAGTGGAGGATGTTTGTCTGGTGAAAACTGACACAGGCCTCCTTGTAATTTGAGGACATGGTAATTTAGAAAATTTTGGACAGATCTGGGTTGTTTCAATATCCTTGGTCATGTGGTCATTGGCTGTCAATGAGATTCAGTTTATTGCATCTTTACAGCTTTGTTCTTGTATCTATTATCAAATTTGTCAGCAAAATTCATTGATAAAGTGCCCTGGTGAAATTCTTCATGTTTTGTTAGTGATCAGAACGTAATTGAATCCCTTTGGTATTACCAAAATATTTTCTTCGTGTCTTCATTCCATGAAGTATTAGGGGTGGCATGTTTAAAACGATCTACTTCTCTATAAAAATCTGCTTGGTCTTCTCTACCTGTGCGATTGAACACACACTAAACAGAAAATTATTTTTATTTCCTCAAGCACTCATGCTACATGGTATACATGCTAGACATCAAAGACAAGCATAACACCCATCACAAAATCCAACACCTTTTAAAACATTTACAACTTGCAACATGCTTCGAGAATGCTAACACCCAACCTTACATTTTCTTACATATAATCACAGCTCAAATACATGCACAATGTGCAACTTCATCATGTTACTTTGTGTCTCAATGAAATGCCATTGAAAATCAGTTGAATGACAACTTTGCTTTGGGATCTATCAGAGCAATTCAGAGCCTTGCACAAAGACTTGGATTGCACCTTGAAGAACTGTTATGGGTGGTATATTATTTCCTATGGTAATTTGAAAACAACATTTCTCACTGAAAGCAAGCCTTCTGACATAGAGCAAGTTTATTCTTATCTTCATTGGAACGCATCAGAAAAAAACATGTACATGTTGCATTATATAAAAAATTGATGTCGTCATAGTAGGGGGTTCCAATGAACGGATGCCCTTGTCCATGCATCTACATTCACAATGCCTCTCTATTGGCTACTCTATCAATGGCATCTACACTCATAGTGACTCTCTACTGGCTACCCTATCCTCTATGTCTCTAAGCCTCTCAGGGTTTACAATCCCACTCTTTGTTGTAGACTTTGCAACTGCTTTCCAAGATCTCTTTGTTATCTCTTTGAGGCCCCTTTCTGTTCTCTATTCTTTTTCTCAAATCTTTGTACTTGGGGAACCTTCCTCTTCCTAGTGGGCAACCCTCCTCTTACTAGTGGGGACCTTCCTATTACTAGTGGGAACCTTCCCTAGTCGGCTTTCTCTACCTCGAACCCCTTCTATGTCGCTGTGATCTTTTTTATTTCCATTCAACTTATTCGTAACTATCACCCCCAATCAAGAGACAATTGAACTGTTGTATGAAACAGTTTCTTTGTTTTTTCCTAGTGAACAGTTTCCTTTACAAGAGATCTCATGACTCGTGGCCATTTTTGAGTGAAAGCTCTCATTCCCAACTTTCCAACAAGACCGAGAACTATAATCATAGGTTGCCCGTGATCGTGGCATGTGGCGTGTTCTCGGGGTCTTTATGTCTTCAAATGGTCCTTGTGACTTTTATATTTCCTTGTGGGAGAAAATTGAGGCTTTGGTCTCTATCAGTTAAATCCACTTTATAAATTGGTCACGCGTCCACTCCTTTTTATTGTGGTCTCTCTTTATATTTGCAAACCCGTGATCATGTGTCCATCCAAAGCTTGTGATCCCACCAATGACTTACGACCTAAGTAGGCTGTGATCGTGACACTTGCACAATCTTGGGCTTTTGGTCTCTCGTGATCGTTAAAGGTTCCATGGGAGGAACTTGAGACAAAACGTACTCTGTGAATTGTGTATGGTCCTTGAGTGCTTACTGAGGCCATGAACCCCTTGAACATGAAAATAAATTTGACGGCCGTCATCACTCATCAACCCTGAACCAAACACCCCGTGATGCTGCCACGTATATGTTGGAGATGCCTCATTTACATCATCCTAAATTTGAATCCTGCTGCTACACATTGACCCACCACAAAGACTTGGTTCCAAACACTTTAAATAATACACAATGTGGTTGTCGTAAACATGTGTATGGGTCTCCAAGGAACATTGAGACTATGGCCGCTGTTAGACTTAGGGACATTGAATGTGATCTCGACCACGCTGTGAAACTATGATGTGGTCGTCGTGACCTGGGAATATTGAATGTGCGGTTGTCGCTGCCCCTAGAAAGAAAGAAATAATATTAATGCCCACAGATGACCAAAAGTAGGTCAATGGGACTAAAGGATACAATTAATAACAATAGAAAGTTCTAGGAAGCAAGAATTCTAGAGGCGAATCAAAGAAACAAAGTACGAAATACTAAATAGAACAACGTGCGACTAACACAAGTGGCAAAGAAACCAATACAAATAGCAATGAGGGGTGAAACAAAAGCCCCAAAAGCACGTGCTAATGAAGATTGGAGGCAAATCTCATTGAATGTCTTTGTTTGTCCCTGAAGTGGAGTCGTCATCTAAGATGTTATTGATCAATGTGATAGATCGATAATGTTGTCCCGTGAGTATACATGGTTAGAGGAGCTAGGTTGGGGGATCCTAGGATGAAGCGAGACACTCTAGAATCTCTACTAACATCCAAGGTTGGTGTAACACCTGTAGTATAAAGGAAACATGTAATATCAGTTTGCTCTTGTGGTCTCGGGGCTGCTGGTAAGTAGCAAATCCATGTCGTCATAGAGGGGCAGAGCCATGCCAATAGGGTGGAACAAAGCCACACCAACAGTGTAGAGCAAAACCACGATGTCAAGAGATAACAGGTCTAGAGATTTGAGAAGTCTGAGTAGTAACAATGTGTTGAGAGAAGCGCTACCTAACTGATCTATCAACGTTGATGTGTGATGTACCGATTGCCAAAGGACGCTTAGTGCTATCAATTACTTGGATGGGTTGAAATAGAGAGGTGATCATTATGGGAGCTCTAGAGCCTCTAGGTTCCTCTTTTAGGAATTTGCGACAGAGGGTGACAACCTCGTGAAGATAAAGAGCCAGGAACCGCTGGTCTATATATTTGAAGAAAGTAGCTAGAGTGTTGTCTGAATCTCTGTAGAGGCAATGATATCTTCCCCATATCTCATAATAAATGGGGCATCTAGAAATGAAGTGGTCCTTGATCTCCACCTCCTGGAGGGAGAAAAAACAACATATTCGGTGATGACGGAGAATTTGATGGATTGGTGAGAACAAACTCTCATTTGGCCAAGGGGAAATCTCAATCTGTGAGACCAATGGTGTTGGAGATAGTGAGGGCAATGAATAATACCATCCACCACCTATAAGAAATGCTTGGCGTGGAAAGCAAGATTGGCACTGAGAGGCTCGCAGGGGGAGATCCAAGTAGTCTAGATATATTCTTTGTAGATATCCTCTCTAACAGCCCTAGTGATGACGCCCTTTGTGGGAAGGAGCCCAGGAGGGGTGTCTAAGGAATACACGAAAGGGGGTAGCCTGTTAATAGAGATGCCAATAGAGAGGAGCAACCTAGTCTCAAAGGACGAATAGTGCTAATGTCTGGTGGGGACTAGTGAAGCAATCCTCTCAGAAGAACAAAGCACTAAGTAGGGATACCTCTCACGACTAGAAGCTGAGTCCCTCAGGGATTTATGTTCGTGGATGTAGAAATTAAGTCTAAATATAGTCTCAAGGCGTAACGGTTGGGTGGCAAATTCAGCTTGGATGATGCACCGAGGAATTGTCCGCTTGCAATGGATCATGCATTGCAACATAAGAGTTTGGACCCTCTCAATACTGGCCTAGTCAACTGTGCCTAGGCTAGGTCCCCAAACCTCAGAACCATGCAAAATTGTAGGTTTGATGATGGTATCAAACAAGCGTAACTTGGGATGTCTTGGAAGTGGATTTGGAAACCCTGACGTTCCAAAATAGAGAGGCATACCCCTTGCAAAGGCGTGGTTGAGCGACAAACTTCATGTGAAAGCATGGGCTAGAGTATTGGACCCACAAATAAGTGTAGGTTGATGTGATCTCAAGAAGTTCCCCTTTGTAGAAAAACTGTAATCTAGAAAGACAACGCTTGGAGATATTGAAGATCATGACCTTAGCTTTACTAAGGTTGACCAAAAGCTGTTGGAGTTTGTAGAAGCGAGCAAGGGCCTCAAGTTGTCGTTGTAATCCCTTTGCAGAGTGTGAGAGGAGGACAACATCATTGACAAAAATAAGGATGGCTATAAGCACCTCTTGCAAAAGACAACCATCATCCATATGGGTATGATGCTGAAGAAACTCCTCTAACTCATCAATGTATATGTTGAAAAGGGTTGGTGAGAGAGGACATCCTTGGTTGACCCCAATGGCACTCTTCACAAAGTCAGACAAACCATGAGAGGAATGAAGCTCCCCAATGACTGTCTCATAAAGCCTCCAAGTTGCGGTAATCGAAATATGGGATGTCGAAATCTCTCAACTTTTGGAAAAGCAGGTGTCTCGAAATTGAGTCAAAGGCTTTCTTGAAGTCAACAAACAACAAAAGACTTTGGAGGACCTATGACGAGCTTCTTCAATGATAGTGTTGAGTGTAAAGATGTAGTCAATAGTTTGGTAGTTACCCTCTCAATACGGGCCCAGTTAGCTACCCCTAGGCTAGGTCCCCAAACCTTTGAACCATGCAAAACTGTAGGTTTGATGATAGTATGAAACAAGTGTAATTTGGGATGTCTTGGAAGTGGATCTGGAAACACTAATGTTCCAAAATAGAAAGAGAGGCATACCCTTTGCAAAGGCGTGGTTGAGCGACAAACTTCATGTGAAAGCATGGGCTAGAGTATTGGACCGCCAAATAAGTGCAGGCTGATGTGATCTCAAGAAGTTTCCTTTTGTAGAAAAATTGTAATCTAGAGAGAGAGTGCTTGGAGATATTGAAGATCATGACCTTAGTTTTACTAAGGTTGACCACAAGTTGTTGGAGTTTGTAGAAGCGAGCAAGGGCATCAAGTTGTAGCTATAAGTCCTTTGCAGAGTGTGAGAGGAGGACAACATCATTGGCAAAAATAAGGATGACTATAAGCACCTATTGCAAAAGACAACCATCATCCATACGGGTATGTTGCTGAAGAAACTCCTTTAACTCATCAATGTTTATGCTAAAAAGGGTTGGTGAGAGAGGACATCCTTGCTTGACCCCAATGGCACTCTTCACAAAGTCAGACAAACCATGACAGGTATGAAGCTCCCCAATGATTGTCTCATAAAACCTCCAAGCTGCGGTAATCATAATATGAGATGTCGAAATCTCTCAACTTCTGGAAAAGCAAGTGTCTCAGAATTGAGTCAAAGGCTTTCTTGAAGTCAACAAAACAACAAAAGACTTTGGAGGCCTTGTGATGAGCTTCTTCAATGATAGTATTGAGTGTAAAGATGTGGTCATTGGTTTGGTAGTCCCTTCTGAAGCGAATCTGCCCCTGAGCTCAAATATTATTCCTTTCCAAGTATTCTGATAGTTGCTTGCCTAACATTGTGGCATAAAGTTTGGCAAATGTATGCCCAATCATAATTGTCTTGCAGTTACCAGGGATAGAGGGATCCCCAGACTTATGAATAGGGTGAATGATGTGTTGGGACCATGATTGAGGGAACCTTGAATACACCATTTGAGTAAAATGCATGGCAAGGGGAAAGGCAAAAGAATCCACACCGTACTTGATAAACTCAACTTTGAGACCTTCAAAATCAACTGGTTTGCTGGTGTGTAATTTCAAAATAGCTCTCTTGACTAAGGAAGTGGAGAAAATAGAGGAGGATGGTGGAGGAGTGGGGGCAATGGCAGTAGGATGCATTGGAACATCATAGAGGGAACTGACATAAGAGACCCAAGCTTTGGGTGTGATGTCGAAAGTGGTGGTTTTCCTCGGTAGAAGAGTATGCCAAAAAGTCTTACGAGAGTGGTGGAGATCAACAAGGAGTGAACACTGTCTAGAAGAAAGAAACTTTTGTTTCTTACGTTGAAGAAGGCAATGATACTCTCTAAGAAGGGTGGGTATGGACGGAGGGTCATTGTTTAGGGAAGACCGAAGTCTCTGACACTCA
Source organism: Torreya grandis (assembly GCA_037957365.1). Taxonomy (NCBI): domain Eukaryota; kingdom Viridiplantae; phylum Streptophyta; class Pinopsida; order Cupressales; family Taxaceae; genus Torreya; species Torreya grandis. The sequence continues at coordinate 687,951 of JARHVA010002198.1, read as the reverse complement.
TTATCATACCACCAGTTCATGGTGCAAGTTCCGTGATAGGGAGGGGATCTAGAGTAATGTATAGTGTGCGGGTAGGAATCAAGGGCAACATCCCAGAGGGTTTGACGTAAAAAATCATACATGGAATCAATGGTGGGAAGAGGGAGGGAATGAAACCCAAACATAAGAAAGGAGAGATGGGCAACATAATCAATGGTGTAATCATCATCAAAATGGATTGTGGTGTGGCGACTGTTGGGGGGAGTGGTGGAAGGGGAGGAGGGGTGAGAACTGGTATGGAGGGTGAATGTCAAGAGGGCATGGTCAACAAGGGGGCGCTGAGGTGAAATAAGGAAGTCACAGATATGAGGGATGATGGATCTGTAGGTGAGAACGTAGTCCATGACGCTCACACCATCATTGTGGGGGAATCAAGTGAATCTACCAGAGCCAAAGAAGTGAGGAAGCTCGTTGAGGATGTGGGGGCTTTGAGATTCATCCAACCGAAGGAGGTGTCTTCCATAGGCTGTAATTGTAACATTCTTGTCAATAGAATGTATCTATAAACGAAACTCCTCAAGATCTATCTCATGAAGGCATAACTCATCTTGAGCAAGGTCATGAATAGGAGTCTGGAGGTTCCCTGTATGGGCATTAAAATCGTCCAAAATAATTTTATCACCAGTAGTGGAGTATCAAGAAATCTCTGTATAGAGTTCAAGGTATGGGTCACCATCAACATGAATAGCGAATGGAGATGTGGGGGGGGGGGGCGTAGCAAATGACTATGAAGATGTCTTGAAAAGAAGGTGAATCTCCCTAAACCTGAAGTTGTATATATTTGGAGTGGATATCAGAAGCCACAAGTGCAACACTAGACTTGAGGTTGTTTTGAATTAGGCAAGCCACACCACTTGAACCACAAACACCACTTGATTTGCATGTCTCATGACGAAAGGTTGAAATCCCCAAATACCCTGTGAATGGAGGGAGGACTCGCTTGGGGCTCTCATGGGTCTCAGTGATGAATATGAGATCTCGAGAAGCAATAACATCCTAGAAGGTACCTAGAGACGACCATAAAGCACCGTTGCAGTTCCAAGACGCAATGGAGATGCCATCACTACCCATCGAGACATGAGATTGTTGTCATGTTGACGGTTTGGGGCATGACTGCCCTGGAGGGGGAGAATCATGAATGACAACCTTGCATTCTCTAATAACAACCCACTTGTTCTCCTTTCTGGTAGCTGCAACCTAAATACGAGCTTTATGAAGCTCCTCTACTTGGAGTCTTGTGAGATCTGCGTCTACATAGATTTTCTACTAGAGGGAAAAGAGTTTTTTTTTTTGCTTTGAGAGCTTGCAAACGTTCTTCTGCAGTTCAAAATTGGACAACAAGGGTGTTGTTCGACAAAGTCCAAGCTTTATTGAGGGAGATATCTTTCAAGTCCAAAGTTTCACACAAGAACATGTGACCTGTCTGTAAGGGATCAACTGATTTAGGGAGGCCACAAACATGCAAGTTGAGTGCCTTGGTTTGACGTGTCTTCTCTTCTTCAAATTTTGCTTGGACAACCATTTCCACAACTGGAGGTGTTTCTTCCCCTTAACCACTTGTACCCATGAATTTTGTTCCTCGATCTGTATTTGGATAGATTGTTGTTGCGCTGTGATTTTTTTTAAAAAGTGTTTGTGCTGAATGATGATCTCGGATTGCTTGTTTTGAATTTCTGAGACCACTTTATTAAGCTGCTGTAGGCATGGAGAATCTATGGGGGTGGTGTGGGTTTGTTCGAGTTTAGTGATTCTAGCTTGCAAATGAGCAATAATACCATCTTTTCTATGCAACTGCATTTGGAACAGCAGTAGAAGATCTTGAAGTTTTGAACCTAGGGCTTGAATTCCAAATACCCAGCTGTAGATGCTAGCATATTTAAGTTTGGGGATCATCACCTTGTGATGGCAACGAGTTTTGAATTCCCGTGTTAGAGAGAGCTCCATACTGTTCCAGGTTGCACTGTGCATGTTTGTTTTGCTTCAGTTGTCGTGCCCTAATAGCAAAGACTTCAACTTTTGCCCTTGATGAGTTTTCATGTGCCCACATACTATTTTTTGCCGTCGACCTCCGGCCTGCTATTTTCTGCCAAAATCTGGTCTTGCTGTCGAAATACTTTCTCGTTGTTTCCTTGGGTTTGTTTGTGCCCTTACTGGGCTTGGCCGTGCCCTCGTTTCAACGTCCACGATTATGCCCTATGTTTTCCATGTCATGTGCCCTATGCTCAAACGTTTCTATTCCATGGATTAACCACGTAGCTCGCATTTTTCCTTCTTTCATGTTTTTCTTGAAGCAGGCTAACATGATTTGCATCGTTTTCCTTCTTCCTGTCATGTTTGCTGTGTTGCACGATGTTTGGAATCTACAGCTCTGCGTTCTGGGTTGTCTTGCATCTAAACTATCACTGAAAGGCTTTGCGTTTGAGCAAGTTAATACGACTGCTTCCTAGTCATTTATATGGAAATAGAGCTAGTTGAATTACCTCTCTGATGAGTAGGATCTTGGAAGATTGAAACCTTTTAAGGACAGCAAAACCTTGCATACATGTTGTTATGAGATGACTCCTATATGAGACATGAGATGCGATTAAACCACACTGAGTGATTGCCGATTTTTTTTGCAAGACAACATACCTTGAAGTCTGCATTCCTTTTAGACTTGCTTTGAATTATTTCAGTTGCTAGTATCTCACATCAATTTGTTGGTTGGAATAATTGCAAGATTTGAGTGAAGTTGAGCACTTGGAGGAGTTTTGCCACTAGGGAGAATTTTGCATTTTCTAGAGAATTTGGTCTGAACGCGGACAATAAATCTTTTAAAGTGGGGGTTTTGTTACAGGCCATAGTGTACCTTCTTTAAACCAAGAAGTTCTCAATGACATTTATCAAAATGGAAGACAATATGAAGATGAAAAGTAGAGACAAGATCCAACTCATGAACATTGCAACTTAGGTAGTGAATAGAATATGTGTGACCATTCGAAAACAACTTAAAACTGTGATTACAACATAGAATATGTGTGACTGTGAAAGTAGGGACTTAGGGAATATTGAAGTGGTCTCATGAACATTGCAACTTAAGTTCTGAATAGAATATTTGCGACCATTCAAAAACAACAAAAAATTGTGATTACAACTGCGACCATGTGATCCCTTGTGAACCTGTGAACTTCAGCAAATCCATGAACTCTCTGATTTAGCCTGAGGACTCTGATTAAGCTGAGAAATTTGCCCTGAAACTCTTTATTGAAAACCAACCAAACTGCCTACCTGTTTTTGGCGATGCAAGATTGCCCGTATGCCTTGAATGCTCCTCCATTAATAATGAACATCCCTGTGCAGGTAGTATAACTAGAGCCGCCAACCCTGGTCTGGTTTTTTTGCATTTTACCCCTTGCCTGCTGGGCCTTTGTGGAACACTGTGTTCACTTTCTGCCTTCTAATTTCCCATGCACATACCACAAGGGAAGAACTGTAAGAAACCATTATCCCGTGTATAACCAAAATGCTCATCATGTAATGATCACTTCAACCATTCTATTCCTGGCATATTGTGCAACACTATGGTGGATGCTGGGAAATATTAAAGACTTTCACTGCTGCACGTTCTTCCACGAGGTGAGTTTCAACTCCTAGTCTCTTCAATGCAGCAAAAATTCAACCAAGATTAAAAGATATATGCGGCCTACTCTAGAAAACTCCACAAAGATGCAACACTGCAAAATCAACGTCAAAACAAGATTATTGTCAATTGAGTATCACTTTGTTGGGCCATATATTTATCACATTTGAGACATTCATTTATCCACCCCAAATCGATACATTTTTCTTTTATAATAGCACAAAAGGTAAGTAGCTGTTCTCATATGTTCATTATATCCATCTTGCATCCATTAAATTTTATATCATAATGCTCGACACCATAATCCAGAAATGCAACCATCTATTAACGCAATTATAGTGGTATTCTTAGTCCATTAAATTGAATCATCTCATCTATTGCAGCTCCCGATAGCTGGCAAACACCATTTGCCTATTGAATTAAGTAAAACCTTTTATGTTCTTGTCAAAATAATTTCCTGTGCATATCGAGTCCAAAGCCAACATTTATTTAGAAGAGCCACCTGATGCACATGACCTCTCATGCTATCAAAGCATTGATAACATTCTTAAGAACATTTATACACTATTCTTTGCCAAAATGCCATTTTTTCAATAAATATGTTCCTGCTCCGAGTCTTACTGCAAATTCCAAATTTTAATTTGACCATTTAAAACATGAAATTAATATTTTGGCCAAAAATTATCTGTACAATAGCTCTGACTTAAACATAGTTTTGAACACAGCCTTTATAAAAATGTTGTTTTAATGCAATTTTTTCTCTTGCAAAGCTTCCAAAAACATTTCGGGCACAGTCAAGTGCAACATCAAATAAACAATTCCACTGCATCATGAACACTGAAGAGGATTTAGCACAAGGCATAAAACAATATGCTCTCCAACCACAGAACACACTAGCTCACATGTGAGCCTACCTGCAAACTTGTTGCCATGTTTTGAGATGAAATGCATCTAAATTAGGAATTAGGAAACTATGTACAATCGGAAATCATCACTCACATTGACCATAAACCATCGTTCTTATAGATGCAGAACATGCTCTGTTGCAGGAGCATCATCAGAGACGGTAATCATATCTTCAACAGTTTCACTTGAACATCAATCATATGAAAAGGAATGCCAATCTAGTAGGCGATTATTTGATGCTGACCGCTGATCAGAGCCCTTCTCTTCGTGCTTGGTACATGTGTACACAAGACAAACACTTGGCTAGGTTGTACCAAATAGATTCAGATTTCGCAGAAATCTATCAAGCATTGAAAATCTGAAAGTCAATTATAGATTAATACCTGCAAAATGGACTTTTGTATCACTCTGGAGACTTGTCTGTACTTGAAATGGATTGCCAAAGCTGATATGGGAGGCTCATTTTAGCACAATTGCAGGTCATTTTGGAATTGAAGAGACCTTGTAAATATTGAAAAAGTTATTCATATGGCCACATCTCATTTCAGTTGTTTCAAAATACATCAAATCCTATACCTGCTGTGCTGTAGCCAAAATGACTAACAAGAAATAAGGACTGTATAGTCCATTGCTGGTTTTGAACAAACCCTGAGAATGGGTTTCCATGGATCTTCTCTTGGATTTGCTTACCACCAAGCATGGTAACTGTTGTCTTTTTTTGTAGTAGTGGATAGATTCTCAAATATGGTGATTCTTGCAACATATAAAAGGGTTATCTCAGCTCATGACACAAGTCAACTGTTCTTTTTAGAACGTATGGTTCATTTTAGATTAGATGCAAACATCATTTCTGATAGGTATACTAGATTCTTGAGCAATTGTTGGAAAGCACTATAGTCAATGATGGATACAACACTTATATTCTATTGAATTCCCACCATCAAATTGATGGGCAAGTTGAAGTGTTGAGTGGGATGATCGTGCTTCTTCTCAGGTTGTGCAATTCCATGAAGCATCACACTTAGGATAAGAGTCTACCTTTCATTCAACACAGCTAGAATAGCCTATCCTATGTCGTCAACAATAGTAACTTCTTCAGCGCAGAAGGGAGTTGACAAAGCAGCTAAGTTCATAGAATACATTCAGCTGATTTGGCAACAAGTGCAAACAATCTTGTAAAAGTCTAGTGCCAAGTACACACAGTTGGAGATTATGCCTTTGAGCCCAATCTTCCGACTTATCTTGGTCATCATCCATTTTTCAATGCAGAATTCTTGCATCCTTATAGTCCACCTTTGTTGGACACACCATAGGTAGCAGAAGAACTTCAACCAACATGGATTAATCCTGATTGCAGGATGCCAATGGAAGCGGAACAAGTTGTAGATGCATGAGTCAAACACATATCTAGACAGTCACACTCTACAAGATTGTCAAACTTGGTCTGATACGTCACCAAGGGAAGTTGTACACGATAGTACAAGTTTCAAAACATTTCCACACTTGCTTTCTCAATTGTCAGCAATGAGATCCATTGCTTCTCAAGGAGAGGTGACTAATCTAGAAGGACCTGGAAGTGCGATTGTGGTGTGCCATCTCATGGTTTCACAAATATCGTGTGCTATCTATCATTGGCTTTGTCATGCTCTGAGCTACTCATTGTTGAAACCACAAGACTTAAATCTGATTATGCTGTACTGCTAGTTGCTGTCACTGCTAGCACAGACTTGTACACTCATGTTGGGATATTGCTGGAAAACGACAGTCTGGAAGATCATCTAACAGAAGACAAATGGTTGCTTCTGTTGTAACCAACTAGCCTTGTCATTCTCTTCTACACTTCTATAAATATTTAACGCATCCATTCATTAGTGTCTTTTGACTAGGCTTCTAGTTTTGGTGTTATATCTTGGCTTCTAGTGTTGGTTGAGTCATGCATTTGACCTCTTGGATTCTATACAAAACTTGCAGATTTATGATCCGTCGTTACAGTTACTAATATTTTGCTTTGTGGTTTCCTTGTTTAGCATGTTTCTTTGTTCTGTTTGTCATGGTACTCTGATTATTGTTCATAAGAAGGAATACAAATAGTTTCTTCTAATAACACATTGAACCCCCTGAGTTAACCCCTAAGCCCCGGAACAACAATCAGGTAGTCTGATTTGAAATATACTATAACAGCCTGATGTATCAAAGATTGTGGCATAAAATTTCCCATGGGAGAACTTGCTTCTCCTCCTTTATTTGAATTAGGATGCAGACTAGTGGGGCCATCATTGGAAGCAGTGCGAGATTTATTGGTACTTTGTAGTTTGGTGTTATTGGCAAGTTAGAAAATCTACTCATCTTTCACCTCTTAAGCAAATCATGCTTTTTGGTTTCATCTTGATTAGCCATCAAAATAAAGACTGTATAAATCAAAAGGAAAATTCAAGATGGAGACCATATCAACCGAGGAGAATAATCAAAATAGATACCATAACAATAAAGTAGGATATAAAAAATAGAGATCATTTCAATGAGGGAAGAACAGGATGGAAAACCTATAACCATTGGCTCAACCTAAATTGAATTATCACTTAATAAGATGAATAGGATGGTTTTCCTCATTCATATACATTTTATATCAAACTTATCCAGATGTTATAAGTTTTGGAGTTTTGTGGAGCTTGTGGTGACTGCAATTTTTGCTTTTGAAGAAAAAATTATCACAATCATTCAAAAAACATAGTTCAATTGTAAGAAAGTTCTTTATTCATCACCAAGTTAGTGATTCTAATTGGTTGATATGTTTATTGGCTGATTATCAGAATCAAGGTTTGCATTTGAGCACACCTGATGTAACAGGGACAGAAACAAAAGAAACACAAAATATAGTGATGCAAAAGGCTCTTGTATGTTAAAGCATTTTCAAGGAAGGATTTGTTGTTGGTTCATTTAGATTCATAACAATGTTACTGACTTCTGTGTGTTGAATTTTTTCAGGCTGATAATCATGGTCAAAATTTGAATTTAAGCACACCTGAAGTTGCAGGGATTGAAACAAAAGTAGTAGAAAATGCAGTGATGCGTAAGCTTCTTGTATGTTCAAGCATTCCGAAGAAATGGATTGTGGTTGCTTCACATGCATATTCATTTTGCAGAAAAGTACCTATTGGAAAAAATGGATTGACAATATGTTATGCAATTTTGGCAGCGTGGACCTCGCTACTTCGATCCCCCAGAAGAGCAGGAGCAATTGTGCTATCATTGTGGAGAGTCTGGCCATGTTTCAGTAAATTGTACCATGGAGCGGCGTAAGAAACCATGCTATGTTTGTGGGAATGTTGGACATGGGGCAAGGGGTTGTCTACAGGTATGATATTTTTATCATGCTTGTACACGGTGCATGCTCACATAATGCATGCATGTTTGTAGAAATGTTGGGCTACTTTGTATATATGGGGGAGCTGGTAGTTCTCTGTGTGCATGTTTCTTTACATATTACAAAAGATGCATGTTTATTTATAATATTGACAGACATGCACAGTCTAGTGTGTAGTTTGGACTCTTGCCATTTAATCACTGTGACGACTTATCAATATTTTAAAAAGTTTTGCATCATTTACTGTATTTAGAGCACTTCATCTTATTATATTCTTAATCATGTGCCAAGTTGCAGAGCTGCTTGTGATAATCTATTTTCACGAGCGGTTCTTCTCATGAGAATATATATATCCATTTTTTTGTATGTTTCCCAAGAATAAAAATGAAACAAGATAACACATTATTAAGAATGGGTCCTACTTGGGGGCGTTAGAGTGTGTATGCATGCAGGTAGGGCACTCAAGTTCTATTGGGTGAGGCCTGAATTCTGTACAAAGGTTTTTATTTTGGAAAGCGCAATGAACACAAACACGACATTATGTCACCATTTGCCATGATAGACTAGTTCTAAGAATTTGGTAGTGCATTTTTTAACGTCTGGAGTTCATTTCAGGCGACAGAGTGCTATATATGCAAGAAAGTTGGACACATTGCAAGGAATTGCACTGAACAGCGATCGAAAGGTGATAAAAGCAGTCGACACTTTGCAATATGCCTTTTATGCGGAGACATGGGGCACGATATGGCATACTGTCAAAATGGTTACAATCCAGAGGACCTAAAGGTTTACAGTTTGAACATGCTTCCTTGTATGTGGATACACATAGTTGTATTATTGCAGCTCTTTAGCATGTACTTCTTTGGCCATGCCAGGCATTAATGATATAGTTTAAAACTTTTGGTATTCCGATGCAAAAATATCTTTTTAAATACCACTGTTTTACTTATGTGTCTGACTTGATTCATATTTCTTTTGCCTAAACAGCAAATACAATGCTATGTCTGTAAGTCTTTTGGTCATCTATGCTGTGTTGATGTCATGGATAATTGTACAAGAGAGGATTCATGTTACAACTGTGGTGAGAAAGGCCATACGGGTCTGGTAAGTGTTTAGGTTGTTTGTATGGTTAGAAAAGAGAATCCAGTATTCTTTAGATTCTATGTATACAGAATAATATTTTTCGTAATGCATTTTTTTTGAAAGAGAAATTGCCTTCTTTTTAAAAGACGCTTCTCAATAAGTGCAATTATGTTGTTTAGGGGTGTGCAAAAGAGCGTAGAAGAAAGGGCAGTGAAGGATCGGCCAAAACATGCTTCAAATGTGGAGAAGAAGGTCACTTTGCACGTGGCTGCAGAAGAGCTGCTAATGTATGTGATTGTAATAATGTTTCATTTGAGGTTGCTATAATGTTAACATTGGAGTATTTGATGGCATTTTGGTTTTGTATGTTTCCTTTTCTCTGTTGCAATTTTATTTTTTATTGGAGTGAACGAAATTTGAATATTGTGACCATGACACAATTCTGTTTACTGCGGTGTAGTTTGATCGGTGGATGCCTCATGCAACAAATCCTGGTAATGAATGGTCTCAAGACAACACTAACTTCTTTGGTTTTCGATCAGTTCCTCGTGATTTTGGCAAGGTGCCTCATTGGGCAGACATGGAATCTGATTTAGGGAAGGCTGCAACACCTGTGAATCTTGGGTCAAGGTATGGCAGGAAAAGGAAATTTGAAGACTTGACCAATGGAACACCCCATAGAGTGGATACCTGGGGTTCTCCTGCAGGAAACATGAGCTTTGGAGGGTGGGAAATGGGCTCTGGCAGTAGTGATCACCATACCACTTCAAAAATGTCTCAGAACTTTTCGCCATATTCACCAAATGGTTCTCACCGTTCCTATGGCTTTCGTAATAAGTATTCTGCCAAGTCTAAGAAAAGGGAAGGCTGGAAAAAATCATGTTGAAAGTTAAGTGCAGGAAATGTGACATCACCATCTGTGACAATTATATCAAATTGTACAGAGTGAGTTATTGATTTGTGCATAGAGCAGTATGCAACATTCCACATCTTGGCCAAAGCGAGAAATGATTCATGAGATGTTGTAAGTATTCTATTACTTTTCCTTTTCTTACTAATGTGGAATGTTTGGTGTGACGATGAATTGTATTTCCTCTTTATTTAGTATCCCTTTTTACCATTTTTAATGCTTTGTCTAGGGAGCATGGGTGCATTGTAGTTGGTGTGGATTCTCAAAATCTGGATATGGTTTGTGTGCATGTATACTAAGCCTCCCGTTTTGTTTTCAAACTGGCCAAAGAATGGTTCTCACCCTTCGTATTAATAATCAAACAAGATAGTACATTTAAAGGAGGCCATCAACCTGGCACTCAGACTGGCCAAAGAATGCCAACAAAAAGACAGCCTAAACAAGGTATACCCAAACTAGAAGCATACCAGAAGCATACTTAACGGATACTTAGGCATAATAACAATGAACTAGGCCACTTCACTCCGCCATCAACTAAATCCACAGGAATGCACCATGAAGCTTAGAAAACAGAAATGCACCATGAAGCTTAGAAAACCACTGTGCTTAGAAACCATGTTTGAGAGGTTTTTGTCATGCTGAAATCTGGTTGGGACTTGTACCCGGCCTCATCTCAATGTGACCTGCTTTAAAATGACATCAACAAGGGGAACATGCCCAATGGGGCTTGAACTCTAGTCATCATGATGGCGATTGCTTTATCTTACCAATAGAACACGGCTCGTCAAACACAATTTTGGTCGATGTTATGGGCCATTTTTAATGTGGGTGTGGGGTAAGCTTGAATCACATCTTGAGATTTGTAAACAATGATCATGTTCTAATGGGCCTCATAATCATTACACCACAACCTTGCTACATGTCTGCTGGATTTACGGGTTAACTTTTTGTGGTGAGGGAGCTTTGAGCCCAGGTCACACTCTAATGAGTGCATTCCCTTACCACTACATTATATATAGTCTTTAATTTCTAAATATGAATATGGTTTGACATATAAATTTAACATTTCAGTAAGATATTATTCAATGTATATATGTTATATCTTAAAAAATGAAAATATAACAATTACTGATATTAAATTGCAAATAGCCTAAGTTATAAATATTTAGTTTCGAGTAGAACTTTAAAATATTGATTTTAAACTTTTTATAAACTGTTCAACTTCATAAATTTAACACAGAATAATATTTTAACATAATGGATAATCCAGTAATCTATAATTACTGACTTTATAGTTTAGAGCTAATAATTGATTGATTTAGAAAAAAATTAAATAATTTTTAACTTATAATAGTTTATAACCATTAATTTCATGGTATTTTATAACGTATAGTCCATAACATTTAAAATCTCTAAAGCATAACACAAAAGCTTTGCAATACATTGCATTATGCCATAGCTGTCGGCTTGATATGTCAAGCCACGAGCTCTGCAGGGGACAAATGATGATGAAAGCAGTTGTTAAGTAGTAGACAAAGACTTTGATATAAATTATATTTATTTAATGGCTGGCAGTATTATGTTTGGATCTTTGAAGATCAGCATCAACAGAATTATTTTAGGCCTTCAATTTTAAATATCTGCTGATTGGATGTTTGTGGATACCCATCAACTTTGGTAAAATCTGAATCTACTATCCGTGGTAAACTCTTTCAGAGCACGGTCCACAGGATTCATATCTCACTGCATAGAAGGTTCCTCTCTGTATCCAGGATCTTGTCATAGAAAGTGGCTATATGGTGTGCATCACGTTGCATTATACCATAGCTGGGGGCTTGATATGTTGAGCCACAAGCTCTGCAGGGGACAAATTATGATGAAATCAGTTGTTAAATAGTAGTCATAGACTTTGACATAATTTTAATCTACTAAATGGCTGGCAGGATTATGTTTGAATCTTTGAAGTTCAGCATCGATGAAGTTATTTTAGGACTTCAATTCAATATCCACTCATCAGATGTTTGTGGATGGTCATCATCTTCAGTCAACACTGAGTCTACCATCTGTGGTAAACTCTTTCAGAACGGTGTCCACAGAATTCATATCTCATTGTATAGAAGGTTCCTCCCTGCATCCAGGATATTTACATAGGAAGCGACTATTTAGCGTGCAAAAATGCTGGCGACTGCTGCGTGCAAGTCTACAAACAGCAGAACAAAAAATTTTGTCGACATGCTTTTTTGCTTTGGCTGGGATTTAACCGTGTGACCTCCTGATGCCCACAACACTTCATTGTCAGCTGTGCTGTGCATGCAATTTGAAATGTATGTGTCGGTCATTTGTGTTATCGACTAGTCCGTCAAAATTTCAATGGGCAGCAGTCAATCTGCCCAAAGCAGTGACTGGGCAGAAGTGGTATGCATTTTTGCATGCTAAATAGCCTCTTCCCTTTACATAACATGAATCAAAGACTGGTTGACAAATTCCAGGTTCTAAGTCTTTTCTGATGTCAAATGGTTTGTATTTGCATTTTGTGGAAGATCTCATGTGCTCCAAGTCTATTCTAAGCACCAGAACTTGCTTCTCAAGAAAGCTAAAATATGGCAAACTACTGTTTTTACAAATATAACATTCCCACAACAGATGTCGGAATCAGCATATGGGTCTCAGAACTTGTCACACAAAACAAAAGTATGGCAAACTGTTGTTTTTACCCAAATAACATTTCCATGAATGTAGGAATCAGCCTATTGTTATCAGAGTTTTTAATCCAAGAAAACAAACGCATACTGATTTTACAAAAAAAAAAACAAATTCTCACAACAGATATAGGAATCAGCCTTTGGGTCTTTTTTCAAGAGGCCATTATGGTTAGAAAAATCTGCCTACTGGGTAACCAAACAAGACACTGCTCTTCTATGTTAAAAAACCTTCCCAGGAGCTTTCCCCAATGCAAGAACACCTCCCACAATGCAAATTTTTCCCCATTGCTGAAGAATAAAAAATATAGGGGAAAAAGCAAACCAATGCTCCTAGCTGTGAGTTATGGCTTTAAATGTAGGAAAATTCTTTTTAGTTTCCTATAGTCAATCTTTAGGTGCCTACTGCTCAAATTGATATTCGGGTGCTACAAAACATAAGGAAATACAGTTTACAGTGTTCTATTATTGGCTGCTGTTCAATCGCCGAAATTAGATTACTGCCCATGCATTTGTTTGTTAAAATGTCTTTGTTTTAGGGTTAAGAAGCATTTCTATTTTAGTTAGCTATCTTTTAGGCATTGTTTTTCATTTTAAAGGGCTACATAGCTCCAAACATCCTCGGATCACATATCCAGGATAATTTTTCGATACACCATGAACCTGTACCTGCATTCCTGGTAAGTGTACTTATCCAGTTTGGCCTACTTTTGCACAGGTATGTGTACTTTTGTAACACTGATTTGTGTTAGTCAGAATGTCACGTTAGTTTACATCTTTTGAATTCATTTGATTTCATATTGGTGATTGATATAAGTACAAAGAGAATCTACACTGTTCTTGCTCTGCAAATTCTGTTATTCAGTATGTTTTTAATGAATCAATGGTACATGTTTAACTTTTAAAGAACTCGAAGAACCATCTGCTGTTCTGTTTGAAATAGTAAGGCACTTAAAAGAGTAGGGCAATAAACCTGGATGACCAATTACATTGTTTGTGCCTGTGGTGAATGTTATATGCAGCTATATTATGTGATTTTTCTCTGTTTGTTCTCTTGTTCTAAGGATGTGCACAAAAATGAAACAAATTTAGGGAGACTGTCAACTGCATTTTTGTTATCAATATTTTAACTCAAGGAACATTACATCTGTTCCATACACCTAAATGAAACAATTTTACGGAGATTTTCAGAGATTGATCTTACTCTACCAGCCCTAGGCTTATTACCACTCACTTTGAGAGGAATGCTTATACTAGCAGGAAGAGGCAGTTAGATCGTGGTTCAAATACAAGATCATTTGGGTGCGGAAGACCCATTCGGATTACAAATTTACTATGACCGATAACTTCTTATTGGGCTTGAAATCTAGAGGATCATGTCAAATATCAGCTCTCTTGGGTCTGGCTTTGGTGCTGTAGTTTTTCTCTTTTAGCTCCTGTCCTTCCTTTCATCTTTATCTTTTGCTTTTTGGAATTGCTTTTGCCTTCCATGTGCTGGTCTCTGAAGTACATTTTTTGCTGTCACATTGGCTGTTTCTGGCCATCATATTTGTATTGGAATTTGACCTACCTAGGATCAAATGAGATCCGAAGCATAGATCACACGAGAAAACAGGAGAGAGGTGAGAAGAGAACAGGATGTGAGAAATAGAGTATCCCATATAAAAAACCAAGGTAATGTACAGTGAAGGGGAGGGTATATATAACTTGAGCAAAAACAAACTTCCCTTTCCGTATTGGCCACATAATAAGCACATATAATTGGGCCATATAAAGGTGGCATGAAATGCTCACTTACCTAATTCTAAGCTAGAGAAGTGTGACAAAGCACACTTAGTATTGTAGCTAACCTAAGTTAACTTAATATTAGGTGCATACATGATATTATGCCAACAAACCCCCTTAAGGGCAACTTAGGGAGGCCTATACACAACAAGAAGGCTAAGAATCTTCTTAAAATGTGTCTCAACAATTAAGCTTGATGTGGTACCCATATATAATAAATATGCTCTAATATTATATCGGAATTTGACATACCTAAAAGATCAAATGAGAACTGAAGCATAGCTTACACGAGAAAACATCAGAGAGGTGAGAAGAGGAGAACAAGATGTGAGAAACAAGCTGTCTTATATAAAAAACCAATGTAATGTACAATGAATGGGAGAGTATATACATACATATCTTGAGCAAGAGCAAGCTTCCCTTTCTTTATTGGCCACATAATGGGCACACATGATTGGCCCATATAAAAGTGACATTAAATTTTGGTTGCATTAAATGCTCACTTATCTTATTCTAAGCCTAGAAAAGTGTGACAAAGCATATTAGTATAATAACTAATCTAAGTTAAGTTAATATTAGGTGCATATAGAATATTGCACCAACACTTTTGGCCATATATGGACATTAATATTCAAATGAAAATAAATTAAATTGGACCTGACATGGTATCTTGTCATTGTGTTAAGAGCAGCATCAAGGACATATAAGTAATTAAGGTTTTATTGCAGTCTAGGTTTCTTTTTGTACATTTGTTATGGGAATTGTGGGTTTAAACTTGAGCTATCTAAACAAGTTATCTTGGGGTAGCATCTTAAATGGTAATATACCATTCTATGTGATAAGAGTTAGAATTTTGTCTGCACATTCTAGCATGATCAGCTTCAGACATGGACATTAGTGGTTCTGATTTTTGAATTGCCTCTTTGAACTATTTTGTCGAATGCTAGAATTTTTTTTTGGAGCAAGCTCATTCATGGCAGGGATATTTACAAAATTTTCATAGAAGGTTTAGGAATACTGGATATATGTGCGAGGAACCAAGTGTATAATTTGACGGCCCAACTAGATCTGCAGGGACATTGCCACTACCTTATACTAGAATCTCAAATTGCCAGGGTTAACAACTTCAGTGGCAATTTCAAAGTTTGAAGTAAATGGAAACAACTTTTTTATTCAGATGAGTTGTTCAAAACATACACAGTTTGCATGAAAGTATCGACCTCTTAAGCAAAACAGCTTGAAAATCTTAAATGCTGTATCTAAAGGATGGAAAATATTTCTATAAGCCTTGTTGATGAACACCATTATTGATGGAGAAATTCTAGGAAGAGTATGAAGGTATTGGCTATTTACTAAGCAGGTGAGAAGCTCTAGTTGGTATGATCAATTTGTTGCATAGGAAAAGTTACCCATGGAAACTGCATCTCTAGGCAGGCAGCTCTGATTGGGGGGGGCGAAGACACTATCATATATAAAGAAGAGGCACCTTAATTAATGAGTAAAAGGTAAAAAGAACCCTAGGAAAGGGAGTGCAACATATTTAACTAAGCAGGTTGAGTGTATCGAGCTTTGTAAGCTTGAAAACACTGCTATTTGCACAAGTAAAGCTGTTGATTGATTTATCACATTCAAAGCTTAATAAATGTCTCATAAGATTTATATAATTGGAGTCGTGTAAGACAAAACAATTTCATTGAAACAAGAACTGTTGAATGTTTTTTTCTTGGTTGAATGTTGCTTCTATTGAAAGGTTGCTGCTTTCTTGGTTGAACTCTGTTCCTATTTTTGCAATGCCTTTCTTGGTTAAAGATTTATTGTGATACTGTTCCTGTTTGAATGTTCTGATTTGTTGAAATGTTGCTGTAGCTTTACTGCATTTTGTTGTCATTTCTTAAGCCTGCAAGTTCATTGCTCTTGAATTTTTTTAGTCCCACTTATGATGGTTGTTCCCTAAAGAAGCTTAATGACAAGTTATTAATTCACCAACTTCTTGTTGCACAATGTCAAATATGATGAATGTTATCCTGTAAAAGTCAATGACAAAGCTGACAACTCCAATTATTTGATGCTATTACAAAGAGCATTTGGATTTATTTTCTAAATTGTTCCTAGCTTGCACAATTTAAAAGTTAGCAATCAACAGAAGTCCAATTGTTTACGCTTCTACATCCATTCCTGCTGGAATTTGCAGCTAACGGGATGGCTGTTCTGCTTGCATCTGATGAATTCAGCTTTAATGGCTCACCCTTACGTATATCCTATATAGGACGATGCATTGTAGAATCTCAACAACATAAGTAGTTGTAGAGGTGGTGAACAGGCAGAGTAATTGAACTTAAGTTTTTTGTAGAGCTCTGATGTTTTCAGGTTTTCTAACCTTTTGCTTATTTTTTCTCAGGAAATTGACAACATATTCATGTGGAATGCTTTTCAATTAAGTGTTCCTCCTAGCCTCCTGGTGGCTTCTACGTGCTTACTTATCCAAGTCTGAGTGAATTGGCTTCAAATGTGCATTCCTGATGGTTGAGGTAAGGAGGCTAGATTAAGGGCTTTTCCCAAGGGTTTACATTTCCAAAGCCTTCTTTAATGCGAGCATTGAAGAAGTTGTCAATTTCAGTGGCTTGTAAGAAACATACATGTTAATCGTTAGAGTTTTTATTTCTTTCACTTGTTTACACAAAAGTTTTGACAAGTGGTTCTTGTTTCGTAAAATGTAACATGATAATTCTCTTCAGTATGTCATGCATGACAATGAGTTCTCTGAAGTTTATGGTTTTCTCATTGCTGTTGAATGACACCTGAGTTAACCTCTGATTATTTTGGTCCACGATCTACATCCTGATCTCTGAAACAATCAGTTTAGAGTTCATTTTTTATTTCTGCGAAACAATCTAATGCTGGTAGTGTTCTTGCAGTACTAAATGATACATCTGCTTCTAATTGGTGCTTTGTGAACTCTGCAAGCAAATTGTATATATTGTTAATGGTTTCTTATCCTTTTCCCTTGTTGTTAAGAGCAAAACCTTCATTTCAGTCCCCTTTATGTGCTGTAGGTAAAGGCTTTAATTTATTTCTTGTATACAATAGTAGGTGTTAGGAATTTCTCGAATTGGCATGGACTTGCTTACAACTTTTGGGATCATCCTTTATCAGTCACTTGAGATCACAACGGAGTTGAATATTAATGTTCCTAATTTTGGTTACTAGAGAGGATGTGCTATTTCACACATATTCATGCAGATGTAATGAAGCACTGATAATGTCTCAATTGTATTTGGTCTCTCTTCCATACGAATTCTTGATTTGCTGTGTTTTTGGGTGTAATTTTAATCAGATTAGTCGAAAATTTGATCTTAAACATTATATGCAGTGCACTACTTGCTACCTTTGTTTAAAGTGGGGATGCACATTCGAAAACGGTAGATTATGATGTAATTGTATGCTGAGTCTGGTAACTGCTTTGCATCACATTTCACTTTCCAAGAGGGCTTCATAGTATTAACCGTTCCCTTAGTCTCCAACTTCTCTAGGGGTCAACTCTTGAGGTGGAATAATAATTAATGGTATAACTGCTTTCCCCATTGAATTACTTGAAAGTGACATCAAGAAAAGTAAACCGACTGGAATGTGGGATAACTTCTTTGGTTTATATATATTTCAAGTTTGCACTCTTGTTAGCCCTTTTCTGTATCGACAAGGTTTTAACTTTTGAAATAATTTGGCCCTTGGAATTGAATGTGTACATACTTCCAAATAAAGTTCATCTAATGCTTTCATGAGAAGGAAACAAAAAGAAAGAGGAAGAAACCTACGTAATTGTTATAATTTTCCTTGATTCCTAAGTTCTCATTTTGTAGCCTTAAATTGTGATTGTGCCTGGTGTATGACAAAGCAGGTAAGAAACCTTAGTTAAATCATGACCATAGGTGTTGCAAATGTGAGGAAACAACAGTCTTCTTATTTATGTTTGATGCAGAAAGGATTGCTTTACAGTTATGCGAATGGGAGCTGGCCTGTTTATGAACAGTATGAGATTGTCTGAAATCTGAATGGCATGAGGAGGTTATCAACAGTCTTGAGATTGGTTACGCCGATATTGGGGTTTGTGCTTTGTTGAACAACGATTTGGCCTTGTGCTTTTCGAGTTTGCTAAGTAATTTTCTTGTAACTTTTTTTTAATCAACTTAACTTTTGTCATCATAGAATAGACTTATGGAATTCGTAAGTACAATGCCACATTTAAAGACGTGTTATGGAGCAAAAAAAGGTGCTTTATTCTTAAGGAATTAAAAGAAAAGAAAATACCAAGGAAAATGGAATCAAAGATATGTTGTCACATTGAATCCTCAATTTAAAATAAAAAGATCTAGGCTATGTTATTAGTCAAAATTGAAATCTGATAATAAAATTGGAAAACCTCTATGTAAAATCTAAATGTTAAAATTGCAATATGTGTTCTTATTTAGAAGTCTTGAATTTAGGAAAATAAGCTGAACTGTATAAATTTCTTGAAAAACCCTCAAAGCAAAACCATTATTAAGCCAATTTTTTTAGAAAAGCCAAACGAAATATTCTTTCTTTAGAAGGTATCTATGACAGCAGAAAGAATTTGATGCCAACTCTATCAGCCTTTTTTGAGAAGTAGTTGATGCCACCTCAAGGTTAATTAGCATAACAAGTCTTGTTTTAACTCAATCCGTTACAGGAATATTGGCTACACTTCATCTCACTTGGTGGAAGCTTTGCCAAAGAAGCAATGTTTTTTTCCCTTCTGATATGAGTTTTGACTCACTATAGTTGCTTTTTAGGTTTTACCTCTGAACCAACTATTTATTTTAAAAGTACAAGGGGAGGTTTATCCATCTATTTTGTACACTTTATTTAAACTGTCTTGAAACATTTTGTTTGAACTATTCGCGCTGGCCTTATTCTGGCGCTGTTTTCCATGGTGACATTGGAACTTTGCCCGTTAGCCTTGAGGCTAATCATGTTGAATAGAGCGGTGGAATGGGGCTATTGCATGCAATGTTTATTTATTCGCAATTACAAAAAATAATTGACCACCATTATAGTAGTAGTCTTATGAATGCTAATTATGTATTTGCTTGGATACAAGTATTTAATGAGAGACTTCATAGAGGGTTGTGGATTTGATGAAAATTGTCGAAGCTCAAGAGAGGTCTATCCAAATTAGAATTAGACTTTAATTTCTTGAATAATTGACAAGATTTACCTAAAAGAAACATTGAAAGTCATGTGGGTGGAACATGTCACGATTGTATGAAAGCTGTTAAAACCTCGACCCGCTAAGGCCATTTAAGCCACATTTTGATTAATGGTCACTTTGATGACGATTCATTCCTCACTTTTGAATAGGAAAAGCCTCAATCTAGCCAATGAATGTTTAGACGTAGCTTCTTAAGTCTAATATCCAGCAATACAAAAACAAAAATGTTTCCTTTGCGATTTGTGCATGACCCACTTCCTGTTAACATATTGTAAGCCAAACCTTCATTGAATGTTTATTTATGGGAACAAATTGATATAATGCAGCCAGCTATGACATCTATGGCTACAAAGAACGCAATCAACAATTTTCTTAACTTGTAGGTAACATTTTAATATTAAAAAAAATCCAAATCATGAACAAAAAAAGAGAAGTTTACTTCTACATGGCTCTTTTTAACTTTGCCATTTCATAATTTTGGTGCCATAATTGTGGCACATTGTGGTCCGGGTAAATGTTGGCTAGGTACTCGATAATATAAAAATGTTTGTTTAATAATGTGCCCAACTGCAATTTATCTGTCGGGAATGGGAAAATTGGTTTCCAAACCCCTTCAGTGTTTTCAGGGTCTCTCCATGAAAAATATGTGCCTTGTGCTTACAACCCCAATTAGTTCTATGTCATACACCATGCCAATTAGTAGATGCACTATCATTGTAAAGACTTAAACCAAATTTTGTTTTGAAAATATATGAACAATGAAATATTTTATCAAAGCACAAACATCTATGACATGTTTCAACACTATATATAACATGCACACTTTTTATATGAAAGTGATGAAGTGCTTAATGCAGATTTTTCATAACTAGGACCTGAAACTTCTCAAATTGACATGCATGGAAAGAAACAATATCCGATTGAAAGATATGATTTTAATTTATGAAAAATACAGGAATACTCTATTGTATGGTAGAAATTACAATCGCGCAACTAATAAATTTGAAATCCAAAGCTCCACACAATTGCAACAAACAAGGTGCTCCTAATGCCTTAGATTTGACAAATTAGGTATTGAATTATTTCAAACTTCTCTCAAATGTGAAAGTTGGCATCTTAAAATTTGTTATAGTAGAAAAATACTAATCTACAACACTTACAAATACAACCAACACAACAACAAAAATTTGGGAATCAAACCACACCAAAGGACATCTGAAAATATGTAAACAACTCATTAAAATTTGCATAAACAATACCAATCAACTTCAATAGAATCTTTGGATGATATCACCTTTTTGAATCAAAAGGGCTACGTCTATGACTTTTGAAATCAATGCGTTTTCGTCCACCAATCTTTTCACTCGAAGGTTTTTGTCTTCAAACACAAAATTGAACTGCAAAGTTCAAAAATTTGTTGAAATAACAAAATATCTTGACCAATGAGATTGTCTATTTGAAATAAAAGTTGGGGCACAAATCACAATGTCCTAAAAGGCCAACAAATAAAAACTTTACATATCCTAACTTTGACAGGGGTAATAGAAAGTTTTCGTATTCTATCTCCAAGCATGGATAATATAAACTTTCCATATTCGCCATCCAAGATAGACCAGCTAATTAAAATCATAGTTTTCATCAAATTAGGGTCTTTCCAAAAATTATTCATAAGTAACTCCCCTACTAATGCATTGTCATAGATTTTTCATAATTAAGCTCTTGGATAGTTAACAATTATTTTTCTTTTAATTTCCCTTAGCCCATGAGAAATATGAACAAGGGCATTTGGGGTCCATCATGAATTGATTAAAAGAGGGACATTACAAGTCTGCCCTCCTTAAAATTGCTTGCTCTCAAGCAATGCAAGCCATGATGTTTAAGAATCATCGTGCCAATGTGATGAATCAAAGTGTAATGTCCATATAATTTGATTCCTATATTTGTCAAGTGAAACAACCTCTTCCAAAGAGTGTTGCGAGATATACTTTCTTCAACACCTAAAACATCCTTGTACAACTCATGTAATTTGATCACCTTTTAGAAAAACAGGTGACCTTGTGAGAATAAATATTAAATAAATGTGTAGGGCTCACAATGTCATAAATACAAATCTTCAAAAGATCCATGATGCGATGCATGATTATACTTTTCCATTTTTGACTTGGATCAAACAATAAAAATCTAATTATACTAACTCTTATATTTTGAATTACTGAAATTTTGAATCAAATTCAAAAACTCTTCACCATGCATTTGTTGCACCACTCTAATAGGGATAGATATTGGAGACTGTGAAGTTGAATGGATTGGTGTCAAAGAAACAGGTTGAGAGTTTCCATATTCTATTGTCTCTAATTCAAATGTAATGAAATCTATGGATATATTTTTCCACTTCTACTTTGGAATAGGAAATGGTTGTAGCAACCCTGATAAAAAAACATGCTTTGATGTGTTTTGTTGATAGGTTATGCATTCTTTGATGTGTTTGGGTACATTCTTCTTAGGTCGCTTCCATGAGAATGTTTCTTTGATGTATTTGTAGGTTTTGTAGAATCTTGGGTGTCCTACTACTATAGCATCATGAAAAGTTCTGAAAAAATTTCCCTTCATTTTGGATTTAATAACTAAAAAGATTCTATTTTTATAAAGTATGAGGTCATTGGTCTCTATGTATCTGCTGTCTTTCACATTGTCATCAAGGAGATTATTGGACAATTCATTTTTAACATATCTTGTCTTAATTGACACCTTCCAATCGGTATAAATAACAAAAGTAGAGTATAGAGTAGGCATCTTAGAGAGAGCATCAACGACTAAATTCCTTTTCCATTTAATGTACTCTATATCGAAAACACAATCATGGAGCTTACTCATTCGTTTTTGTTTCTTATCATTCAAATCACATTGGTCAAGGAAGAACTTCAAACTATTATGATATGTTTTCACCACAAATCTTTCACAAACTAAGCAGTGTCAAAACTTGGCCAAAGAATACATGATGGAAAGAATTTCTTTATCATAGATGGATGATCCTTTTTCTGATTCTTTCAACTTCTTAATTTCAAATGTTATGGGATACCCCTTTTGTACTAATACAAATCCAATTCCTTCTCATGAAGCACCACATTCTTCAACAAATAAAAGTGAGAAATTTGAAATAACAATTATAGGACACGAAATCATTACCTCCTTAAGCTTATCAAAAGCTTCTTGTGATATTTTTATCCATGCAAAAGCTCCTTTCTTTGTCATATCAGTTAAGGGTGCTATTAGATGTGAAAGCCTCTTAACAAATCTTCTTAGCAATAGCAAAGGCCAAAGACTCCTCTAAATTGTGTGAGTATGGTGGTAGGAGGCCAATCCAACATAGCTTGGATCTTGTGTTGATATACGTGAACACCTTGAGCACTAATTACATGGCACAAGTACAAATCTCTATCACCTCAAACTCACATTCAAATTCTTTTGCTAAGAGAACCTGTTGCTCTAGCATTTCAAGGACTATAACTAGATGCTTCAAATGATCCTTCCAAATATTGTTGTAAAGTAGAATGGCATCAAAGAAAACTAAAACAAATTTTATCAATTGATTTATGAATACTTGGTTCAAGCATGACTGGGACGTATCATAAGCATTTGTCAAACCGAAAAGCATGACCAAAAATTCAAAATTCACTCAGTGACATTTGAATGTTGTTTTTTGCACATACTCATCTCTTACATGGATATTATGGTACCTTGATCTCCAATTAATATTTGAAAAATACACTACCTTATGCAACTCATCAACGAACTCATCGATCCTGGGAATGGGGTTTATATTTTTGATGGTCTTCTTTATCTCTTCTTTGTAAATTCTTGGGTGGTGGTAAGGTGCAGTCATGATAGGCTTAGAGTCTAATTCCAATTTTATGATGTGTTTGAATATTTTATTAGGTGGTAATCTTGGAGGCAAGTCACTAAATACCACACTATGCTTATCAACAATATTATTAATTCCAATTTGATAAGTACATTTCTTACCAATGGATAAATTTCTAGGCATCAACAAACAATTTGCCCCCTGAGAGAAGACCTCTCCATTATTTTAGTTGTAACCAATCGTGGTGATCCATTAGAACTTCCCTTAATCACCATGTATGTCTCTTCAAATTTAAACTTGAGTTCCATGGAATGATAATTCGGTGAAAAATAACCATTGAAGTGCAACCATTGTATACGAGAAACCACGTTAGTTTCTCCTAATCCTACAACAAATAAATCATCACATACTTTATGATCACCCATAGCTATGTTGAGTTGTCAGATTATTTTGGTGTATGGAATGGTGAATTCATTAGCAAAAATGACATTAAATTTATCAAAATATTTTCCCTTCAAGTGCATCCACCTATTACATAGATCCCATACTTTTATTCGTGGGCCATTTTGAACTAAAACAAAAAGATCCTTGTGTCTTTTATTGCAAGTTGTGTCCTCCACCTTGTCTCCATTCCTAGAGTGTTCCCCATGATGACAACAAATACAAAATGGCACAATATGAAACAACAAATTTGAAATATGACTTTCCTTCTCATACCTTGGGCTATAATTAAATTGCTTACCTCCCTTTTATAATTTAGAAGTAGGAGTTTTTGAGAGATTTGTCTTGATACAACCATTTTTGTAATTCAGAGTTTCAGAATTAGTGGCATTCATTGAAACATTCTCTTTACTTGCATGCTCATCATTATGGTTACTCTGAAAATCGATCTCATATGGTAATGACTCAAACTTTGCAATGCTTGGAAGGTGGATGGATGCTCCTAGGGTTGAAACACCCCCGATTTTGAATACTCGACATTCAAACACATAATGCATGTTCTTCCTTTACATCGTTAATACAAATATTTGTTTATCAGAAGTCATACCCATTTCTATTGAAGATCCTTTACTTTCCACTTGCATGGTGGATTCCTTTAGGGGTTGATCACTAACTTCTTTTAGATCTGAATTTTATTGCTTCTTGATTTCTTGAAAATCTAATTTTTCTTTATGCTCCACTATCATAATTTCTTCATTGGTATTTTGTGGTTCTGATGTATCCATTACTTTTTCTGGTTATATGGTTTTATTTTTTGGATATTTTGATTCTTTTTCTAGATTCATCTGTTGGAGTGGACGTGTTCACACTGGGTAGTGGTTTGGGCTTTTACCAAACCAATTTTGTTTCTAGTCATGTTCGCATTGAGGAGTTAAGCATGTTTTGAGAGTTTGCTATTTAGTTTGTTGTGAGAAATATTTACACGACCCATTTTTGGTTGTTCAAAATATTTCATTCCGCCTATTGTTAGTTTGTGCAACAAATTATTTGTTACACGTAATGAACTTTGCTTGCCTATTTATTAGGCATTCCTTATGGTTCTCGTAGACCGATGGTGGTGAAAGAAAGCTACATATGTTTTTATTTTGGCATTGAGACAATAATAAAGACTTTGATTAATTGTGCATAATGTTTTTGTGTCTATGTAATCAGTTCATGCAATAGCTTGATGCTGTGGTGATGGTTTGCAGGGGAGATCCTGCTGGTTATGAGTTCATTTTGAACTTTGACATTGTATCAGAGCAGGTCTTTGACACCCTTTACCCAACATTGTTTGAAGCACCTATGCTGTTATTTTGACAAAAGTTTGAAATAGTACAGTGTTTGAAAATTTGTTGGAATATGTTTTTTAGTTATGGCCCCTTGGCTCTCAACACAGAATCTCAAAACAATCTCCTTGGCTTGGACACATTCTGGGTTCAACACTGGTTGACCTTGACTCGAGCTAGTTTTTGAAATCTGCTTCTCCACGACTTACTATCATTATCACTCGAGCTAGTTTTTGAAATCTGCTTCTCCACGACTTACTATCATTGGCGTGTTATCTACTTGGATTGACATTTTCTAATTTTAATTGATGTGTTTGCATTGGATATTTGTGTTCCATCCTCTTTGTATATGGATTAGTTAGCTTCCATTCACAAACACTAGAAGAGCAGACAGACAGTCGCTTCTGCTTGTGCATGCTACTAAGGAGAATAATTTGTCTTGGAAGCGTTGGATTAGTGCATTGACTAATCTTGTGTGTGATTCGATTATCTCTATGCCTGTAAGCCTCTAGAATAGAAAAATATATTGTACACCGCTCATGACAAGATGAACCCAAATCAGAACATGGGCATCTCTATTAAAAATGCAGGGTGATCGCAGACTCTGTCCTAGCTGCTGTGAAGGGACCATTCTAGTTTACCTCAACCAGCCTTGGAAGGAATATTTTCACCAAGTCATTCCTCTCTGTTCGTTGCCTTCTGACTGTTCCTTGACCTTCATTGCCTTCCGACTGCTCCTCGGCTTTCATTCTAGGCGATCTGTTGTATTATTTTCCAAATCAGTAGTTTGCAATATCCCACGGTCCTACTGAATCGTTATCCAACCGCCGTCAGTCTCGACCATCTCATCGACGACTCTTAAATAGTTATCTTTGGCTTGATACTCGTCGGTCTTCTTGCCACCTTCAACAAAACCCAATCTACCTCACTTTGGCCACGCAGTAATCTCTGCGTCTAGTTGTAACTTGCCCTCGAAATAACCTTCCAAAGCGTTTCAGTTCACCCCTAGTCAATAAGAGGTGTGAATAAAATTTTTAAATTCATAATTCAAAACTTCAAAAGGATAAATAAAAATTTCCTTATTTATGTTATTGAAGTTTTGTTAACCGAGTTGGCTAATTTTTCCTTAATAAAGTTATCATCAAGAAGACGGGTTCGAGTATTACTTAAGTAATGAACCTTTTTTATTGTTTTTGATGAATAGGACCTTTTTTTGACAAATGGTGGGCTTGTAATCTTAGAAGTTTTTTTGTTTAGTTCTAAAGGGTTCAATTCTTTATAAAGTGGGTTTATATTTACCATTATTTGTATTTGACAGGAGAACATTTTCTCCTATTTCTTTTTTCTTTTTGTTTGTTGAAGTCGGAGGGTGGGGTTCGGTCTCACAAGCGGTGAGACCCATTACAAAAACACTTCAAATTTTTGGTGTGATTTATGTGTAAGACATATTTTTGATGGAGTATGATGTCATATTTTTAGTGTGTTTTTGTCTTCTTTTGTGCCACTTGTACTTGCAGACACATTTTTGATGATAACCGACATCCCTCTTTAGCCATTTTCACAATTATTGGTTTTTTCCATCTTCAGGTATGGATTCTCGTGTGATTGAACCCCTTAGTTCTTTGAACTACACCACCTGGAAAACCAAAATGTAGATGCACTTGCAGAGGAAGGGATTGTGGAGAGTTGTTATTGGTGAATTTCTTATATTTATAAATAAGGACGATATTGCATGGCTTACATCTTTACAAAATGAAGAGCTTTTGTTTATTCACTTCCATGAATCTGACAATCTGTAAACTCATATTAAGCATGCCACGTCACCTAAAGGAGCTTGGGACATTCTTTCAGCGTTATTTGATGAGGTCACTTCACCTCCACATGTTCATCTTCATTCTCCTTCTCATAGTGAGGATTTATCTATTGGTGACATTGTTGATGTTTATCCATCGTCTTCTCCCATTTGTGTGAGTGTAATTCTTGACAGTGATTTACATGAGGATTCTTTGGCATCTCTGTCTCTTCCTATTAGTTCTTGTCCTCTTTCTATTGTTAGTGAGGACACATTTTCTAAGGATGAGACATTTATACCACCTCTTCCCACTACTCATGATGCAGATTTGATTATTGGTGGTCACTTGGATGAGGTACCTTCACCTCCTCCACCTACTGATGCACATTCTGATATAGTGGTTTTTGCTCTTAATTTTGATTTTGGTATCACTGTTGATAGTACCCTACCAAACCCGAAGCCACCCATTGATTCTATGGCCTCTTTCCTAGCACTTCAGGAAGAAAATAGGAAACTCATGATGCATAATTCTATTATGCGCTCTTTGATTCACGGAAAGGATGCTATGATATGTTCTCTGTAGAAGAAACTCATTGTCATGCAACATCAATATAATACCCCATCATGTTGTGTTACTGAATCTGGTACACATCCACTTGATGCACTTTTATAGTGTGATCTATTGGATTTTGAGTAGCCCATTGTTCATGTTGCTCTTATTGTTGCAGGGGATATTTATGTGCTACTATTGTTGCACATTTCACATCCCATTCCAGTTCTACTTGCACATATGCCTGCTTATTTTGAGCAACATACCATTGGCTTTGGCTCTTACATACTTCATTCTATGGGTCACACTACCAGACTTGTGGGCATTGGGAAGCGTCTATAGGGCATTACTCGTCTTATTCAACTTGTTATGTGGATTGCTCAGCATGGACTTGGTTATGATGTAGGTGCTTCATCTTCATTGAGATATGTTGATAGAGCTCCATCTTTTGTTCGCTCCACTCTTCGTGAGGATTATGAGCTACATATGGATTTTTTTTCACCTTCACTCAGGCTTGAGAAACCTAAGATTACATTAGTCAAACATGATCTACCTGACACTTCTTTGGATGTTACCTCTCATACTTCTATTACAGATTTTGTACCCACTCATATGTAGGCATCTTCATCCACCATTCATGTTTATTTGGCGTGGATTTATGATCATTCGTGGCAGCGTCAACAATGTTCTTTGAAAGGACTCTACATGCAAGTTTCCTCCACCACTCAGTGTCTTCGACCGCACATTGCTCCACCTGCCTTTTGATGCTCCTTGGTTATATGAGCTCTTTGTTAGGAAGATGTGTTTTTTGGAGCCTACATCTCTCATTTCATAGATGTTGTCTACTACTGACTGCATTGTGGACTACTTTGCAGCACTTGGTGATATTGTTGTTGTATGGGACCTTTATTTGTGGTCAAAATGAGAGTCACAGAGTTTTCTCTTCATGTTTGTATGCTCCATATTGAGCACTTTACTCTTTGGTTATTGACTATCCCATCACCACCAAGGACATATTATTGAGATATTTGTATCTGTACCTTTGATGTTGACAATCTCCTTTAGATTTGTTGTGGAGTTTGATCTCCCTCTAAAAAGTAGTTAGTCTGGTGCAACATAGTGTTAGCATTTCAATGTTTTGTAGTGGGATTGGTCCACTCATACAATTTTTTTTTTTTTGAGTCACTACACCCACTTTAGTATTATGTGGGGGGAGGGGGGCGGGCGAGGGGGGAGCGGGTGTGTTCACATATTGTTTCAGGTGTTGTGATTCTACTAGTCCTTGGTGCACCACATTTTTTTTTGTTCGATGGGCTTCATTCCACCAAGTGCACCTATTGTAGATTTTTGTTGATATTTTTTGAGTTGTGCTTATTGGGATGCCTTGCAACATATGTTTTCTTCACTCTCACAATGGTTCTACTAGTTTTTGGGTACCTTGAAGTGATACATTTCATCCATGGTAACGCTTTTTCTTTAGTTTGTGATCAACATTTTTTACAGAGTGAGCCTTGTACAGAGTACCTGTTCCTATTTGACTTAGTAGATACAATGAATCGACATCCATGTATTTCGGTAAGATGGATTGGTTACCATAGGGACACTTTGTATTTCAATGCGATTTGTACAGGGGTCCATGATCAGGCCTAGTTGTTAGGGTCCATCAGTCTCTTTGCTTTCTCTTTTCTCGCTCCCTATTCTGCACTTAAGGGAGGGTGTTGGAGTGGACGTGTTTATACTGGTTAGTGGTTTGGGATTTTACCCAACCAATTTTGTTTCTAGCTGTGTTCACACTCACTTAGGAGTTGAGTTTGTTTTAGAAATTTGTTATTTAGTTTGTTATGAGAAATATTTGCATGAACCATTTTTGGTTGTGCAAAATATTTCATCCACCTATTGTTATCTTGTGCAATAAATTATTTGTTGCACGTAACAAACCTTATTTACCTATTTATTAGGCACTTATGATTCTCCTAGACTGATGGTGGTGAGAGAAAGTTATGAATGTTTGTATTTTGTCATTGAGACAATAGTAGAGACTTTGATTGATAGTGCATAATGTTTTTATCTGTGGAATCGGTTCATGCAATAGCTTGATGCTGTGGTGATGGTTTGCAGGAGAGATCTTGCTAGTTATAAGTTCATTTTGAACTTTGACATCATCTCTTATTTACTCCAACATCTGTGACTTGGCTCCCAAAGTTGTTTATAAGAGAAGAAAAGTTTCTTTCTTCTAAGTTCATTCTTGGAATAATCATCTACCTTCTTTTCCATAGGTGGTTGTGGTGTGGATCTTTGGGACAATGAGTCAAATCTTCCTTTATATAAATTCACTTTGGGCTAACTAAATTTGGGTGTCTTGAGTTGAGACAAAAAAATTATTTTTAAAACAAATGGCTCAAGTGGTAAATTTTTTTTTCCAAAGATGTCTAGGTAATTAACAAAGGTGACTGCATCTTTGAAAGGTTCAAATTTACCTTGGTACTCAAAAAATTTCTCAATTTTTTCAGTGGGAGGGGCCTTAGGTTCCTTTTCCTCTTTTGGTAAAAACATAGGCGTAGATGGCTTGGGTATGGACTTTATCATAGATCGGTTGTTTGTATATTTACTCCCTTATCTTTGATATACTTTTATGGGCTCCAAAATTTTTGAACTTTGAGATTGTAATAATTGTGCCAAGAGATTTGCTTTTAGCCAGAGTCCCAAGCAATAATTCATCTTTCTCTCCCTCTGTCCATTTAATCTTTCCTCACTCTTATTCCATGTCTTACTTCTTATCTATATCTTGTGCTTTATGCAATTTTATTTCTCTCTCCTCTAGTATCTGATTTCTCTTTCACTAGGAGATATCAACAAAAATATTCACCCTACAGACTGGTAGAATCAGGCTCTGATTTTACTGTAAAGACCTCAACCAAAATTTTATTTAAAAATATATGAAATCTAACATATTTTACCAAATCACACATGCATGACATTTTTTAACACTTTATATAACATGCACACACTTTTTATATCAAACTAGGAAAGTACATAATGCAGATTTTTCACAACTAGGTCATGAAACCTTTCAAACTAACATGTATGGAAGGAAAAAATAACCGATTGAAAGATACGATTTTAATTTATGAGAAGTATAGAAATATTTTGTATTCCAACATAAACTAACACCACACACAACTAATAAATCTGAAATCCCAAGCTCCATGCAACTGCAACAAATAAGATGCTCCAAATGCCCCATATTTGGCAAATTTGGTATCAAATTACTTCAAACTACCCACATATTTGAAAGGTGGCATATTGGAACTTTCTATAACATGAAAATACCGATATAAAACACTTACAAACACAATCATGCAACAAAAAAATTTGAAAATCAAATCACATCAAATGATACTTGGAAATATGCAAATAACTCACCAAAATATGCATAAACAATACCAATAAGCTCCACTGTAATCTCTGGATGAAATCACTTTCTTGAATCAAAGGGGTTACATCTAATGAATCTTGAAATCAATGGGTTTTCATCCATCGATCTCTTCCCCTAAAGGTTTTCATCCTCATATGCAAAATTAAATTGCAAAGTCCAAGAATTTGTTTAAATAGTAAAAGATCCCAACCAATGAGGCTAGCTATCTTAAATAAAATTTGGGCACAAATCCAAACATCCCAAAAGGCCAAAAAATATAAATTTTACATATCCTAACTCTAACTTGGGTAATATAAAGCTTTCGTATTCTATCTGTAAGCATGGGTAATAAAAACTTTCCATATTCACCATCAAAGATAAACCTGCTAATTATAGTCATAGTTTCCATCAAATTAGGATCTTTCCAAAATTCATTCATTACTAACTCCTTCACTAACATGTTGTCATAGATTTTCCATAATTAAGCTCCCAAATAATTAACAATTATTTCCCTTAGACCATGGAAAATATGAACATGGGTGTTTGGGGCCGATCGTCATGAATTGATTAAAAAGGGGACATTACAATCATGTCTATGAAGTTTGTAGGGATATTTTTTAAAAGACACATTTTCAATTATTATAATTTTCCACTTTTCTATCGCCTTCATGAATCCCTTTCAATGTTAGATACTTGTAAAAAGAAAAAATAAGTTGGTAGGATTTTCAACATCAATCTCAAAAAGTGTTATAACATTTTGTTTTGATTAAAAGTGCACATCAATCAAGAGAAGATACACTAATAATCAAAAGGGATTACAAAAATAGTTTTGATTTAAATACATCAATGTTAAAATGAACAACTATGTAAATGGAAATGGAATCTTTATAAGGTCCACAATGCTAGGCACCTTCATTATGGTTGGTAAGATAGCTTACAACATATGAGACCACCCCATACGCTCAATATGAAAGAGGCATATAATTGTGATTCAAATGCATGGCGTACATACCTTACTCCCTACAAGATTTGAGCTTGTGGCATACATCTTGAATCAAGTGAACAATATGCAAATACATGAAGAATTAAATATGCTTGAAACTTGACAAGTAAGGTTTAGAGTTTGTACCTTGATTATGACCTACATGTGATATATTAGAGATTGAATGTGAGTGACAACTAATTTGGAAGTAGGTCTGAAGTAGATTTGGAAATTTGATGCATAACAGGGAATTTTAGCAAAACAACCAAAATTAGAGGGCTTGATTTTAGACAATATAGTTCAATTTCGGTTAAACAGTGTCAGATCCTCTATTAATTTTGTGAGGATATTAGTCTATGTCTTTTGATCAGAGAATTATCCTAAATTGTTGAATTGATGTGCATACTTTTCCAAATTTTTATTTCTATGTCCAAACAATTCAAGGGAATCAAAAGTAGTGATAATTATAAGGGATTTGCTTTAGTTAAACCATTGTTCTTAGATAGTTTGAAAATTAACACTCATACAGTCTAACTTGTGGTCAAGTGTAATATGAATACTCTTTTCTTATCCTTACATATGAGATGCAAACAACTAGGAGATTCTACATGTTCTTTCATTATTCTTCAACTTTTTGTACAAGGTGTGCATACATTTCAATAGATAGAAATAATAGTTGAAATTAGAGTGCAATAGCTCAAGAGAGGTCCTTTAGACTCCTTTAATATGTAGATTTGTGACCTAAATGCATTAGCATCCTTATGGATATATTAACTTTTTGAATTCAAATTAAGACCTATTGGTGTGCAACTCAACAACCCAAAAGATGGGAAACATAAAAAAATAAGTCACAAAAGACCAAAATAATTGGAAAAATGCTTCAAATGACCCAGAAGGCATATGTGACCAAAATTGTATGCTCAATTTTGGCCATGATCAAAATCGTGTGGCTCATTTTTTACAACTATCAAGATTGCTAGGTTGATCTTGATAGGTAGGCATAAAACCTTAGAAAAAAATGATTTTGACCTTCAGGGAGCATAAAAAATCATGCCAAAGAACAAATAGTCAATATGTGGGTTTTTAGATGTTTCAGATTGAATGTTGATATTATCATACAAAGTGGAGTGGAAGTAAAGTTGTAAGGAAAACACAAAATAAGGTAAGACAAATGGGGCCCAACGCAAGGGGAAAATTCATTAATGATAGCCTAATTTGAAACAATGATTCATATGCACAAAAAAAATATCAATACCATAGAAAATAATGAGTGTTGTACTAAAATTAGTTGTTTATATAATGGCCCACTTTGATGTGTGTGCATGTGTTCATATCAAAGTAAAACAAATAAGTGCACTTGGAAGGCCTGAAGAAGTAGTAGTGAAAACCTGTAAGTTTTGTTTGAAGTTAATACCAAGTATGATAATGATTTTAAAATTAAAATAAGGAGAGTGATTACCTAATCATTGAGTCCAATGCTTAAGACTTGCAAAATAGAAGATCTATGTCCTCGCTATTTGCATGAATGTCTTGATTGCCATTGAGGCTCCACAAATGAGCATCAATGCATATATGTATGGTGTAACTGCAAGCAAACAAAAACATTTGCAAGTAGATATTGATAATAAAAGGAGTTGATGAAATAATTCAATATAAATAAAATAGTAAGACAGAATACACCTGGGGTCATGAGAATTATGCCGCTATCTTTGTAGAATATTTGAATATGGGAATTTGACTTATAACTTTGTTATGCTAAATGAACCTTATGACTCTCTATTTTGCATCTCTTATCTGAAGAAACAAATAAAAGTAATTTGTCTTATTGATCATCTCTAGCGATGCAGGAGCAAATGGAAGAATAGTTGTTGATCACCTCCCAATGCAGTGACAAATGTTTTGGAACTTTTTACTACATAAATCATGTATTTTAAAATAGAATAAGTGGATCATATGCACCGTTTTTGAGGTATGGTATAACTTGCATGCCATTCATCTAAAAAAAAGGGATTATGTGTACCATGTGTAACATATATAAAATATAACTTATGTAATGATGTTAAACACATTTATCACATGTCTAAATAGATAAATTCATCATCATGAAAGCACATATACAACTTAATCGAGTATGACCTATTGAGGTATAAACTATGTAACAAAAGATATCAATTGGTTTCCCTTGCATTGGTATGAAGTAGTGAGGGTGCATGTAATATGACCCAATATAAACATGTTGTAAGCAATGAAAGTTCAAGTAGTAGTATGCCCCAATGTGGACAAAATATAAGTAGTGACGCACAAGCAATCTTATACCTCATTATAAGCTATATATAATCAATATAAGAACAAACATATCATGGCCTTAATAGACAATATATAATCAATGAAACACAATCATAGTATGCCCTAATAGATGCATGGTATAAACCATGGCAATGTAGGCAACAATCATATAGACAAACAAGAGCTAGCGTGCATGATATAGATATTAACACCATTCATAATAATGCAGTGTATACAAGGAAAACAAGTTAAACACACCTAACACAAAGCAATCAGATCACATTCAAGAGTAAACATAGGAAATAGTATTACTTACAGAATAGACAAGTGAAACAATTTCATGTAGAGTAAACAAGTAAAATAGGGTAAAAACTAGGTAATGTTACACATAGTAAACAAGATAAATCAAAGTATATACAATAAACATGTAACAAAAAATATACAAATAAAGCATCCGTGATAAGGAAGATGAGATACACATGAAGCAACACATGGTGTAAGTAGAGCAAATAGAGGGAAAACAAGAAAGAAAAGCAATGTAGTAAAAAATATAAAGCAATGTAGAACTAACGCCAAGTACTCATATATCAGAGCACAAAGTAATATCAAATTAAAACACATGATGTATGCTAGACCACGATAACTCAATATTTTATGAAACGAAAGAAAAATGTAACTTGAAATACTATTGGGGATGCCTCTTGGGTGAGCACGAGAATGCCTCGAAGTAAATATGAGTCCATAATTCTTTGTAAAAACTTATATATCATGTATCTAACTCAATAATACCGTGATCAACACATGGGTAAATAATGCATATATACAATCTCTAGTGATACACAAATAATCATAATATGTTGAACCATGTAACTATGTAATAGAGTAAGATAAAGGGAAAATTTTATTTTATTTTATTTATTTATTATTTAGAAGTCATGAGGCCATAAATTAGTGAAAAAAATCATAGAGGAAATCAAGGCAAGAAGTGAAAGTGAGAAGAAGCAACAAGAGAGAGATCCCTACTAATTTACAACTTCTCTTAGAATTATGCATGGACTAGGGAAAAAGGCCTCGATATATATGGTGTTGTCATCATAAAGAAGATCATGTAGGCTTTGAGGATGGGAGTCAACAATCGAAAGTAAGTGATCAAAGTAAAGAAATAACACAATAAACATAAGTGAAGAGGCTTGAAAAATGATATAACAGTCATAAGCGAATCCGAAAAAGGAAGTTAACATAAAATCAAAATATGAGACCCTGAAAAGGAGGAGGTAACTTTAAAATTCAAACAAGATAGATGTCAAAATTAGAAGAATCTAGAGACAATGAATGACCCAAGAGGGCACATGATGGAAGAAATCTAAGGGAAAAAATCTTGACAGCCATACACAAGACAAAAAACAAAGTAAATTAGGGTCAAATAAGTTTAAAAAAGATAAAAAAAACAATGCACAAAGAGGTTATTCAATTCTAAAACATGGGGTTAAAAAACAAGGCTAACCAATAAAATCTTATATCTGACTATACTATGTAGAAGTAGATGTAGTTGTGTCCTTAGGGTTTAGATCTAGATACCATGGGACCAATGAGTCTAATAAGGTTAATGGATTGTCATCGTCATTACCACTTTCATCATGAATAAAGTCATCAACACTATAATAGGTGTTATTTTCAAAATCATTACCATTGGAAATGTATTTATCATAATACGCTGTATTATTTGTTTGTAAATTCACACTTTATTTTATCCAAATGGTAGGTCATAAAATGATTGGATCTTTAGTAGGTGCCTTAGATTAGACAGGTGTTTCAGATAATTTTAGTTTATATTTCGAGAAAGGAAGAGGAAGAAACTAAATACATGTATGGTTAAAAAACCTATTTGATTGTGCATGCATTGACTTAGATGATTGTGAAGAGCTACTCTTTGGCTTGGGAGGATGACCTGCAAATAAGACAACACTAAAGAAAATAATTGGTTAGATAGATAGTTGAGTGGATTGCCTAACACTAGCTAGATCCTAAAAGCAAGAGTTTCTTCAAGGGTTGTCAATCCACACATTTTAAATAATTAAGTTTAGAAGTATAATGATAAAGTACTTGCATAAATAATCAAAAGGTACTGAAATTGAACACAAAAAATGCTTGCTAAATAAATAGAATAGAAATGACTAATATAGTGATAATCAAGTTAATACTAAAGCTAAATGGCTTGGGTCTATTTCAAAAAATCAGAGAAAGATCTGTGAATAGATAGGAACACAAAAAATTAGATTTGGTTGGGGGCAAGAGGGTGAAAACAACTTGTTATTTTCTATCACAGTGATCATCAATGGTTAAGGTGACCATCTTTGGTTAATATAACCGTTGGCGATTAAGGTGATCATCGGTAGTTGGGACAACCGTTAGTGGTTACTATGTGCTAGAGGTTGGTAATAAATATTTAGATTGACGAGATCAAAAAATTTAATTTCGAGAGATGAGTTGGTGCTAGGTTAGTTGTGAAATACAAATAAAATAAATGAATATCATAAAATAAATACTTAGCTTGCAAAAAGCTGATAGGGTGATTGGTTGAGGTGGTTGGCTTGTTGGTGGATTCTGGCATGATTTTGATAGAGTAAAAGTACTCGACGCTTTGGTGGAGCAGTGGTGGCATGTTGTCTATTTGATGTGATGGATAGATCACTGATGATGATTGACCTACAAAAAAAAACTCTAGATGCACAAGATTTTGATAACAATAGCAGATGCTCTTCACCTCCCTACTCCTCTCTTCTTATAAACAAGGAAGGAGAGTTACAATAAGATGTTAACTGTGCCTTATAATTTTAACTCGCACATGTAATGAATCACACATGGATTTAGCTGAGCTATTTTTATAAAAGCAAGGTGGATGGTTTGCATGTTGGCTTTTGGGATGGTGGAACCTAATCATTAATGGTTAGGGTGATCATCAACGATCATCCTGATCATCGATGGTCAAGAGCCAAGGCAAAGAGTGGGTAAAAAGGGTAGCTTAAGTCATTTGGTCAAACTGACTATGATTAGGCTTGGTTAGGGGTTGAAGGGTCAAATTGGTCTCAAGAGGGTCCTAAGGCAGTGTAGGGGAATTTTGACATTTGGAATCATGGTGTGTAGATTTTTGATGTCCATATTTTACCATTTTTTATTATGTGGCTTTGAATCAACAAGCTACAAAATAAAACCTAATTACTGGTCAAAGGTTTGGTTGCCTTGAGTATGAGAGGAGGTGTTCTCCCTCAAATTAGGAGTCAATGAGGTAAAATATAATCGGGTATAGGTTTGATAAGGTGAAGGGTGATGATGACATGTGAACGTCATTAAGGTGGGTGCTAGGTTAGGCACTGAAGCATAAATAGGCATATAAATTACGATAAAAAGTTTGATAGATAAGATTGCATATTGATGAGGTTACCATAGTTGGTAAAAATGAAGGTCAATGCTAGAAGAATAAGTGACAAATGGACTATATGATCGTATTTAGGCATGGCAGTTGGGTACACTCATAAATGCAAGTCTTCTAAGTGATGTCTGTGTTTTGGTGGGTATCCAAGGTTTGGAAGGGCTCCTGGTGAAAAACATAAACAGGTCAAGTGTCACAAATATCTGAGGTAGAAAGTGCTCCCAAGAAGACACAAGTGGGTCAAGTAAGTGTATGGTGGTGCAAGGTAAAAAAGTGGTCAACATGACAATGTTGTCACTATAGTCAAAGGACCAAGCAAAGGTCATCACAAAACATGTGATAGTTTAGGACGAAGTGGACCAATGGTGAGATGATGAGGTGGTCAGGGTGGGCGAAGAAGGTAGTCTCCATGGGTGGGAGTGTGGTCAATGTGCACCAAAAAATTTGATCGAAGAGACAACTTGGTAAAATGGGAAGACCTTGATTATCAATGGTCAGGGGGACAAAGTGCGACCATTGATGGTCACCTTGACCATCAATGGTCAGGGTAAAAACCCTAAAAGTTTGATGGTTAAAAGTAAAAAGTGAATGTCATTTCACTCATAGTAACTGTTGACCTGGATCTTTGGCATTTTGGCATTTATGGAGAAAATACTGTTGATGATGATAGTTCGAGAGGTGATAGGTGGGTGGATCGAGGGGACCAAGGCAAGATGTAGTGTGAGCATGGATGAGGAAGAGGGTGGGCAGGCCCATGGTTTACTCCTTGATAATGGTTAATAAATGAGGTAGGTGGTAATTTGAAATTGATAGATGTATTTGTCAATTGGAATTTTATGTTCAATTTGAAAGCATAGGTGATTGGTGGGTAGGGTTTGACCTAACTGTGCCCTAGGTAGGGTTTTAGGGTTTGAGGGTAAATTTTGAAATTGACAAGGTGGGGTTGGTTAACTAGGGTAGGTATATGTATTAGGTCAGAAGGTAGAATCAATTAGGGTTGCTTGGGTGGTTTATAAGTAGGTTAGGTTTTGGGGTGTTCTATTGTAGAACACCCTTAATGACCGTCGGTAGTTGGGGCTGACCATTGATGATTGACATCTTGAAAGAGGTGGACGTCTGACCATCGGTGGTCACCATGACCATCAACAGTTGCCTAGTGTAAAAATTAGTGGTTTATTTTGTTAAAAGTGACTAAGACATATAAGATGCTAATTTCTTGGTGTAGGTTGACCATACAAGTGCTAGGGTTTATAGATAAGGTAAGAGGGTAGTGTGGGAACTGGTTAAATGGGTAATATGGGTTGAATAAGTGTGTGTGTTAATAAATTTTACAGGTGGAGTAGATTTACATGTGTGATTGGGTGCTACATATCTTTGTCAAGATTAACCAAGGGATGACACTAATAGATTGGGCACACATGGAATAGGTGGGTCTGTGAGCGATGCAGAATTATCAACATGTGCCTTGTGATGCATCCATGATCATGGCCCTCATCGAGAGATGGGATCTAGCCATGAACAAGTTACTCACTACCCACTAGTGAGCTCATGATCTTACCAAAAGATGTGCACCAAATTACATGATTATTCCTATGAGGTGAGTTGATATACCACATAGAGTGGGAGGAGCGAGATGGTCTACTAGAGATATATATGGAGACAACTAGGATCATGTCAGATAACATGTTGGGGGCTTCAATTAATCTATGCTCTATTAGAGGGAAAGAGATGAGAGGATATTGATGATGATAGTTTCATACTTTACCCTTCCTGACTCGAGTAGTGGGAGATTTGCATACTTGCTACTAGGGGTGTTGGTTGAGTTTTTACTAGGGAGGACTATATTTGACTAGGTACCTATTCTCGTGGTATAGATATATAGGGAGCTATGGGGGTTTAGGGTCCATAAAAGGTATGACATCAATGTTGATTTGGTTCTACACTATTGGACTTATGAGCACATCTAGGTGCTGAAGCTGATGGGATTGCCATGGATGGGATATAACACAATTGAGTTCCTAGTTGGATTCATGTGATGGAGAGGTTACTTTACCACTTCAAGTGCAAGGGGATGCACATGATGTGGATTGGTTCAAGGGTGCACTAGGTGCACTAGTGATCGATGACATTATTTAGAGACCCTATCTCCAGTTTCTAGTGTGGCCTGGGTACAGGGGGTAGACCTTATCTATGTAAAATTATAGATGGATACTCAATAGGTAGGATGGGGAGGTAGAGATTATCCCCTTTGATAGGGTACGCAGATAGTTTGGCCTAGTTCAGGGTATTCCATGTCATTCCCCAAATATAGACATGAGGACTTGGAGGTTTTATTCCTTGAGTCACATCTAGTACTGACTTTGCTTGATCATGAAGAGTTGCCAACCAGACCATAGATATAT
Source organism: Torreya grandis (assembly GCA_037957365.1). Lineage (NCBI taxonomy): Eukaryota > Viridiplantae > Streptophyta > Pinopsida > Cupressales > Taxaceae > Torreya > Torreya grandis. The sequence continues at coordinate 647,831 of JARHVA010002198.1, read as the reverse complement.
GACACTATATTTATAGATAGTTACATGGCATGGTACTAGGATTTATATGCAACTATAGATTTTGGTGATGGTGACGGTGGTAGGAGGTCAATGGTAGTGGACTTAGCTAGCAGAGGGGGACAAAGAGCATAGGTACATGGGGCTAGCATTGATGGATAGGTTGGAGTGGCACTAGCCACTGCATAGGCACATGTCATAAAATTATAGGGGAAGGTGGCTACATTATAGGGTCAACTAGCCATTATGATAGGTGAGAGGGACCAGGCTAGAGCTACTCTACCCCAGGTCAGCCAGGAGTGAGATGCTCTGAGATAGGCCAGAGTAACAACAGTAGCACTAGTAGGTCTAATAGGTCCAACAGATACTATTGATATGTATAAGTACATAGTGATTGTATACGAGCTATGATACTATGAGCTTATAGTCTTCACTCATTGCCCAATGAAGCCTGATGGGGTGAGTATAGAGCTAGTTTGGTAGGCAGTGCCAATGTGGCTACTCCAAGTCAGTGGACAATGTATATAGGTGGACAAATAGGTACATCTAGGGGATAGGTAGGTACTATAGGGGGAAATCACCAGAAGCTAGTGGTGTTTAGGATATAGTGGTGCCCTTGGGGCATAGACATGACTATATTATGATGTATATCATTTTGATTCTGGCCTATGAGCTAAAGTGGTGAGATGTACATTTTGAGAGAGAGAGAGAGATATGGATATATATTTATACATATTATAAGGTTATTTGACTCATAATTTATATATATGATCTTTGTTTATTGCTCATGCTCATGGTCTATGGTTTATTTTGATTTTAATGCTTATGATGTGATGTTTATGTTTCTTATGGATTATGCTTAGGTTATGGGTAATAGACACTAATGGAGACTTTACCTAGCTAGGCATGAGATGGATTTTATTTATGGGTATGCTTCTTTTTTGTTTATGACATGCTAAATTATAAGAGTATATGATTTTTTATTTAGATTTAGACATGTGATGAAAATGGTTGATTTATTTATTGTTCATGGATGCTATGATGTTATTAGGCTTGTTATGGTTATGCATTTGATTATGACACATGTGCACATGCTTCTTGTTAATTTTTAAGATAAAACACATGAGGTGAGTTAATTAACAACATTAGATGAGAGAATAAAGCATATAATCAAGAGACAAACATCATAATGAAAATATCAACTAGTCATAGGAGGATAAGAAGATGGCACGATGCTTCTTCTTTAGTAAGGACTAATACAAAACCAAAGTTAGATTGGCTTAATATACATAATCCCTTTGAATGCTTTGCATTATCTTTCGTTAGGTGGTTAAAAATGTGTCATGATCACATAATGTCAAGTGAGATCAAAATTCCTTGCTTATAATGTATAAAGGGGATATGGATGAAAATGAAACCTTCTTGTGAGACTAACATGCCTCTTCTATAGGTTTTTGAACAACCAATATAAATAAGTCTATGTCATACAAGGTGCAGACTGATCGATGTAGGAAGTTTACTTGTGAAAGCTGATTGTGGCTTTCAAGTTTAGTTTGCTTTTGTTGTGATTTTTAAAAATGGGTCTTTTGCTTTGTTGCTGTATATGGGAAGCTGATCAATGCGAGAAGCTTTGAAAAAATTGCTATGTTTTTGACAAATGCTTTACTCAGCCATCTTTCATGGGAGTGGTCTAAGTTTATTTGCTTTGGTCAAGGCTTTGTGATAGTTATCCTTCAAAGGAATAGTCTACCTTATATTTATGTAATATTCGATATGCTTATGCAACTGTCCTTTGAGGGAGCAGTCTATGCATGCTTAGGAATGACCCATGATTGCTATTGGTTTGGATTTTGATTTTTTTCTATGCTTGATCTTTCTTGCCATAGACATGATTATATAGGCTTAAGGGTTCACCTTTTTGAAGGCAAAAATTAAAAGCACAAAGTGGAGTAGGTGTAAATATGTTTAGGTGACAACTATCATGGGAATCTATCCTAATAAAGGGGTAGAAAGTACCATGAGAATCATACCATGGTTAGAGCTGTGGTACCTATTATTCAATATTAGGCTATGACTATGGTAGATAGTCACATGATTTAGTTTTAATCTATTACCCCTAAAATAGGGAGATGGATGTGGTTGAAAGCAAGGGATGAGCTTAAGTTAAAATAAAAGGTGAACTTGATACTTATTTAATAAAATAACAGACGTAGATGCAAAGCATTGAGGGGCTCAGGTTTTGGGTTGCCTTTAAGAGAGGATAACTGGTAATCTCTTGATCCATACTTGTGGGTTATAATATAGGGTCCAAGCCAATTGAAAGCAAACTTACCCCACTTGCTTTTCTCCATATTAGTGACATGTTGATTTTACTTTAGGTCGAGGTCTTCGATGTTGAATTCTCACACTATAAGGTGTTTGTTATAGGCATGCTTGACATACTCTTGATAGATATGAAGATTGGTAAGGGATGCTAAACGATGCTCATCAAGTAGATCAAGTTGGGCTAAGCGATGCTGATGATAATCATCCTAAAAAATGAGATCTTGCAAAGATATGCAAAGAGAAAGCATTTGGACTTTGAGAGGCAAGATGGCCTCCACTCCAAACACAAGCGAAAAGGGGTAGCTCCCATATAAGTTTGAATTCTAGTGTGATATGCACATAAGGCAAAGGGGATGTGTAAATTCTAATCCTGACTAGATGCAGTGACCATCTTAGTTAACATGTTTTTATGAGTTTTCTTAGAGGCTTATACCTGTCCATTCACTTGAGGATGATAGGGTGAAAAGAAAACTTAACTTAATCCTGAATGCATCACAAATAAGTTAAACTTGCTTTTTATTAAAATATTTACCATTGTCGATGATAATATTATGAATAACACCGAAGTGGTAGATGATGTGATGGTTGATAAAGTCGACAATATTCTCTACTTTGATCGACACTAGAGGAGTCATTTCTACCCATTTGGTAAAATTACTAGTCGTAGTGATGATAAAATGGTGTCACTATGAATAATGGAGATTAATTTCACCAATAAGGTCTAGACCCCATTATGAGAAGGGCTAAAAATTAGTGGAAATATGAAGACTATGGCTAGGTGCATAATGCAGATTAGCATGTTGTTGACACTTAACACACTTTTTCACATAATCACAATAGTGTTGGTTAAGGGTAGGCTAGTAATAACTAAGGTAAAGGATGCATTTAGCTATAGCAAGGCTGCTAAAGTGCTCTCCATAAATACCATCGTACATTTTCTTGATAGCATGAGAGGCTTCGAGACTGCATAGGCAACAAAAGAGGAGACCATCAAAGCTATGTTTATAAAGAATTCTCCCATAATGGTATATCTTGAGGTACTCTGGATAAATTCTCTTTGAGCATTCTTAGAAAGTCTAGAAGGAATGATGGAAAGGTTGAGGTAGCCGAAGGTCTTCTGATACCAAAGGTCAGGTTGGGTCTCTTCCATATTGAAGATGGTGGGAGAGTCTGATTTGACATATAAAGTTTGGGTAAGTTTGTAGATAATGACATATAACTTAGAGTTAGAGGGTGAAAATGGGATCTGAGAGGTGAGTGAAGACATGGTTTTAGAAAAATTATTGGTAGATCATGGGGTTGAATGGATGCAGTAGTGCTTAAATGAGGATAAGAGTTCTGCAACTAGCTATTTGTATTGTTGCAAAACATAATTCTCACATTGGTAATAACCATTGATTTGATTGACAATAAGTTAGGAGTCACCAAAGATATTGATTGTTTTGACTCCTAGGGTTAAGACAGTCTGAAGACCTATCACTAAGGCTTTGTACTTAGCCATATTATTGGTACATTCAAAATCAAGCTTGAAGGACAAAGGAAGAGGCTCACCATAAAAAGGAATAAGGATGATACCAACTCCCCCACCATGTTGACACTTTGATCCGTTAAAGAATATGGTGATTTGATAGGTGAAGTCCACCTGATAGAGGGTCGTAATGGACTCATTAGGGAGCTCAAGAGGAGAAGGTTGATTGTTTAATAATGGTGCTTCGACCAATTGGTCGATAATGACTTGCCCTTTAATTGACTTTTGATGAAGGAAATCAAGGTCAAAATCTACTAAAAACATGAGCCACTTGGCCATACATTAGTTTTGGTATGGCTTAGAGTGCATGTACTTGAGTTGGTCGGTATTGGTTATGACATAGGTTTTGTGGTTAAGAAGGTAGTGACAAAGTTTGGTGGCCATAAAGACTAAAGCTAAACAAAGTTTTTCAGTGTGGGTATACCAAGTCTCGTACTTTACAAGTGTACAACTAATGTAGTAAATAACTTTCTCTGTGTATTCATTCTGATGAGCAAGAATTGCCCCTAGGGAATGGTTAGTGGCAGAGATATAAAGGTAGAAAGGTTGGTCATCCTTGGGAGGGGTGAGGATAGGTGGAGATAAAAGGTACTTTTTGAGTGAATCAAAGGCCTTTTGATAGTCACTATTCCAATTGAAAGACACATCCTTCTTCAAAAGGTGATGGAAGGGTTGGTATCGATCCAAAAGCTACGAGATAAAATTATGAATGGATTGAAGATTCCCTTGCAAACTATAGAGTTGTTTAAGGTTGACTAGAGGAAGCATGTAGATGATTGCTTTGATCTTGGCAGGATCAAATTTGATACCATGAAGGGAAATGATAAAGCCAAGGAGCTTTCCTAAAAATACCCCAAAAATGTACTTCTTGGGGTTGAGGTAGACATGGTAATGGATGAGACACTTAAAGATAATCTTGAGAACAACCAAATGGTCCTTTGAGAGCTTATATTTTTTGAGGAGGTCATCCACATAGTCCTATACAATATTATGGATAAGGTCATGAGAGATATAAGTCACGGCATATTGGTAGGTTACACCAACATTATTTAATCCAAAAAGCATGATTTTATAGCAGAAGGTTCCCCATGGGGTGGGAAAGGTGGTCTTGTGCCAATCTTTAGGGGCAATTAAGATTTGATTATAACCCAAAAATCCATCCATAGGAGATAACATCTCATGGCCAACTGTAAGATCAACTAGTTGGTCAATGCTCGGTAGAGGAAAGTCATATTTGGAAAAAGCAAGGTCAAGATCATAAAAGTACACACAAATACATAGTCCCCCTATGGATTTGGTGATAGGTATGAAATTTGAGATCCATTATGGATAGTCAATGGGTTGAATGAAATTGACAGATAGAAGACACTGAAGCTCTTCTTTGATGAGAAGGGCTATGAGAGGGTGCATTCATCAAAGTTTTTTCTTGATGGGCTTGGCGTCATGATTGGTGAATATGTTGTGGGTAGCAATGGCAGGGTCAATTCTAGGCATTGTGCTATAAGACCAAGAAAATACTATGTTATGGTCTTGGAGGAAGGAAGAAAAGTCTTGAAGTTCCTCAGCATTCAACAATTGACCAATTTTTACAATGCATGGGTTGTTTGGGGTGCCCAAGTTGATATGCATGGTGAATTCATTCAACATGGTCAAAGTCTCAAGAGGAAGGGATTTGTGGATGGAATAATCTAGGGCACCAAGGTAGGTGTGAATAGAATCATCATCCCGACATTGAACAATGTTAATGGTAGGAGAGTCATCTCCTATCATCTCAAGATGGATCAAAGGGATGGTTGCAATTTCCCTCTCCTTTTGATAAGTCAAGGGTCTAAGGTTGATCATGTTGATGTAAAAAAAGTTATGTGGGATGATGTCATCATCCTCACACGCAAGTGGAGGGTCAGTGAGGAAGGGGTGTCTTCCTCGATAATGGTGGTTGTAGGTGGTTTGGTTTACTTTTTGGTAGGTAGAATGAAACCAAGGCCATGTTTCTCATGAGGATTTATGATCTCAATGGGAATAAACTCATGTGGGCCATGCTCATATCACCTAAGACCAAATCCTTTCCAAGCACACATGTGGAGGTATGTTTTGGGAAAACTTAGCTTGTCTAGATAGAATAATCTAGAGGTGAATGGTCAAGGCATAAAGGAGGTGGTAGAGGCACCAAGTGGTTTGTCAAGTCCCCCATAGATAAAATGGGTTTGATAGTGGGGAGGCCCAAAGGTAACATCAGTTTTGACATTAGGGTCATACCCAAGTTGGTGGTCAAGTTTCCCATACTCTTGGGGAGTAGGGAAAATGTCAAGGGTGAGGAGAGAATATTCCCCTAGTGAAATATGTTGGAATGTGGATTCCAAGTGGTCTGAGGGGGGATCTGATCAAAGGGTGTGGATGAGATAGTTGATGCCTCATTGGTAGAAGGAGGTAGGACTTCCTCTTTCATGGTGAAGGTCTTGTCCTCGATTAAGGAGGGTGTGCTAGATGGGGGTAGGAGGACATCTTTGGGTTGGTATCTCATGTTGCATGTCGAGAAGGGACTTGGGTCAGTTTGTATGGTGATGACCTGGTCTTCATGCTCAAATTTAATGTAATGATGAAGGGTAGAAGGGATGCAACCTATGGAGCGAATCCAAGGGCATCTTAATAAAAAATTGTATGGAAATTCACCTTCCACTACATAGAAGAATTCAAGGAGCGTGTAGGGTCCCAAACGGATATGAAAGACAATCATTTCCAAGGTAGTAGTCATGGTGTCGTTAAAAGATTGGAAGATGACTGAGGTTTTAGACATGACATTATTTGACAGGTTGAGTTGGTTATAGGCATGGGAGGAGGTGATATTAATACTATCTCTCCCATCATTCATGACTTGTTTGATGTGGGTTTGGTTGATGTAAGCAATAATAAAGAGAGGGGGATCTGGGTCATCAGGATGGATAAAAGGTATTTCTAAATCCTTGAAGGTGATAAGGTTAGAAATTTAGAGTGTTAATAAAAGCTGCTAGAGGTTGAGGGTATTTACGTTAGACCTCTACCGATTGCAATACCTTGATCATTTCTTAGCAATGATGAGGTGAAGTAGTAATCAATTCATATAAGCTCATCTTCATTAGGGTCTGGTGGAGTTGTTTGAGCACCACTCTCTTGATGGATTCAGAGGGGTTGGATTGGGAGGTACCTAAGATAGATATATTGGGTTTGGTTGAAGGTGAAAGTGCTTGATTTTGGTTTGGTTGAGAGGTGAAAGATGGGTATGTCCATGGAATGGACACTTTGGCCTTCCCATAATCCTTCTATTGTGCTCTAATGACCACATGGATGATATGGATAGAGGGAGGAATTAGGGTAGGAGAGTTGTTTGGTTCCTCATCACTCAGAGGTAAGAGTGGAGGAATAGGTAGGTTTTGGCTCATGGTTGTTGGTTTTTGGATTGGTAATGGGACCATGGGAGGTTCTTCCAATAATAGATCATCCTTATCATAGAGTCAATGGATAATAGTTTGGAGAGCCCTGCAGTTCTCCATGTCATGGCTTGGTGTCCTATGATAGGAGCAAACTTGGCAGTCATTATACCAGATGGGTTTTGAATTGAGAGGGTCGAATGACCTAATAGGGGGTAAGTTCAAGAAAGAAGCTTACAATAACCTTTAGAAGATGGTAGATTAGGATTAAGCTAAAGGTGGAATGGGTTTATAGGTTTTGGCCTTAGTTAATGGGATAGAAATCTGTCTGGGAGTGGGTTTAGTGATAGAAGGTTTGCGTAAGGTGGCATTCTTAGTTGATGGTTTTTTTGGTCAGGCAGAGGTTGATAAGTTAGAGGTAAGAGGTTTTAGGATAGGTAGTTTAATGTTTGATGGTTCGGTGAAAATAGGTGAGTCAGAAAGCAAGTGTATAAGTGTAACTAATCATGATAGTTGGGTCTTGGTTGGGATAATAGAATTCCTAATCAGAGTGGAAGGATGAGGCCCCAAGATAGATGGAAAGGTTGAGGGAGGTAGGAGTTTGGTCCTTTGGCCCTTTGGTGGCTTCACTTCCTTGGTTGATTTGGTTTTGTGGTTGGTTGTTGGGTTTGGTGAGGTAAGATCATGTAGTCATACAAAATGTCCAAATTGGTAGTTTGAGTGTGGCTTGAGACACCCCATCCATAGGTCCTTCTTACATGCTCTTGTGACCCTTATAGACACTTCCTCATTTTTATTTATCCAAAAACTTCTAAATGGTCATTCCACCTTAGCTAGATAGAATTCCCCATGTCAATCCCATTCCCCAAGTCTTGAGCCTGTAGGATAGGAGTGCCCCATTTGGACTATAGTGCCCCATAGAGAAGTGTCCCATTTTTTATGGTCCTATCCATTTGCACTTTGATCCACAATGATCATTTTCATCTGATCATTATCCTTAATTAGGTCAGCCTAGCGTGAATACATCTTACCTATGACCAATTATTCCCTATAAAATTCCACTCAAAGCTCATTTACAAAAGAAGTGACCAAACTTACAAAGCAAGCAATAATACAAATAAATAACTAAGGAAAACTTCCCTATTCTTTGCATATAATCACCCAACACATCTACAAACCTACTCAAATCCTCATACCAGTCCTTAATTACCTCAAACACCTTCAATTTGGCATTTGCATCTGCATCACACTATTACACAAAGCACACTAAGTGGGAGAATTAAATATGGCTTGATCCTTCTTCGGAGTATTGGTATGTAGGCAACATGCCCACACATGATGAAGGGTAAGGATTTGAGGATAAAATTAGATCTATAATGATTTTCATTGATAATCAACACTTGATTTTTCATAGGCATGCTCACATAGGCACAACGCAACTACCTAAAATTTTTTAGGTCTCTATGATCAGTTTGAATAATAGTGGCAAGAACGAACAACATCACCAGACACCAAAGCATCCACTTTTTAGTGCTCCTATCCTTTCACCCTATGAAAGCCAAATTTAGGTTTATGACACCTTCCTTGTCTTGCACATCCATTTTCAACCTCTATATCAGCCATCTTAATTTATTTTCTAGCTAAGTTGTATTTCTTCTTATTTATTATTATTTTTAGAAAAGTGAAAAAGATAAATAATTGCACAAATTAGGATTGTGTTTATTGTTATATTTTATACTGATTTATTAATCCAAACCCTTAACTAAAATAGGAATAAAACTTCATTATTCTCAAATAATTTAAATCATTTGGTGAACCCATCTTACTTATTTTGCATACAAAAACCCTAGAAACCCTAGGAAAAATTCTTTACTAATTTTAGTAGTACTTTTTTGATTTTTCCTACATATATAAATAATAATTTCACATTTAATTTTTAAAATTCACCATAGTAATTTTAAAAATCATTTCCTCACAAACCCTAGTTGAATATACTAGGTCCCTTTGCTTCTTGAGGTATCACCTTACATCTAAATCAGTTTCATTCTTATTTTATTATAGTAATTTAGATGCGCTCCTTTCAAAGACCTAAAATGTCTCTACTAGGTCCAATGATGTACATGAATACAAAAAAAAATTATTCCTTAATGCAAAGTTTTATCATATGCCTTGTATGTCTGATTCACTTCCTTCGTAACTAAGAACACATGCATGTTGTTCATTTTATTAATCAGGTTTACATATATATTTTTTACATCTATTACCTCGACTCCCTTGGAGCCTCTATCCCCTGCTGAGTCATGTTGCATGGTCCATTTTTCTCTTCCCCAGGTCACTACCCATCGTTAGAGAGCCTAGTTGACACCCTTTGTCCCTCCACTACCTCGACTTATCGATTATCTTCGCTCTTCTTTTGTAACTACTAGTAGCCTTATATGTCTTGCATATTTTTTTAAATCTATTACCTCACCTCCCTTGGAGCCTCTATCCCCTACCGAGTCATGTTGCATGGTCAATTTTGCTCTTTCCTAGGTCACTACCCATCGCTAGAGAGCTTAGATGACACCCTTTGTCTCTCCACCTCAAATTATCGATTATGTTTGATTTTATTCTGTAACTAATACTAGCCTTATATGGCTTGTAGATAATGTGGTTAGAGATATTACTCAATGTGACACCATGCCTCCTCCTCTAGTTAGGAACCCCACCACCCTCTTATTCCCTCTCATCCTAGGCCTAACCCACCTACACAAGCAGATCTGTATAGGGCATATGATATTGTTAATCATTTAAGAAACACACCAGTTAAGATTTCCATGTTAGAATTACTTCAAAAAACAAATATGTTCAAGGACATTCTTTATCAGGTACTCACTTAGACTTCTATGCCCATTGATCCAGAGCGTTCTTATTTTGTATCAAAGGTCAACACATTGAAAACTATAGATGTTATTTCTTTTGATCATGAGGACATGCCTTCTCAGACATTTATTAATCAGAATTTACCACTGTTCATATAAGCTTAAGTCAAAACTAGTGCAGTTAAGAGAGTTTTAGTTGATAGTGTTTTCAAACTTAATATATGTAATATTACTTGTTTACAGACTATGGGTGTAGATATGTCTTCCATGCAGAAGTCATATAAGAACATTAGAGGGTTTGATGATATACCATGACAGACATTAGGCACCATTGCTTTGGATATCATGGTAAGGCCCAAAACCCTTTCTACATAGTTATAGGTCATGCCAGGTCTTCTTCATTATAAAATTTTACTTGGATGACCTTGGATACACTCTATAGGGGTAATTAATTCCACTCTTCATCGATGTGCTAATTTATTTCATGAAGGATACCTATACACATGCCCAACAAATAACCAACCATTTATATACTATAGAATTATAGAGTCATCTTTGACTATTTTTCCAGATGGGACACCTCATATCATAGATTAGTCACCACCTCATCATATCTCTCTTGACCAGATAAATACATATGAGGTAGGAGAGACTAACACATCTCATTCTCTTCCACTTACATTTGTTTCCTCAGCTCCAGATATTCAGCCAGTTATAGTATCTTCAGCCGTTATAGCTACTTCATCAGCACGATTCCTACACCTATTATAATTACATAATCACTGACAAAATTTCCAACAGTCTTCATTGATTCTACATATACAACTCTTCAGGCAGTCACAATCACTTCACTAGTTACAAATACTCTCACAACATCGCTGTCTTCTCATAATATAGTTGATGAAAATCCTATATCATAGTTATCCTTTATGGTAAATTCAAAGTTACCATATGTTTATGATATTGATATAGATTCCCAGGCTACTTTAGATGATGTTATGACACCCACACTCATAGATGACTATTTATGTGGATTGTGCTTTACACTAGTTGGCCTAGGAGAGTACTGAGATGACTCTAGAGCCCTCATCACACATCTTGCATCACTCTTAACATCTTGTACTACACTCTCAAGATATACTCCACATTCGTAGCCATAGATATATGACTTGGCACATACAACTCACATAGTTACCTCTATGGATATAGAGCTAGTAATTTAGATTCAGGAAGGCAACACACAATATCAACCATAGATTATGCTACAAATGTTACTTGATAATGGATTAATCACACTACCTATAGTACAACACAGATCTATTGGTAGGTTATCCTGATAGGATGGTCACCCATTTTGTCTCTTTCATAAAATCACAGGCCATGACACAGACTCATGTATAGTTTTACAGTAGAGATTAGATAAACTACAAGTTCAAGGTACTATTTAGATTATATCACCATCAAGACCATCTCCACCACTTTTATCAAGACTACCTCTTACCAAAGATAAATACCCTATAGGAGAACCAACAACTTCACCACTAGAGTCATCCTCAATTCACCTTCGGTAGGATGACACCACTACAAGTGATAGATATTCGACTACACAAAGATCACAGATCTTACTGACACCTGAGGAGATATCCACCATGTATACAGAGCCTGCAACATACGATGATATATGTGATGATGATCTTGAGGCATTTGATGATGGACATGATCCCTTCCTCCATCTCTATCCCTAGTGGGCTCCATCCTTGAACCCTTTACCCCCTCCAACTTAGTCTTTTATGCCATTGTGTAAATATTTATTTATTCACATTATTGTACATAGTTTTTTGTAATTACTTGTACATAATTTCTCAACTTACTTGTACATAGTTTATTTTTGCTTTCTTGTACATAATTTCTCAACTTACTTGTACATAATTTTTTTTGCTTTCTTGTACATAGTTTCCTTATGATTACTTATACATAGCTTATTTCAAAATACCAAAAATGATATAACATGTCAAAATACAAAAACATTCAAATAACTCAAAACATCAATTTTTTTTTTAATTATACACATTACCTATGTTTTACATTTCTACTACCATGCTAGACTTACATTTTACCATTCTATGCTATTGTTTATCAATTCATCTACATTACCATGCTTCACTTGATCTTCTTTGAGTGTGTGTAATGACACCTAGATCCTTAATTTTTTCACTCTATCCATTGAGGGGTCATCCTAATTTTACATTCGAGATATACATTGACATATCTACCCATTGGGGGCATATTCTACATGACTACACCATCTAAGTTATGTCATTATTACACCATACACTCTAGTTATCATGTTGATGTAAATTACTTACTAGCCTACACAAATTATGCTATTGACACTCAGCAATATATAACACTTATGTATTTCTTAGCATCTACCTAGTCTTGTACTACATGTTTTGCATACTTTCACTTCTTGCTTTGATCAGTTAGATGCAATAGAATTTATAAAATTTACATGCCTTCATTTTTTGCTTTGAATAATTAGATGTGATTTCATTTCTCAGTTCTTTTTTGTTTACTTGTGTGTGCCTTAGGACGATTGCCAATGTCCTTTGATTGTACTCTTATATGTGCTTGGGGCCCTCGTGCCAATCTTGATTTTTTGCAATTATATGTGTATGTGGTAATTTGAACATGCCTTGTATGCTTTATTTTCATAGTTTAAGTGATATGTGACCATGTTCCTTATTTGTTTGGCCCCTTGGCCTTTTTTTTATGCTTTTTGCTTCTTGCTTTGCATACTTGTTTACTTGTTTGCTTCTTAGTTGTTTGTAATGCCATGATCCACATCATGCATTATATTGTATTTTTAGATGCCATGCTAGACATCATGCTCCATCCCTCCTTGACAACTAACTATGTTTCTAATTTTAGTTCAGTAGACTACACATGTTATTACATTGTTATATCTATCTAGGCATACCCCTACTGATCTAAAAATATCTAATATAAACTATGTTATATCTTTAAACATATTTTGGATTATCATTGATATATCATGTATTTCATATCATAACACACTTGTAGGGCTCTTCTTTCTAAAGACAGTCATTATAGGGTCTTCATTTCTATCGTCAAAAGAGGGGGCAATAAATAAAATTTTTATTACAGATATCAGAGCCCTCTACTAATCAAAATTAGTTTTTAGAACACTAAAAAAAAAATCAAAAATCAAAATATTTAAAATAGACTAAAAAAATAGGGATGAACATATAACAATCATCAGAAATAGTATAGGATAAGAACACCCCATTCAGACTACAACACCCTACAATAAAGTGTCCACTTTTCGGCGCTCCTATCTAAACAACCAAAAACCTAGAATTTTTAGAAATAGATAAAAAGGTAAGGTCAATTATAGTTTTGTTAGCTACAATCTAGTTTAGATTGGGCATTTTTAGTATAGTTTTAATCAAATTATCCAGATATAGGGGCATCATGCATGACATGATGGCTCTCACTTCTAGTTTTAGATTGGGCAATTGATATAACTTCTAGATCAGAATCCATGTTATAGACACCAGTGATTGGAGGCAATGTGTGTGGCACATTCACTTTATTTCCTTTCCAGGTCATTGTATTATATAGGTATTCTCAATAGTTGCATACCTTATTCCATCTACAGGTGGTTGGCATCATTTTAGAGTGGCTTTCATATAAGCTTAGTTCTCAATTTTGGAAAGGCTTTCATACAAGCCTAATCTCTACCTTTTAGAGTAGTCAAGATTGGCCTAGTTCTTAGTACACATTCGACTATCCACTCCACATTATCATATTACATAGCATTCATGAGCTTCATGATTCATCTCATATGACACACATTTATATTGATATCAGTTCATAGTTCACACTTAATGGGCAATGATGGATCCAAAGGACTAGCTAGCATTTATATTTTTGAACCACTTACTCAGAGGGATTAGATACATAGTCAAAAAATTGATTAAGATATACATGATCACATAGGTTTATTACATAGTGGATGATGATAAAGCTAAAGGGATAGCCTTTATATTCTTGAGGCACCCTCAAAGAATTAAACACTCAGCTCAATTCATGATATTACTCTTAGTAAAACACATACCCAACATCACTTAACATAACTCATCATCACTCAACATCACAATATGTTTTATATTGGTTCGCGTACTTAGTGAAGTGTATTCATTCCTTTCTCTTCCCCTCTCTTTTATCCAAACTTTGTACATTTTTATTTTAGACATAACATGTCTAGTAAGAATTGATCTACTCCTAATTTTATCTTATAGATGTATGGTTTACGATGTGCTCTATTTATGCACACTCAATGCCACACATTTTCATGGGCTTCACCCTTGCAAGTAAGTTCAGGTATGCTTTCTATTTTTTATTTATTCTAGTATTTCACTTTACTATATCATTAAAATAAAGGGGGTAAATGTAGTCATATAAAATCTTCAAATTGGTAGTTTGAGTGTGGCTTGTGATACCCCATCTATAAGCCCTTTTTGCATGATTTTATGACCCTTATAGATACCTTTTTGCTCATTACCAGTCATCCAAAACCTTCTGAATGGTCATTCCACCTCAACTAGATAATATTCCCCATACCAATCCTATTCCTCCAGATCCCAAGCCTATAGGATAGGAGAGCCCCATTTGGACTATAACACCCCATAGAGAAGTGTCTCATTTTTGGTGGTCTTTTTCATTTGTACTTTAAGTCCCAATGGTCATTTTCATCTGATTCTTATCTTTAATTAGGTCAATGTAGCATGAATACATTTGACCTATGACCAATTATTCTCTATAAAATCCCACTCAAAGCTCATTTACAAAAGAGGTGACCAAACTTACAAAGCAAATAAGAATACAAATAAAGCACTAAGACAAACTTCCCTATTCTTTTCATATAGTCACCCAAAACTATTGCAAACCTGTTCAAATCCTTATACCAGTCCTTAGCCAACCCAAACACTATCAATTTGGAATTTTCATCTATATCACACTATTTCACAAATCATACTATATGGGAGAACTACATATAGCTTGATCCCTCTTCAAAGTGTTGGTATGTAAGCAACATGTCCATACAAGGGGTGTGGATTACACGTTTAGTATATATTTCACACTAACCCCCTTTTTCTCAAGTGACTCAAATATAATATTATCAAGCATGATGGAGGGTTAAGGTTTGAAGGCAAAATCAACTCTATAACAAGTTCCATCGACAACCAATACTCAATTTTTTATAAGCACGCTCACATAGGCACAATGTAACTACCTAGAAAGTTTTAGGTCTCTATGATTAGTTTTGACAACAATGATAGGAATGAACAACATCAGACATCAAAATGTCCACTTTTTGGTTCTCCTATCCTTTCACCCAATGAAATCTAGATTTAAGTTTATGACACCTTCCTAGTCTTCACAACTATTTTCAACCTCTGTATTAACTATCTCAATTTATTTTCTAGCTAACTTATATTTCTTCTTATATATTGTTATTTTTAGAAAGGTGAAAAAGATAAATAGTTTCACAAATTAGGACTATATTTCTTGTTATATTATATACTAATTTATTAATCTAAACCCTTGACTAAAATTAGAATAACACTCCATTATTCCCAAATAAGTTAAATTAGCTCCACTTTCACAGATGGGTGATTAAGACTCTGTGTAGGAAATGTGCCAAGGTTCTTGGTTGGTTTGGCTGGTTTGGTTGGAGAGGATGACTTGGTGGCTTGGTGATTGGTTACTTTGGATGGTTGAAGAATAGTTGGGTTGGAAGAGGCTGTCATCGATTTGGTTGGTAAGATAGGAGTGTGGATAATGGAAGGGATGGGTTGATCTACCAACAGTGTGGTTGGAGGTTCCTACTTGGTGATATAAGGTAGTCCTAATTACTTCCAAAAGTTGGCTTGATTCTTGTTAGGGTTAGAGACAAATTCTAATTTTTGTACTAACCCAGAGAATGGTTTATATACTAGTTTTGTCCCTTGGATAGTGGATTTGAAAGATAAGCCCATAGGTCAAGATAGAGGGATGGTAACCTCATCCTTTTCCTCAATCAAAAGATGCAAGGTTTGAATAGGTGACTCCTCTATGGGAGGTGAAAGCATGGGGGCTTCCTCTTCGGGGATGATCTTCGAAGGGGATGCAAATTGCTCGATGGTTGAGGGGGAAGGTAAAATGGGTGCTTATTCTGGTATGTTAGTGAAAGAAGGGGTTGGTGCTTCCACTAACTCAATAAGTGGAGGAGAAAGTGGTGAAGAACATATAGGTTGGGTGGTAGTTTTCTCAACAATAAGTGTGCCAAGAATCATGTTAACAATATGGGCATCATGAGAACACTCAACCTTATTTCTCTTATTTTTGGTAGGCACATGATTGTGGAAGGGTTACGTAAAGATGTCAAGGGATTGGTTTTGAGGTGTGTTGGGGTTATCCAACACAACATCTTCCTTGTCAATGAGAGATTGGATAATGCTCTTGAAGGTATTACACCTACTAACATCATGCCTTACTACTCAGTGGAAGGCACATAGATTATTTTCATTGGACCAACTAGGTGTGGGATGAGAAGAATCAAATTATTGAGGTGGTTTTATAGGAGGAAGTTGTATGATGTTGGACTTCAATAACTTATCTAAGATTGAAGTATAAGATTCTCTTAGCAGGGTGAATTGCTTTTGTTTTTTTTTGTTTTTGTTTCTCATGTTTTATTTTGAGGAGTTAGAGGAACTTGGTTGGTTAACGGATGATGGAGAAATGGATTTAAGGATAACCGTATTTGTAGTTCCCTTGCTTTTAGTCATAGTGTTGGTTTGGTTGCTCAATTTGGAGGAAGAAGCCTCATTGGTTTTGTAGGTAGAGTTCTTGTTTTTTAGTTTTAGCTTTCCTTCATCAATAACTATATTCTCCAATTTATGTGCCATGGTAAAAGCATCATCAAAGGTTAAAAAGATTTGAACACGTAATGTGGAAGATATTTTCTTGGCACATGCCTGAGCAAAGAGTTTGATCAATTTGGGTTGGGTCAAGGAGAAGGAAAGTTGGTTGATTAGGCTCCTCCAACAAGCTAAAAAATTATTAATGGATTCATCATCAAATTGATGGATAGAGTAGAGGTTAGTGATGGAAACCTTCTTGGAGGTATTTATCGAAAAGTGATCCAAAAAGGTTTGGGCTAGCTGGGTAAAAGAGAACAAAGAGTGTTTGGTTATATCACTATACCAGTCTAATGCTAAATTGAATAGAGATATGAAGAAGGTATGGAGGAGGGCATCATCATAGGCAATCAAATAACATGCATGCCTAAATTCCCTGAGATGATATTGGGGATCCTCCTTACTCTGAAATTTGGAGAACTTGGAAAGTTCCCACTATAGAGGATAGGGTTGGATAGAGACAGATGGGTGAATGGGTTCATTATAGATATGATTAAATGATAAGACATTGTGAGCTCTAGAAATGGATGACTCTAAGGTAGTCATATTATCCATGAGCATCTTCATGAGGTCTGATTTAGGTTGTGCACTTAGAAGGTTGTAAGGTGCATATAGTTGGGGTGGTTGGGTGACATACAAATAGATGGTAGTGGTTAAAGAGTCATCACATATTAGTATGTGGACATCGATGGTTGGGTGGAAGATATGTAAGGGTAGGTGGATACAAGTGGTTGGGTAGTAGGTAGAGGTACATGCCATTGTGGGTTAGGGATGTAACTTTGGTTTGGTAACACTTGTTGGGTAGGAGTGGTGGTTAGGTTGGTGCTCAAAGGAGGGGTGGTGACCCTTATGGTAATTAGTGGTAAGTTAGAAGGTATATGTAGCACAATATTTTGAAGTGGGGTAGTGGATAATGGATTAGAGGTAGCCGATGGAAGGTTGGAAATGCTAGTGGTAGGAAATCCCATGGTGAGGAGAGTATAGGCGGCTAGTGGGTGTATTGCTCCTAATTTGGAGTTGTTGGTAGGGTGGAAGGCATAAGGGTGTTTATAGGTTGAGTAGGTTATTTTTTTATAGTGGTATCAAAGGAATTATTGGTATATGAAGAGGCTTGTGTCGCCAATAGTTGGGTGGTGACTGTGGCAATAAAAATGTTTTCTATGAGGTGAAAAGCCATGTCATAAGGTGGGTCTATGGGCAAAACTGAAGTAGGGGTATAGTGAGGCATGGTGTTAAGATAATGTTGTAAGGACACATGGTTGTTATCTAAGAAGATGGAAAAGTTTGCGTCTCCTTAGAGAACTTCTTGAGGTAAAGAAGGACTTTGTGAAAGGTGATGATAGTCTACTAGTTTAGAGATATAGTCTATGTGATCTATGAATTTGACTCAAGAGAGGATGGTTAGTATCGTGTTAGTTTCAAAATGAAAACAAAATGAAAGAAACACACTAACTAGCATAACATCTCTAGGCCTAGACACTAGAGAGAGCTTAGTTAAAAAATACGAATAAAACACACAAATAAAATGAAAAATAAACCCTTTTTTACCTTCGTTGGATGCTCCAAAATTATTTTTGTAGTTGCTTGCTCAGCTTGTGCTCATGAAGTCTTCATCAAAAGAGGCTTGGCTATCTCCTCTTCTCCTTGGCACCTTGTGGCTTTGGCTTGGCTTGTTTTGAAATCAATTTAGCATGGTAACACTAATTGTAATATCTTTTGGAATTATTTATGCATTATAAATTTGCATTATCAAGACTTAGAAATGATGTTCATGGCCTCTTTATTTATAGATTTTTGAGATTGATCAGAATCAACCTAAACCATCCATCTCAAGATTGAGATGTGTGGCTAAGGATTAATCCAATTATGTAATTAAAATATATAAATAGTCTCATCAATATTTGGTATAGAGGAGCAATTAAGAGGCATGAAAGGCTTTGGTGAGACATGTGAGGCATGAATCTTGATATTTGTGGCATTTATGACTTAGGGATGTCTTCTCAAGAAATGAGGTCACCTGATGATGCATATATTTAATATTCATTTTCAAAACAAATTATTTAAATTTTTTTAATAGATTTTTTGATTAGGTTCTAATTTAGTTTAATTATCTCTTAATCATGTTTAAGCACTTTGTGCACAAATTACTCAAATTGATTAGAATGCCTTGTTATTGGTCTAAAATTTGAATGGATTGGAATTGGAAAGTGATATTAGATATGTTATATCTATTATCCTATTTAGGATGTTACCAACACCAAATAACAAAGGCATATGTCTTGTGTAATAGATTTTATAGGAAATAATAATCCAGAGCACTTAGGTGAAAAATTGGCATTTTGACTCAAAATGATCTGATCAAAGTTAGCTAACCCATAAATTGCATTGCCTCATTTAGTGATACCCTAGCCAAAATTGGCACTTGAATATGTCAATTTTAACTCATTTAATGTATTTTAGTGTTTTAAAGTCAAATTGTGCATTTTAAGTGGAAATTGGTCAAAATCTTAGTTGAAGGTTATCAATGGCCAGATTGAGGTGTCTACAGTTTGCCTTTGTTTGGAAATATGTTGCAAACCTTAGGAAAAATAAGGTCTTCTCAAAGAATGAGAAATGACATGTATGCCAAAAAGAAGATGTTGGTTGAAGAATAAAACTCTAAATAGTTTTGGGAAGCCTATGATGATGCACCCTTGAGGGAGTGGCTGTTACATTTGTTGATGGATAGTCCCTCGAAAAAAAACAAGAAGAAAGATGGACTTAACCCATGGTTAAGATTAATCCAAACTAAAAAATGCTTGTATTCATTATTGTAAAAATGATATTGATTTTCCCAAAGGTGATAATAATCAAGAATAAAACTTAAAATAATGATTTGCCCATATGTGGTTATAATCATTAAAAGGACTCAGATTGGCTAAAAATGATGGTGCTCTAGTTAGGGATGATTAGTAAGCATAACTCAAGGATATAACCTTAGAATATAGATTAAATATGAGTGGGTGAAAAGTGATGAAATAGATGAATAGAAGAATAAGATTGATCAGTGTGAATGATTCAGCGATACCTACTAACGAGGAGATGCTCATCTTGATTAGTAATGATACAAATAGAATGGTCAATGGGTTGATTTGATCAAGGGTGGAACGAAAGGATTTGCCAAGATGTCAAGGAGAAACTTTTATAGCTCCATTGATTATAGACCTTCATGAAACTAATTTTTGCTATATCATGTGATGGTAGGCTTCATGATAGAACACCATGAAGACTATTCCAAAATATGCATAAGAACTGACTCCTGATGCAATAAACACTAAAAAACAATGCACTAATGATAAAAATCATGATGATAATGTTGATATATGAATATGGATGGACTCAAGAATAATGTGCACAAGGAATCACCCAATGAACACATATAGACCGAGTCAAGGCAACAATGTTGAAATCAAATAAATAGGCAAGTGAATGAATAAAAAAATAAACAAATAAATAACTTAAAATAAACAAACAAATAGAAAACTCGAAAATAAAAGCAAAAGAAAGTATTCTAACAATGACAATGCCCCAATAAGGTGGATCGAGTATAACTGACTAGGCTTAGACAGGACAAATATTTTTAGATTTTGAAATATTATGAATATTTTTGGTATTTTGAGGTATCTTAACTCGTTAGCGAATGACAAGATACCTACTCATAAAATTATGAGAGCGTACGGAAAGGGGGATTGAGGTGACCTCAATATGAATTGAGCATGACCCACATAGTCTTAAAATGACCTGAAGTTATGGTAATTTCATCTACACAAAAGGTAGGGAAAAAACCAACTAGGTCCCAACAAGTTCTCAAATTTGGCAAATGGCCAGTCAAATGAAAATAGTAAGGACAAGGTGATGTGGCAATGCATGATAAATAAGTGTTGCCCCTAGTTTACCCATAGACAGTTATAACTAAGATACAATGACATAGGTTAATGATACTAATTTTTCCATAGGTAGTTATAATTAGTAGCAAGACTAGTGAGACACTGATTTTCCCATAAGTGGTTATAATTAGGCTCACATAAACAAACCCGATACAAGATAGAAAATGAAAGATATATTCCCAGATCAATTGTCACACTACTGTCATAGAATGTCATTGTAAACACAAATTTAATTAATTATTGAAACTTGATCAAATTTTTTTAATAAAAGGTGCAAGAAGAACCAAATGAACTAAGATCAAAACAAGATTGGGTAGGATAACTAAAAATAGGCTTTGGTCTAGATAGGAATGGAATGATAGGATGGTATAAAATGGTAAGAGGGTTTATCTCCAGGTGATAGGGTGCATAGAAAGAATATGCGACAATGGAAAATGGATATGTAACAATTGCAATAGCATGGCAATGTGAAACAATATGGTACATGTTTTTAGCCTGGATATGGTTTTTGATTCTATTGTTCTTATTGATAGGGAGATGCATGTCCTAATCAATAAATTATACAAACAAAATACTTGATCATGTTAATTGATAACCCACACCTCGTCTAAATAGTTGCTCTATCAAAAAATGGCTATAGATTGGGTTGTCAAGAATGCTTTTGTGATCTTTGTTGGTCATTGATTCTGGTTCCTTCGAACATCGAGACAATGTATCTTTGTAGCCTCTATAAAGGAAAGTGTGACCATGGATGGTAAATAAAGATAAATAATAGATGGTAGGTTTGATTGTGAAATGGAATGGTAGATGATAATGAAATGTGGAATGGCGGGGAAACAAATGAAGATCATGTCTTTTAGTCACACGTAATATTGTTGATATCAAATTTGACATATTTTTGGTTATGGTAGGGCTAAAGACTTATTATCTTGATAAGACCACCAAATTTTTCTATTATTTGATCTTGAGATTAGCTACCATCTAATTAAGCTATAGATTGGAAGCTCTTTTGATTTGATCTTCATCAAATAATGAAGTCATTTTATGCTTAGCTATTGGTGCCTCAATGTGGTTTTCATCAATGAAGTTGTATTGATTATCTTATAGTGGCTCCAAGAAGATTTTACTAAGGAATGTTTACTTTTGACTTTGATTGTCTTCCAGTGCTTCTAAAAAATTTTCACTAAAAGATATTGAGTTTTGACTTTAATTGTCCCCTAGCACCTTCGAAAAGGTTTCACTAGGAGAGTGTTCTTCTGCTATATGAATGTGGTCTTGGCCTCCTTGCTCTTCTTTAACTGATATGTCACCATAGATGCAGTTTAATGAAGTGTGATTTTGTCGATCCCAATTGACACTTGTAGGAGATGGAATGTCAATGATATGACTATTTTGGTTGATGGTAATGGCCTGTGAAATGGTAATGGAATGGGGAGAGGCTCCATAATCCTTGTATACGATACTAGGATAACTTCTATCAAAGCTGAAGTACTCATCCTCAAAAACCATAGAAGGATCACAAATGTATTTAAATTGATCTGTAAGGCATGCATAACCAATATTGTAACAAATATGAACATATTCTTTTTCTCAATCTGATTCTAACTCAAGGGAATCTGAATCTGATGTTGAGACTAATATTGATTATGATTTTGATGATAATTTTGATGTTAGTCTAAGAGTAGAACCTGAATTTGAATCTAATTCTTCATCTGATATGTACTTTGTTACAATGATGTCTTGATAAATATTTGGTATTAGATAAGTAACAACCTGTAATGGCATGATGGGCTCCACCAACACTGGTTTGTCAAAGTGAGACTCCTCTACAATGGAAAAAAGGTTAAGAGACAACTCCTTAGAGATTGGCTTGTTAATAGAAGGCTCTTGAAAAATAGACACATGGTCGAGGTAATGATTTGCTCAAAGGTGGTTATAATTATTAAGAAGTGACTCAACAAAGATTGGATCTTCAATGTGAGACTCCTCGATAACTAGGATAGGATCAATAGGTGATTCATCACAGGTTGACTTATCATAAATGTTGATTCAATAAAAACATCTTAGATTGGTTTATTGTCTTGGATTTGGTTTCCAATGACTTGGAGAATGCCAATTTTAAACACAGCTTAGTCTTCGAAAGATTGGATCGGTTGAGTTTTGGATGGGATTGGTAATGGAGGAGGAATGGCCTATGATTAGATAGTGGTAGGGCATTAGGGAGCATGATTGCTTGCATGATCTAAAGGATGAAGTCCTAAAATGGTAAAGATAGGGCATTATGGGGCTTAATTGCCTATATAGGCCAAAGTATTAGGTCTTCGACTGATGAAGGGATGTTGTGGAGCTTGATTGCTTACACAAGCCAAAGGATGAGGTTTTGATATAGAAATAGTTTGGCATTGTGGAACTTGATTGCTCACAAAAATTAAAAGATGAGGTATTGGTATAGGAATGGTGTGACATTATGGTCTTAAAATATAAATGGTATGATGTGGTGGAACCTAATTACTCGCATAAGCCAAAGCATCCAATTCTTCCTGATAAACTATATCATCTCAGTTGTGAGTGGGCTCATAAGTTGGTTATTGACTATGTTTTGTGTACTAATTATTATAGAGGGTATGGATCCGTATCCCAAACAATATTATTTGTAGTTGGGTCTTAAAATTCCTCCTCACAAGCCTCTTCATACTAATCTAGGTCTTGATTTAGATCGTGAGCTATTTCACGACCTTGTTTCCATGAATGATTATTATGAGGTGGATAGAAATCTATCTCACAAAACATATTAGCATCCCTGGAGTCTTGACTAAAGCCATAAAAATATTTTTGTGTGGCCATTCTATTTTAAGTTAGATTATATGTGACTCCACCATTGGTGTAGCTAGACATATCCACATAAATGATGAAATCTCTAAAAACAAAAAAGCCTAAAATTTTACAAACTTTGAAAAACTATGTCTAAAAAACAAATGGTTCAAACTTGGTCTAACTGGGTTAAAAGTAGAACTGTATCTCTAATATGGTTTAAAAATGGAGTTGTATCTCCAAAATAATTTGTGCTAAGACTTGGCATAAAATTTCCTAACATCAAATGTCTAATGTCAAATGTCATATGCATAAAAAGTCAAGCGTCTAAATAAAAATCAGCATGTCAAAGGTCTAGGTCAAAGTGTTCCAAATAAGATCTAAACTAGGAAAGAAAAAAGTTGAGTTACTAGGTCTTTTTTACAAACACAGAATCAAAATATAGGCTCAAACAAATAACCATATGCTAAAACTTTTTCCCAAATGGCATCAAAATCTAGACTTTGAAACAAAGGTATCATGTGATTTGATTTAATCTAACAAGTTTGAAAACAACTTTGACATAAACTTGGCACACAAAATCAAACATAAACATGATCAATTGGCATAAGGCATAAGACAAAAGAATTTTTAAATAAAGACTATGTTTCCCAAATAAAGACACAAATAATGATAAGGATATGTATTGAACAAACAATCCATCAATAGTTTTCAAATTTAGGTAATCGATTAACCAAAGTTATGCAACCCAAAATAAAAATATCTATGTATTAGTCCCACAAATTAAGGCCTAAATAGAAATCAATCAATGTTTGAATTCAAACTTGATAAGGTTAATTAAAAACTCAACGTTGAAAACTAAGATTTTATCAAACAAGCTAGACAAATTGGATAACATGATAGCTCATAAACGATGTCCAAATGGCTAATGTGACATGGTTTGAAACAAATAGTTTTTGGCACAAGGTAAAATAGTTTTGAAATAAATTGAGCAGCCTAATGACGTAAGCATACTTGAATGATGTAGTCAATGTTATTTTTCAAAAGACTCAAAGGCAAAATAGTTTGACATGATTTTGGCAGCATAACACTACCCTCTGCAACTCAAATGACACACACAAACAAGTTTAAGAAAATTTGTAAGGCATAAGTGTGGTGTAAAATGGCTAGAATAATGTCTCTTTAGATAAAAGAGTGATGTATAAATAAATTTATTTTGACATGACTTATGAATAAACAAACAAGTTTTAGTCTCAAAATATACCAAGCAAAAATGACCAAAATATACTAAGTATAATCGTCCAAATCCTAGCAAGGGTATGACAATGTGGGGTTGACTAAACTAGAAAGATTTTGAATATTTCTAGGGGAATCAATTGCATGATGAATTTCATGTCAAACGATGTAAAAGATAAGCATGGAAATCAGGTGACTATAGCATTGACTAGTTGTAAAAAAGTCTAGTCCTTTTTACAACCACTACATCCTACTATTTGCTTAGTGTAATGCGATGTTCAAATACAGATACATCTTATGTGTAACTCAAAAGGAGTAATTGAAGTCAATGCTGAGAGATGAAACCTTGGATCAAAGCTTCCTTAAAGAACTTGTGGGAGGTGATGAAGTCCCTCTCGTAAGCCAAGTTTGCATAAAATAAATAAAGTATAAATAGAAAGACTTTAGGTTCATTTTCAAGGTCACCCAAACTTTGATGATTTTTTGGAGAGTGCTTCAGATTTTTTTTTTTAAGCTTTGGACTAGGCTATTTACAATAGGAATGACTCTTTTGATTCTAAGGGTTCCCTAAAAGGGAAAAATAAAAGAGCTTACATGTAACACCCCTCTTTTTGCCAAAAAAATTAAATTTAAACAACTAAGTGAATACAAAAAGCTTGGAAAGGTGAGTTCATTTTTAAACCCAAATAGAAAGGTCTAATGGTGTTCTTTTGACCCCTTGGTCTTAATTGCAAACTTTGAAAACATTCACCATAAACATATAATTTTTTTGTTAAACACCAAAACAAGGTTCCTAATCTATTTTAAAGCATTCACAAGGTGATCTAAACATGTTTCTATCAAATTTAAAGCTTGGTCCTACAACAAAAATATTAGTATGTCCTTTAGTCTTGAAGCTACTTTGAGTTTGAAATAATCAACTTGAAAAAAAGAGCTATTGGGTTTGTGTTTTTAAGAAAAACACAGTGATCAACATTGATTCCAATAACTGATGATAGTTACACTTACTAATTGATGATGGTTATCTAACCGACAATGATTATATCAATAGTGATCGATGACAGCTGTCTAATCGATGATAGTTTTACTAATCGATGATGGTTACTGTGTAAACTTGTGATAAATAAAAATGGCAAAACAAAGTTAAAAAATTAAATTGTAAGAGTTTTAATGATCCAAATGAAGATTTTAAAATTTCATAATGATCTTCTTCATGTGTGGGATGCATCTGGTCCGATAAGGCATGCCATTATGTGATCTAAGAATTTGATTCAAGAGAGGATGGTTAGTATCATGTTAGTTTTAAAATGAAAACAAAATGAAAGAAATACTCTAACTAGAATAACATCTCTAGGCTTAAACACTAAGAAGAGATTAATTAACAAACATGAATAAAATATACAACTAAAATATAAAATAAACTTTTTTTTACCTTCCTTGGATGCTCTAAAATGCTTGTTATAATGGCTTGCTCAGCTTGTGCTTATGAAGTCTTCATCAAAGGAGGCTTGGCTATCTCTTTTTCTCCTTGGCACCTTGTGGCTTTGGATTGGCTTGGCTTGGAATCAATTTGGCATGGTAACACTAATTACAATAGATTTTGAAATTATTTGTGTATTTTAACTTTACATTATCAAGATTAGAAATGATGTTCATGGCCTCTCAGATTTTTTGAGATTGATCAAAATCAACTTGAACCATCCATCTCAAGATTGAGATATGTGGCTAAAAATTAATCCAATTATGTAATTAAAATACATAAATAATCTCATCAATATTTGGTATAGAGGAACAATTAAGAGGCATGAACGACTTTGATGAGGTATGGGAGGAATGAGTCTTGATATTTATAACATTTATGGCTTAGAGATGTCTTCCCAAGAAATAAGGTTATCTGATGATATAGATATTCAATATTCATTTTTAAAACAAACTATTCAATAATTTTTCATGGAAATCTTGATTAGGCTCTAAGTTGGTTTAATTAGCTCTTAAACATGTTTAAGCACTTTGTGCACAAATTACTCAAATTGATCAAAATGCCTTATTATTGGTATAAAATTTGTCTGGATTAGAATTGGAAGGTGATGTCAGATGCATTGGATCTATTATTCCATTTAGAATGTTACCAACACCAAATAACAAAAGAATATGTTTCATCTAAGAGATTTGATAGGAAAGAGCAATCTAGATCACCTAGGTGTAAAATTGACATTTTAACTCAAAATGATCTGATCAAGTTAGTTGGCCCATAAATTGCATTACCCCATTTAGTGATACCTTGGCTAAAATTGGCTCTTGAATATGTCAATTTCAACTCATTTAATATATTTTAATGTTTTTAGGCCAAATTATGTATTTTAGATATAAATTAGTCAAAATCTTAGTTGGAGGTTTTCAGTACCCAGATTTAGGTGTCTATAGTCTATAGGTGATGAGGTAAAATAGGTCAATTAGTTTGGTGATGGGTTTTGTTCTGCTAAGTTATTTTACTGCTAGTTAGTTAGAACCATCCAAGGTAAGGGAGAGAATTCACAAACAATTTCACCACTTAAATAGAGAGAAGACAAGAAATGATCAAGAAAATAAATCACACTCTAAAAAGCACATTAAGTCCTAGATGTTATTTTTAGTTTCTCTTTTGGCTTATGCCTTAATATTTCAAAAAATTGTATGACTAAAATTGGCTTGTAGAGCAGGTACTAGAAAAGAAGTCTCTGGTTGGTTTTAAGTTGTTTAAGTGCTAAAAAAGAATTTGTATTGGGAATCAATATGTGGCTTGGTATTGGGGCCTACTTCCCCACTTCACACACTGTAGTGATAAATGTGTTAGGTGTTTATCTAATATATATCAATTTTTAGAGTTTATACACAACTAGAGAGTTGAGTTGGTTCTCTCCTTGGTAACGATCTCCAAGTATGATTGCTAAGAATGTGATTGTTAGGTGATGAAATTTTAGTCAAGACTTGTCTCAATTTTGTTTGATGTTTAATTGATGAAGGTGGTTTGGTTTAGTGTGTGCAATAAAAAGTGATGTTACGATATGATTAGTTTGCTTTAAGTTAAATTATGTGAGTTAAACTTCCAAGCAATCAATGTATGCACTTAATTTTAAGCCTAAAATAAACTTTTGATTTTATTTATGAGCATAAAATAGAGAAAAAATATATAGATGAAAAAAATAACTTAAGTAAAGAGACAATGGTCCCATTGGGTGTGCCAGAATGTTTCAAATAATTTTAGCTTATATTTTGAGAAAAAAAAGAAGAAACTAAATATGGGTATTGTTAAAATTTTTATTTGATTGTGTGCACATTGAATCATATCATATCATTGTGAAGAGCTCCTCTTTGGCTTGAGAGGATAACCTGTAAATAAGACAACACTAAAGCAAATGGTTGGTTAGATAGATAGCTGAGTAGATTGCCTAACACTAGTTAAATCCCATAAGCAATAGCTTTCTTAAGGGCTTTCAATCCATATGTTTTAAATAATTAAGTTTATAAATAAAATGATAAAGCACTTGCATCAATAATAAAAAATTATTGAAATTGAACACAATAAATGCTTACTAAAGAAATAGACTAGAAATGACTAATATAATAATAAATAAGTCAATACTAGTGCTAAATGGCTTGGGGTTGTTTCAAAAAATCATGCAGGGATATATGAACATGTAGAAACATAAAAAATTGGATTTGGTTTGGGGTAAGAGGGTGAAAATAACTTATTTTTATTTTCTACCACAGTGACTGTTGACAATTGAGGTGACTGTCGATAGTTAAGATGACTGTCAACGGTCAAGGTGATCATCGATGTTTGGAAAAAATATGAACAATTATTGTGTGCTAGAGGTTGGTAATAAATGGTCAGATTAATGGGATCACAAAGTTGGATTTTGAGAGATGAGTTGGCGCTTGGTTAGTTATGAAATACAAATAAAGTAAATGAATATCAAAAAACAAATACTTAGCTTACAAAAAGATGATAGGGTGATTGGTTGAGGTGGTTGGCCTATTTATGGATTATAACATGATTCTAATAGAGTAACGGTACTCGACGCTTTGGTGGAATAGTGGTGGCAAGTTAGCTCTTTGATGTGATGGCTATATTGTTGGATCACTGATGATGATTGACCTATAAAAAAATAAACTCTGAATACATAAGCTCTTGATAACAATTGTAGATGCTCTTCACCTCCCTACTCCTCTCTTCTTATAATCAAGGAATGAGAGTTATAACAAGACGTTAACTAGGCCTTATAATTTTAACTCATGCATGTAATGGCTCACACGTGGATTTAGATGAGCTATTTTTAGAAAATCAAGGTGGATGGTTTGCATGTTGGATTTTGGGATGGTAGACCTTGACGGTTGATGATCAGGGTGATCGTCGGTGGTCATCTTGACCATTGATGGTTGAGGGCTAAGGAAAAGAGTGGGTAAAAAGGGTAGGTTAATTAATTTGGCTAAAATGACCATGATTAGGCTTGGTTGGAGGTCTAAGGGTCAAATTGGTCTAAGGGGGTCTTAAGGCAGTGTAGGGGAATTTTGACATTCAAAATCATGGTGTGAGAATTTTTGATGTCTATAATAGGCACAAACACTATGATAATAATACTTTGATATTTCCACAAGTAGGTACTTTTACTTTAGGCACACATGATTGAGGTCACATGCTTAGTTTTTTTTTTGTTCTTTAGGTAACACCTCATATTTCACTTGTGTAGGAGGTTCATAAGTAGTTCCTTAAATAATGATTAATTTATTATTATGGAAACATTTCAAATGCTGGTGAAGGGTTGATGGAATTTATTTTATTTGATTAAGCTAAGATTGTCCGAGTAATACATCATATGCCCTATTATCTAGTAATACATGAAACTAGAGTAACAACCTTAAGACCAATCATGATCGGTAAGGTAATGATGCAAAGGTCACAATGACTCCCATCCTTTTTGGGGAGGTAAATATATCATATTACATTCAATAAGTGTTTAAGCACATTATGAGGACTCTTACTTAATCATGTAAATTGCATTTGCTCTTTTTGCTATGAAAGGACTACCCTATATGGTGGTTGATTAATTGCATTGACTACATTTTTGACATCATTCTTAGGTTGAAAAATAATAATTATCTTTAGATTTAAATGTTTATTCGCCTTGATATTTGGTTCCACTAGAGTCAGGGTCGTTGGTCTCATTTTTAAGTTTGTTGGTCTCTAGAAGCTTGAGCTCATAGTTCTTAAATGCATGACAAAGTTAATCAAAATATTGGTAAGATTTGAATACTACCTTGTCTTTAATGGGTTGAAGTAAAATTTTATAAAACATACATTGTAATTTGATATCAAGTAATTGGTGATCCATCTTTATAAACATTATTCAGAATCAAATCATATACTCACTGACATTCTCACTAGGTCCTTTAATTTGAACAATATGTTAAAACGTGACCTTTATGCTTTTATTGATTAAAAAATGAGATAATAAATTATCATAAAAATAATTGAAAGAGTGTATAGATCCATATGGAAAAACATAAAACCAATGAAGAACATAATCCTGAAGGATTTTAGGAAATACCTTAGTCAATAGTTTATCATTATGCACAAAATGGAGACATCAAACATAAAAAAATTTGATATGGTGAGAAGGATCAACCTAATCTTTAAAAAAAAATTAGGGGTCAAAAATATTTTAGGCAAAGGACATGCAAAGATCTCTCAATTTAAAGGCTTTAGTAGTATATCATGTGAATTGACTACATGACTTGGTTTTTGAGACCCTTGGGAAAGCAATTTAATTTGTTGTTACATAACTTGCATGATTTATTGATAGAATGTGGCTTCAGGAGTTGGAATCAAAGGATTAGTATCAATATAAGTAGGAATATAGGTATAAGGCACTTGAGAAACACTATGGATGAAAAGAGAAGGTTGAAATAGTGGCTAATATGGTTGAGTATTTTATGGAGCAATAAAGAAGCATTAAAATCCAATCTAAGAAGGCAAAGTCATAGCCATATGAGTAGAAGTAACCATATGAGGAACAATAGTTGAAGTAATTTTATATAGAGGCACATTGGTTAGAATGATAGGGGAACCTATAGAGGGTAAATATTAGAATCATTAAAATACTCATTATTAGTTGCAACACATATTTCCTTAGGAGTGGTCTCTTTAGACAGGTTTTTTATTTTGTTTGTCTCTTAACACTTATATCATTGCATCTATTTTAGTGAGGTATTATAAATTATATTTTTGAAACATAGCCTTATCAAGATCACTCATAACATATTCATTCATATTAATATCATTCAAATTATTAGAATTTTCATTATTCACATCATTTATATCATTTGCATTTTCATCCGCTTGCATTGACAAAAAAAGCATCAACCTCATTAACAATTTGTTATTTTATTTTTCTAATTAACATGAGAACTAGTTAAATAATCTCTAAAAAATCAACTGATGTGTAATTCAATCTACAACTTCATCTAATATGGGTCTTATATCTAATATTACTTGGTGGTATGAGATGTAAACATTTAGAAATTGCAAATAAGGGTTTGAAATAACACACAAGGATATAGGGCTAATGATGTAAAGTAAGTAAGCATAACTTGAGATAAATTGGATCTATAATTAACTAGAGCTAACCCTATAGGAAAAGAATCTTGCAAATCAATGTAGGATGATAGAAAGCCTAAGGTTGGGTTCAAGAAAACATAGGTTCACCAAAATGTTTTAATAAAAAGTGCACAATGATCAAGAGGCACTAAACTAATCATTAAATGGGGTTGAAAAAAATGGATTTGATCTGAATACAACAATATAACAACAAAAAATATAAAACATGCAAATAATTGAATAATTAAATATGCTTAGAACTTGACAAAAGGGTTTGAAGTCGATACCTTTATTATGACTTCCCTATGCATTGTCAGAGGATGAAAGTGACCAAAACATCATTTGGAAGCAATCTTGAAGTAGATCTATGAGTTTGATGCAAAACAAAGAATTCCAAAAAAATCAACCAAAATGGACTTAATTTTGGGAGTGACCAAAATCGTATATAACCCTATTTTGGTAGTAAGGTTTAATTTTGATAGGTAAACTCAATTTTGATCAAATAGTGTTAGATCCTTCTAAAAATTTGTGATCACATTCATTGTGTCTTTTGTCCAAAAAACTTTCATAATTTTTTTAATTGATGTATATAACTTTCATAATTTCTTATCATTTGTCTAAGCCCTAATCTGGTCCAAGAGATCTTGAAAGATCATTAAAATTGGGGTAGTATGAGAGGCTACCTCAGTCAGACCCTTATTTTTAGATAATTTGGTAATCAACACTTGTGCAGTGGGATGTATTATGGATACCTAAACTTTATCCATAGATACAAGATTTATATAAAATAGTAGATTTTACATGCTCTTTCAATATTATTAAATTTTTGGTACAAGGGGTCATACACTTTAGTAGATATTAATAATAATAAAAATCATATTGAAATAGCTAAAGAGAATTTTCATTGGATTTATATATGTGGATCTATGTCCTAAATGCATTATCGTGTTTTTCTATATATAAACTCATTGAAGTCAAACTAATCCCTATTGACATGTACAATAATAACCAAAAAGGTGGGAAAGGTCAACAAGTAAGACAAAAAGGCTAATTATAATTGGAAACAAGAGTTAAGGGGCCTAAAAAGAATAAATGAATAAAATTATACAATTGATTCTAGTCATCATTGAAACTGAGTGGCTTGATTTCAACAAAAACGAAAATTGGCAAGTTGATCTTGGCAGGGGGATCTTTAAGCTTAGGAAATAGTGATTTTGATCTTGAGGGATCATAGAGAATTGTATAAGGAAAACAAAAGTCAATCTATAGGTTTTTAGATGTTATGGATGGAATGGTGATATTATCGTAGACTCTTAGTGAAATACAAATAAAGTTGTAAGGATAACACAAAATAAGGGAAGGTAAATGAGGCCCAACACAAGGGGAAAACATCCCCACACATTTTGACCATCTACATGATAATTCATCCCCACACATTGGACATGTATATTATTCCTTTGTGTGAAGACCTTGAAAATAAAGTTATAGATTTTAATATGATAAATGCAACTATGAAACCTAAAATTATTGTCAATGAGTAAAACTATAGAGATACACTTGAACATACTATGAATATTTGGAAGTCATGAATAATCCAATATAGGATCCCAAAGTATACAAAGTTTATGCAACCAATCAGTCTTGTGACATGAAACATGCACACACCGCTCCATTATGCAACTAAATCCTCTATAAGAAGTGAAAGATAAACACCTTTTTTTTCATTTGATTCCTATTTAAAACAATAAATGACAAGATAATATGCCCTTATCTTATGGTGTACCATGGTGGGAGATTATAATTGATGAAAAAATGAGTCATATTGAACAAATTGTATCTATGATACCAAAATGATTGATTCCATCCATAGCCAAACCAAGCTTAACATTGTGGGTTTGTTATGATTTTTTTCAAGCCACTCCATTTGAATATGTTTAATTACTTTGATATCATTAGGTACATGTAATACATTATTGTCATTGCTCATGTTCTCATAAAGTCATTTCATAATGTTAGTGTATCTAATTACTTATATTCTATTATTTATTTGTAATTCTTAGGTAGGCACTAATTGGTGTATACTTATCCATAAAATATTATTAAAGAAGATTATCAATTAAGGAAATATTTATTTGAATTCTACTAATAATAGTTTTATTTTATTCTATTTTTAACTACTCACCAAAACCCTAACCTTAACCCTAGTCTCATCTCTTATCTATATATGAACATAGAGAGCTAGTGGGTGAGATATATTGGGGATGAAAGTTACATTTAAAAAGGCATAATTAGGTCAATGCTCTTAATCAAAAGATGTAGTTATGATATTTGGATGAATCTGTGTTACTTTGTTTCTAAGATGTAGTTATATAGATTTATTATGCAGGGATTATACATGTTTGTCTTATAGTAGCTAACATGATCCTGGACCCTATCCATATAATTTAATATGGTATCAGAGATATAAAAGCTTCACCTCATTTTGCATGTAATTTTAAAGATAATATATTCAACATTATTTTCAATTTTTTAGATTTGAAGTTTATTTTTTTATTTTTTGACATTTCAGATTTCAATCTCAGATTTAGTGGCTTACTGCAAATAACCAATATTATGTTTTCATCTCACCTGTGTGGGATCTTGATTGATAAAAAATTGATTAATGTGTTAGGGTATTAAGGGTTGAAGCAATTTTATTTCATAGAAATCTCATATGTTAGAACTATGTTTTGGTAGTTACAGAACTCATAATATCTATCGTTCTGGGCAAAATGATAATCAATTTTTTGATTTGAGGGGTACTGCACCAATAATCAAGCCATAAAAGATAATTGTATACAAATATTAACTTCCATGTATGTCACAATACATAATAAGTGTTTAGGATTTTTATTTTTTCTATTGGGAAGCCTCTCGACTTTTGATTTTGTGGTGCACCTATACAGTTAGCCTTGGAAGTTACTTTCTACATACCTTAGAGATGAGATAGTGCCATTGTGGGATGGTGGAAACCTCCATAGTTAGTACCTTTTGGACTTGATAATTATTTACCATTGTGGATTCATATATCAGAGAGCTTACAAATCAAAAACATCTTAACTTAGTATTTTCAAAAACAACTCCAGTTTATTTGGTAGATTTGTATTGTTATAGTATTTTTTATTCAACTTCAGTTGAATTATTACCTATTCAGTTTTAATTCCAATATCTTTATCTGGGGTTCTATTTTTAGAAAATAATAGTGAAAGGGAAAATTAGAGGGCATTTTCTGGCAGAAAGGGTTTCTCAAATTTTTTTGATCTGTGGGAAAGCCACAAACTAGCATTTCTATGTGATAGAGTACAATTTTATTTTTGGGTCATAGGGTGACTACACGATTGTTATTTTCTCATCGAGATGATCATTTTAATTGGTATTTAAATTTTTTGAAAAAAATTACATATGATTTTTTCACCCATTGTCCCAAAAACTTTTTTTTTCAATTTTTTTACCCCGAAGGTCGATTATATCATTGTGATTTTCTCATAGAGATGATCATTTTAATGTGTATTTTCAAAAACATGTTTTCAAAATATTTTTGTATATAAATTTTTACGTTATTTCCACTCAAGTTTACATACTAGCAATGGTAGATAGAAAGATAACCCTCTTAAGATCCAACTACTTTTGCTGTGAATGATACATTACTAATGTGCTCCTTATCAAGGGTATCCACCACATTATAATGAATGAATAAGCTACACCTTTATATATTATAAAATGACAAAAATTACAAATGCTATGATGAAGCTAGAGGTATTCTTGGTCAGCTAGTATCCCTTAGATTTAAGTTTCACTTTTAGGGCATCATGGAACCTTATAAAGTTTGAAATAACCTGGAGGACATTTTTGAAAAATAAAATAAGTTGTGGGCATGGTTACTAGAAAACAAGCTCATTGTTCTTAGACTAGATAACTATCCTCACATTGAAGACTTCATCACTTAAGTCAAGCACTTGAGACTTTTACTTGTTGGGACTAGTGAAACCAAGACTAATGATAAACTCATTATGATTATTTTGTCTAAATTAGGTCATCCTTAGTTTTTATTTAAAACTACTACACACATTATAACTCTATGGGCTCTGCATACATCACACCAAATTTTGGCATGTTCTGTGAGCAACTCCAAAGAGGATAGGAAAAAATATTTTTTATTAGGGAAAAATGACCGGAAGGTACTAAGTAACATGTATTAGTGGTCAATAATACTAATGAAATATCACAACCCAACTCTATAAAAGGCAAGAGCCCTGCCAAGAAAAAAATAAAAAAACCACAAGCCTAAGGGAAATCAATGGGCGTAAAAAATTCCTTCTCTAAGTTAAAACAAAGTCAAAGGGTAAGTAAATGCCAATGTTATATAAGAGTGTTGTAATTGGTTTAAAAAAATAAACTATGTTGAAAATTAATGTTGTAAAAAAATGGCATACTTATAAGCGGAGATGAAAAAAATGGAGCTTCCCCCTCCCAAGACAAAAAATAACACTTTTTACAATAACATGATCACCTATGTTTTAATGGATTCTGGATTCAAGAGCCTCACACCATATGGCACATGATGGATCATTGTTTGAAAATCTTAACCAATGCTGCACAACTAAATTTATTGTGGGAAAATCTATCCTCTAGTTATTGAGGGTGAAAGGACAATTTATATGGAGAATGGTGTATTAAACAAAGTTATCCATATTACAAACTTATCTACAAACCTCTTCTCTATATACTAGATCACACATTCAGGGGAAGGAAAATCATTGAATTTACACCTATTGATGTTTCTATTATAAATATCAAAGACCAATATGTTATTGTAGCCACTAACAAGGTTGATCATCTAACACAATTGTACAAATTTGAAAACTTTGTGCTAACTCAACCTTTACAAGTCATGGTTGCACATGCTAATGACTTGATTAAAATTTGGCATGATATTTTTAGTCACATCACTTATCATTCATCGTAGGACCTTAGTAAGTAACACATGATTATTGGTTTTCCACAAGTCTCTTTGAAAGATGGTGTTTGTCCTAGTTGTGTACTTGGAAAATAACACAATGATCCATTTCCTAAAGGCAAATTGTTGAGGGAAAGTGATAAATTAAAAATGGTTCACAATGATCTTATGTCCTTTCCTAATACTTATTTTTAGAAATATAAATACGTGCTTACATTTATTGATGATTTCTCTCATAGAACTTGGGTCTAATTTGTGAAAAATAAAAGTGAAGTCTTTGGGAACTTAAAAACTTTCAAGGCCCTTGTTGAAACTCTATTAGAAATATAAATCTAGCATCTTAGAACATTCAATGGATTAGAGTTTGTAAACAATAAAATGATTAGTTTTTATGAATGGGGAGGGATTTAATTTCAACATATAGTACCCTACACCCCATAGCAAAATGGTGTAGCTAAACACAAAAACCACATACTTAAGTAAATGACCAATTGCATGGTACATTCTAAAGACTTGCCTTGACATTATTGGTTGAGGAAATTTAGTGTGAAACCTACATCCAAAATTATACTCTCCACTCGACAGATTAAAAATATGCCTCCTAAAGAAAAATGGTCTAGTGTCAAGCTAGATGTTTCTAATTTCAGAGTTTTTAAATGTAATGCATGTGCACACATTTTAAATGAAAAACACAAATAAATGTAAAGGAATGGCCATATTTTTATCTTTTTTGGCTACTGTGAAGATGAAAATACATATCATCTTCTTGTTCTAGGCACCATTAAAGTGATTTACTTGTAGGATGTGTTATTTGATGAATAATCCTAGGCTTTTAGGCCAACATCTCTTACTCCATTAATTTTTGTTGATTTGGACATAAATTTTGAGATGTATTATGAAGATTTTTTTTTTATATGGCTCCCATTTTGAGAGTTAATAAATTTCACATAATGAACCATAAAGGACAACTAACACCTCCACTGATAGTGCCAAAAGACATTCATAATACACCTACACAACCAATCAAACTTCACCAAAATGGGTTTGCATAGTTCACCATGAGGTTGGTGTATGGAAAGAGATAAAAAAGATCCAAAATTATGAGATCAAAAAAATCATATGGTGTTATAAATTTGGCACATTTGGTAATGATACATGTTTCAAAGACATATCATCAAGCTTCTATGCAACCTGAATGGTAGGCAACTATGACAAAATAACTTCTTTATTTGAAGAAGAACAAAAATTTGGATTTGGTTCCCCTTATAAAAGGAATAAAAATTATGTGGTGCAAGTAAGTGTATTGCACTAAGTATACACCAAATTGGTCCTTTAATATATATAAATCTCGAAGTGTAGCAATTTTTTTTTTAGACGTTGAAGGTGTTAACTATCATGAACTTTTTCTCCAGTTCTAAGACAAATTCCATCAGGATAATACTCTCCTTAGATATGACATATGGGTGAAAGTACATCAAATGAACCTCAAAATTAGCTTATTACATGATGACTTGCAGGAAAAAATCTACATATCCCAAATCCCCTAGTTTTTAAGTAGCGAAAAGTCTAGCATTGTGCATAGATTGCAAAAGTACTTATACATTTTGAAACAAGATTCATGAGTTTGGTATGAAAATACAGACACATTTTAATAAAATATGTATTTACACATAGTTACTCCAACCCCATAGTCTACATGATGCAAGGGCATCTAAATGCAAAAGTTATCTTGCATTTTTTTTAAGACTAAGTACTATTTTGTAAAGGCTCAAGCATGCCTAGTAAAGAGAAATTATGTGAATTTTTTGGGTTGATGTCAACCACATGAGTTCAAGGAACCTAAGTAGAAAAGTATGTTGACACAAGGGTACTATAATTCAAGGATATACATGGAGATCATGTGTGAGATCGAGGGTGCTCATGCATAGGGAAATTTTGATAAAGTGTGCATAAAGGACCAAAATATTCTAGAATACAAAATTGTTTGACTTGAAGGACATGACACCCTAAACACCAAGCTTAAAATTACACCTATAGGTAAGAACAAAAATAAATGTGATGAACATGTCAACAAGGATCTTGGTGGTTAATTATTATTTAAATTATTAACCGCCAACATAATTAATTTTTTAGTTGGATCGATTAGCATGAAGATGGCATTCAAATCCTTTCCAAGAAGTCTATAAATAGAGAACTAGGTGGGTCACTCTAGGAAGCTGTATGCAGAACTAGAGAGGAGACCTTACCTAAATTTATAGCTAAAGGAGTGGAAAGGAAAGACAAGGCCATGGAGAGTAAACGTGTGGATCTTACGTAGAGAATGAGTTTGAGGGTGGAATCATTGTGAGATAAGTTGTTGAGGGAAACATTATTGTATTAGAGACATAGATTGAGTTATATGAAATTGATTATACTATGTTTAAATTATTAAAATAAATACATTGGTCTTCTTGATGTTATGTGTGCCTTAATGAATGAGGGGAGTTTTAGGCTACATGGATTTATTTCATTTTATTAGGAACTCAATCCTAGATGTTGGTAATTTAGATTTCCCATGGTAATTAGTATTTACCGTGTGGTAAATAAATTGGTAAATAAGTTGTTATGTAAAAACTTATATTTTAGGAGTTTGGGATTTTAGTATTTACTTATATGTGAATAGTGAGTTGTCTAACTAACTCACGTATTTAGATGTGGGGATATTATTATGGAATTTATAGTTAGATCAACCTCCTAGTTTATAAGATATTATTTCACTATATGTATGCATTTGATTTATGAAATAAAGTAGTGAATTTGATCAACAATTTGTGCTCCACATTATTTGGTATTAGAGAAGCTCTTCCTTAGGGACCTCTCTACAAATTTGGCCTTGATAATAATAAGAGGTTTGGAGTGCAGGCCACGTCCATCACTTTTATCATTCACTAGACCTTCATTCTCTGTGTCTAAGGTATTTCGATGTATATCACAAAAAAAAACATTAACACTCAAAAATATTTTTGTTGTATGGTTGTATTATGAGCTCAAATGTTTTTATTTTTCAGAGTTTTAATCATATTAGAAGACAAAATTTTTGGATTACATTATATAACCACGCTTATGTTCGGTACCTATAGAGATTTGATTAGTTCATGAGATCAAGTTTGGAGACATTTGATGACCTGTTAACTAGGGACTCATAAAATATTTCAATAGACTCTTATGTGTAAAGGTGAGTCATTTGACTCAAGATTTGGCTATTTATTACATTGATGTGACCCTATCAACTTTAAGGCATTCTCCATGGTGTTTAGAACATCATCTTCAAGACTTGCAATTCAACCTTCCAGTCTCTATCATTAGAAAGAACCCTCCACATGGCCTACATAATACCAATAAATTTATATATAAAAAGATATCAACCCAACTACTCAGTATTTGACACAAATAATTTTTTCATTGAATGGGTTAATGCCTCTCCAAATTAATCTTATATTAGATCTCACCACCACTGTGGATCCCCATCTCTCTAAACAGTGCAGTCTTCCACCACTACCATTTAAAATCAGGTCTTTATTATTTAGTTTAGGTGTCTTCATTATATTTTTTAGGCTTCATGAGTAGTCTTAATATTATTTTATAAACTATATATGTATTCATAGTTTATTTATTTTTGTTTGTTTAGTTGTGGTTTGTATTAGGTGTTTTCATAAAGTTCATATTAGATTTTGGTTTAAAGTTGATTCGTATTAGATTCTTAAGGTATATTAAAATAAAAGAAATATTTAATTACTTTTCAATTGTAATTATCTAGATTATTAGAAGTGAAGATATAATATTATATTTTGGAGTCAGTATCTTTAGTCAATCTCAAAAGAGTTAAAAGAGTCATTATTATTGTAAGGACACATTATCGATTGAAACTGACGTTCATTGAGTCAATATTATGGGAGGGTAAAATGGTAAAAATGGAAAAGATTGAAAATAAGAATCATAAGGATAAGGAAAAACAAAATATACCTAAGGAAGAAAGAGAAGATAAGAAAAATAAGAAGGTGAAGCGAAATGAAGAAACCTATAAGATCTATATTTTTAAAGTATTAAAGCAAGTGCATCCAAACATTGATATTTATAGCAAGGGTATGTGCATTATGAACTCTTATATTAATGATATATTTTAGAAATTGGCTAAGGAAGCATCCAAACTCACTCATCATAAAAAGAAGTCAATTACTACATCCACGGAGATTCAAATTACTGTTCGTCATGTCTTACTAAGAGAGATCACTAAACATGTTTTTGAGGGTACCAAAGATGTTACCAAGTTTACCAGTCTTTAAAGCTTTATATAAGTTTGTATGAGCACTTGTGTGATATGTATTTTATCATGTGACCTGTAAGGGAGGGAATATTGGGAATTTAGAGTTCTCATGGTAATTAGTATTTACCATGTGGTAAATAAGTTGGTATGTAACAACTTATATTTAGGAGTTAGGGATTTTAGTATTTACTTATACATGAATAGTGAGTTGTCTAACTAAATCATGTATTTATATGTGGGGAGATTATTATGGGATTTGTAGTTGGATAAATCTCATAGTTTATAGGAGATTATTTCACTATATGTATGCATCTAATTTATGAAATAAAATAATGAATTTGATCGATAATTTGTGATCCGCATTACTAGACTGTATTAGTTAGTATCAAAATAGGTTTAGAACCTTATTAAGAGTGAAGGATGCCTAATTAATATTGTAAGTGGAAGACTTAAAATAGTAGTGCAAGGAATAAAGGTGAAGATGGCACCAAGAAAAGTTGCTAGTAGAGGAATGGTAGCCACTAGGATAGTAGGTAGATTGGAGGAGGTTTTGAATGAGTTACATATTATATAGGCATGTTTGGAGGCTATCAAGGAGGACCAATGATGAGGGTTCATTCCAAGGAATGATTATGAAAGAGAAAGGAAGTGTGCTATAGGAGCTAAAGGCATTGTAGGTGAATTTGGATAAGATGCTGAGGAATAAAATGAAGCTGGTGAAGATAGACTCTTAAGAGTAATATCATGTATTGACAAAGGCATGAAGATAAACTTGCTCTATTTCTCAAGAAGTATGAATCTAAAAGAAATGGTCGATTGGATCAATGACATGGAAGAATACTTTGAGTATGAAGACATTACCAATCTAGAGTACATAAATATGGTGTAAATGAAGCTGAAGGGACATGCATCATTTTGGTGGAAAGAAGTCTAGAGCGAATGAGGTAGAAGGGGAAAAGTGAAGATAA
Organism: Torreya grandis; assembly: GCA_037957365.1. NCBI lineage: Eukaryota > Viridiplantae > Streptophyta > Pinopsida > Cupressales > Taxaceae > Torreya > Torreya grandis. The sequence goes on along the minus strand of JARHVA010002198.1, from coordinate 605,853 downwards.
TGAATTAGGATAGGATGATTATGAAACTAAAGTCAAAGATATTATTAGGGGACTATTAGATAAAATTGTTCTAAAAACCCCAAACCTTGAGATAGAAAAATATGTTAGTTAAGGAATACATTGAGGATTTCTACAAAATTATGACTCAGTTTAGACACCATGAGGTGGATAAGGATATAATCACATGATACCTTAGTGAATTACACCTTGGGACCCAGGAGGAGTTAAATTTGATATTAGTTGGAAGTTAAAGTAGAAGGGTAGTTGTCATGTAGGCAATTAAATAATGTGTCTGGTAGAGATCCGTGTGAGGATGTATCAGAAGAAATCAATTAAAGCAAAGTACAAAAGTCACCTTGATGAGTGACACCCAGTCCAAAATAAAGTGGGGTGCGAGGATTTGAGTAATGAAGCATGCATGGATGAGATATATTTTATCAATTTAGAGGAAGAGGTAGATCAATAGAAGAGGGGGAAAAGTATTCCCAAAAATATGTTTTAGGTGTAAGTAATAAGGGATCAGGCCTTTAAGTGCTATAAGTGCAAAGTGAGAGGAGTAGAAGGATAGATGTAGGTGCACATGTCACACATGGAGACAAAGAGCTAGTAGGATTAGTTAAGAAATTATAAGATCTTGAGCATCAAGAAGCGTTGATGTTTAAAAGAGTCTTGTTAAAACCACCTAAGAAAGATAAGGAATTGATGTAGAAAAAAATCCCTTTGAGACTATATTCAAGTTAGGTGGAAAGTTTTTCAAGATGATAATAGTCAATGATAATGCAAATAATATAGTTTACATGGAGATAGTTGAGAATATAGGTTTAAATAAGGTGGCACACCTGAACACCTACAAATTTTCATGGCTGCAAAAGAATCAACAAGTAGTAGTCAATGAACAATGTTTGGTAAAGTTCAAAATAGGTGCATATTAGGATGAATTTTTGTGTGACATAATCCATATGGATGTGTATCTTGTTATTTTAGGGAGACCTTAGTAATTTGAATGAAAGGAATTGCATGATAGAAACACAATTAGTTATTGACTAGAGGAGGATGTCAAGAAGTATACTTTGAGCCCCCTAAAGGATGAGGAAGAAATAGGGTGTAAGAGTGTGTGGGAAAGAGTGTTGATGGTTTTAGGATGTATAGAGTGAAATTTATAATTTAAATAAATAAGACAAAATACAATGCAATCCTACTTAAGTTACACTATCCTCTTTATAGAGTAGCAACAATAAAATAAAGTTAACTAATAAAACTCTTAAAAAACATACAATGTATGTTCATCACCTTCTCCATTGTGTGATCAATGGTAGCTTTCCTATTTTTTGCTTGATTTATGTCTTCTACAAACAAATGGAATTGGTAAACGTATGGTTTAAAATTGATTTGACATCAATGAATTCACAAGAATAATTTAATAGAGTTCTGATTGCTTGAAAGTGGATGATTTCAGTAGAGGATTGCACATCACTTTATCAGATTGAGGGTGATGAGATGAAAAATTAAGAATAATATGATTTTTTAAATTATTAAAATAATTAATGGTTGGATTTGAGTCCTCATCCCAATAGATGATGACTGATTCCTATGTGTTGAGAAGAAGGGGGAGTTAGTTGGTAGTTGAGTGACTCAACACAAATGGGTCAAGAAAGTTGAAAATTCAAGGAATACTTACAAGTTGGTTGAAATATTTTAAGATGACTCATTAGGTGGTTAAATAATTTGAGGAAGGTGGTTGGACAAGTCAAAATTTGGTTGAGATAAATGTGGAGGATGTCTATATGAGGTATAAAATTTGAATTTTTAATTAATTTTGGAGGAAATAGGTGTGCATGATTTAATTAATTAATTTTGAATTAATCAATTATTAGAAAAATATATGGAAATTATGTTAATATAAATTTGAATTGAGAATGGTGAAGAGTTAGTATGTCAAAGTTAATTTTGACACTAAATGGTGAAATTTAGCTGTCTATATTTGCCCCTTTTTGAAATGGTGTTTTAAAGCAATACCATTTCAAAGTACTGATGATTATGGATAAAAAAGTTTCCCCAGATAACTAGAAATGAACGTGATGATTTCCCCCTCAAGTGTTCATGTGGAAAAAATGATGAATGTTTGAAATATTTTAAGGGAAGAGGATGATATGGTTACCATTAATAATGGAGATGCTTGTCTCAATGCAAATGCTTGCAACACTATATGGAGTTCATGTAAAAATAATTTCCCCTAGAAAGTAAAAATAAACAAATAAATTAAAAAAATAATATTTTTCATTTGTAGACTGTATGCTTGGATGGTGCTCAAGGAATTAGGGTTCATAGGAGTGGATGTGGGAATGATATATTTTGATAATGGTAAGTTATGGGCTGTAAAACAAAAAATATAGATTATCAAGTGTGTGATATAATTTTACAATATTGATAGTTGCAAGCAATGATAAATATGTATAACACTTTGATTAAATGATGGTAGAAAAATTTAGATGAAATAGGCTTGAAATTGAAATGAGAGGTTAAGAATGAAGCAATGGGTGTAAATATATAGAGGGTTGGGGGCATTTTGAAATTTAGTTGTTCAATTTTGTGTGAAAGATTTGATTTTATAGTTATTTGGAGTGTTATTTTTTGCTTTGGATCATGAGAAGAAAATGGAATAGATTCGAGTGGATAGGCATCACAACGAGTAGGTGAGAGGTTACCAGTGGCCAAAGGTGAGCCGTGAAGTAGTATGTTTTTGGATTTTGTGTTTGTCTTGTGATAACATTAAATACATAGGGAAAGTGATGAAAATAATTTCATTATTTCCTAAATGGTGAATTCAACATCAATTATGGAAAATTCATTGAGAGCAATGATGAAACCATAAAAAAATAAGGGTTAAAATAGGTGTAGTAAATTCATTAACAGTTGTGGCAAATTCGTTGATAAGAATGATTCATCATTAGTAATGGAGAAATTATTAGGGGTGGATAAGTTAGAAGCTAAGGTGAATTCACCATATGCAATGGTGAAATTGTATTAAAAGTTTCAAATTCATTGGTAACAGTGATGAAATCAACCTAAGGGGATAAAATATAAAGTGCCGTATTGTGTAACGATCAGGAATAAGTAGAAAAGTGAGTTTGAGATGATGACCTAGATACATAGGATTAATACAGTGCTTGTTTTATTGTGTGAAGGAGATATTTTTGATACTATCCACATAGGAGAGGTGATCTAGAGCTTTAGAGATGATGGACAGGTTTATTGAGTAAAAGGTTGAGGTATTGGATACCATAGAGTTATCATACATAGTGGACATTCTAGAGATACAGGTAGATAGGGCCTGCTTGATGGAATTGGCTAAGCACTGGCATAATGAGACCAATGCATTTCACTTATCGATATGTGATATGACTATAATACTAATGGATGTATGTATAATTTTGAAGATTCCTATATGAGTCACACATGTATTAGAGTGTGGGTGCACAAGCAGTGATGTTATACAAAGTGTTTGGAGAGGATCTAATATTGATGGTGAGGGGAGAGATTGATATTGATTACTAAATGGGATTGGGGATAAAAACATTGGTATTTGTGTTGATGGTTATTGTCAGTGGCATTGTGCTACCTAACAAGGTTGAGAGGCTATTTCCAGTAGGATTGTTAGATGTGATTGAAGACATGTTAGAAAGTACCACATAGTTTGCATGGGGGCCATGTGTATTGACACATTTATATAGTGAGTGGCGTATATAATTGGGGTGTCTATAGGATCATTTACATTATTGTAGGTGTGGGCATGAGAGCACTTAAAAATTGAAAATCTATTGGGTCAGCTAAGGATAAGGATAGAGGATGGCCATTTTCCTATGGATGGCATGTTATCATATAGATTTAATGGGCACACTTTGGAGATGTTGATTTTTATAAGAGGGCCATTTATGAGGTAAGAAATCATAAGGTTACATGGGGGATATATAGAGAGGCTGATCCTCATTAGAGACAAAATGTGATACACATGGATTATGTGATGGCATCCTGCTACATTATTGGGTATCATGGCTATATCATTGAGTAATATAAACATAATAGAGTGATGAGGTAGTTTGGTATCATGCCAAGTAATCCAATAGGTCCTCATATATTTTTTCAAATAGTACAAGAGAGTTGATAGTGGGGTGCATGGATTGATTCTAGGATTTCATAGTAGAGTTAGTCATAGTTGCAGATAATGACTTTTTGGCCTATGAGGGATGTAGTGGATGTAGGAATTATAGATGATTATGTTGCATGATGGGATCAAAAGAGACCTATGAGGTTGATAGATCCATACATACCACTTAGGACATGGAGACAGAGATTATAGGCTACATTTAGGACATGCCCATAGTGGAGGGGATTATGGTTAAGGATTATGAGAGCTACCCCAACACCAGGAGGTGAGGGTTAAACAAGAGACATAGATGATGGCCAAAAACATGATATTGAGATATGAGATGCTGAAGGTGACTAGGGACATGATAAAAAGATGAGAGAGGCCGAAGATGATGGAGGAGGAGGAGAGACTCCACTAATGGTGGTTGATAATGATGATGAGGGAGATGGAGAGGACACATGGATGAAAAAAGTACCAAAGACACATACAAAGGGAGGAGATAAAGTAGGTCCATTAGGGCCTATGAGTTTAATTGAGGATCAAGATCTGATTGACTCTTTATAGTAGGATACTAGAGAAAAAGATGTGGAGATATAAGGGTTATGAGGAGATGGGGATAATATGGATAATCAAGGGGAAATGAGAGTGGAAGAGATCATCTACTTGAAGGAAGAGGTTGACATGATACAAATGTAGGTAGATAGAATGAAAATAGAGGGGTATGGTAAAGATGGAGGGATATTGACATAAGATGTTTCCACACATACTCTATATGATACATGGGTAGTGTATACACATAATATTTTCAAAATTTATCAATTAATAATGCTTTCTCTCTTGAAAAAACCTATCGAATCTCAATCTCTCTAAGTGCATGTCTTAAAGGGTACATCAAGAAAAGGGTGGGTAGACCATTTTTTCTTCGTAAATTTTTTATCTCTTATACCACCACTTTATATCTACACAACCTTCTCCTATACACTTCTCTAAAGCCTTAACCTCTCTTACACACTCCTCAAAGCATTTAACCACCTAACTTATCCACTTCTAAGATTATAACCCTTTTTGATGGTTTAAATTACATTATCATCCCCATCGACCATGTATTCAAATTATTAAAATCACATTATAGGTCTAGGTTGGAGCTGGATGACCTAGATCGAGACCTAACTTATTTTTAGTAAATAATGATATAGATTTGATTGAGTTGACCCTATCAGATAAAATTTTGGAAAGGTTTAGGGTTAGATTCATCTATATATACACATTCATTTTTAAATTTATTTAGGAGAGACAAGAGTTAATTATTCATTTGTGCATCTTTACAATCTGCTATTCTGCCATTCTACTTGAGGAATTACTATCTAGGGTTTATACTTAGAGAAAAATATTATTTTGTGAAAAAGTCTTAGATGCTTTGGCCTTTATTAGTGATCCTTACAAACCATAATAACCTCTTAAAAAAACCTTTGGCCAAAGGAGATATTGAGTCTTGACAGGTTCATTTTCAAGGTAAGTATCTCTAACTTTACTCCTCTGTTTTAGTAGATAAAAATAGCATAAGTAATAGATTTTCACTATATTGCTCTCTCCATGCATTAGGGTTTTACCTATACAAAGATTAATTAGGATTATCTTATATATGTTTATTTTTTATTTTTATTACCCTCACTTTATGCCACAAGCTTTGGTGAGCACTAGATTAGATTTTATATTGATTTGTATATACTTTGTGAATATAAAAACATAGGAGCTAGCTAGGGTTATTGCATAGTGTTGCTTGACTAGAGGCTTTAGAAATATCTTTAGTAATATTATTGTGGTAAGAGATTCATTGGTTAGGTCTAGGAGATCCATCTTGGTCATGAACCCAAATATCTAATGTATCAACAAACAGAAGTATAAATAAGATTTATATTCTCTAAACAAGAATTAATTAAGAGATCAGTTGTATTTACCTTTGTATACATTATAGTGAACCCAACATGAATCAAACCCTTGTATCTTTTTTTTCACACTTTCTTTTTATCATTATATTATATATTTCTATTTTTACAGTATTGTATCAAACCTATCGGTATAGTTCTAATAATCTATGTGCAGGTGTAACATATAGTCACTCCAAAATGATTCTATCCTATCCATGCAAGTATTTTTCAAATATAGGTGATTAGATTGATCTGTTTGGAAGATTTTTTTTTAGTTCTGTATTTACATACGTAGTCAAAATAATCGACTCTTCATAATTCTCCTCTTTTAGTGTATAGGTTTGTAAACATAGTCGAGCTAGTCGACTTTGTTCACAACTTTATTTTAGCACATAGATTATCCATTTGACTCTGTTAACAATATTTTTGAATCAAAATTTAAGCATCACAACATAAAATTTTGAAATCTAAACATCTTCAATCCCACCAAGGTTCATTCTTACACTCTCTATCATTTCAATTTTTTCTTTTCAATACTATTTTTCACAACTTTGTGGTCTGTAAAATTGCAGTTTGATAATTAACTAAGTCGATTAGCTTGACATAGTTCTATAGAATATTTTATCTTTAGAAGACATAGTAGACTTGTTCGATTGTGTTCTTCCAAATCTTGATTCCAAAGAATAATAGTGACCTAGTTAAATATATTCTACATTGTTTGCATATAATATTCCCTGAACTGATTTTGTAATCTCTACAATCAACGAATTAACTTTTTTTTGATAGTAATTAATTTACCTTTATTTTCAATTACTTATATTCTTAGAGCAATAAACATAGAATAATTAGGTGGTTTTTCAAATTAACGATTTAGTCACATTATTTTTCTCTTTTTCACACACTTCCAAATCACTTAGCACCAAAAAAACATTAAACATTTGTCTTCCCAAGGCCCACCGAGTTGGATTTCATCATCAGAAGAGAAGCTGACTTAGTTTTCTGGCCAAGTATAAACACGTGATTGATGATATATATTAACAAAACACTTGATTCCTTTATCACTATAGGATTGTGAAGTGAGGGGGTAGGCCCCAATACCAATCCAATACCATCGCCAACACTGATCCCTTTCAGCCTACTTCTTGAAACCATCATTAGATTGTTTTTTAGTTCTTTCTTACAACCAACTTATTATCACATTAAATTTAAAATTAACTATTACTTAAAAAACTAAGGAATGACCAATTAGTTAGTATTTAATTTCAAGTTGTTGCTTTCTCTTTGATCATTATTGTATTATAAAACTTATATTAGTCAGTGTTGGTGTAAAGTTTGTGTTGTGTATTCCAATTAGATTAATCGCATTGATCCAATTGTTTGTGTGCTTAATTTTATTTTCTTAGATATTAATTTTCAAAAACTTTATTTTTAGAACACTATCATCCTTATTGACACAGTATCTTACAAACTATTTGTAATATATGCCTGTAGTACATAGTCAATCTATCTGACTAATTTTTTTCTAGCCTGACTAGTTCCTCTTTTTAAAGTACACAATTGACCCATCTAACTATGTATCTTTCCCTTCTATTTTAGTTTTCTCATCTACATTACACTGGAGACCCATACGATACTTTATCTCTCTAGTCCTATTATAATTTTATCCTTTGCAACATAGAGTCAACTAGCTTGACTATTTCCTTTTGTCTTCTTTTTTATGAATTTTCCTCACATATTGTATCGACCCAGTCAGCTCTGTACATATTTGCTGACACTGTTCTATGTTTAGACAACTCTATATCTATTTTTAATTCTTATTTACTAATCTCAGATTCCTTCTCCAAGCATCATCAAATCCCATATCAAAATCTTCTTAGACAATCTGAATCCATTTAGATATTATATGGGATGTTCTTTTCTTCCTACTTTTACTTCTTAAGAGGTCCTCACTCTCAGAGAAACTCTTTTCCTCCTTCATATTTATATTGCAACATGATTTAAATCACTCAAACCAATGAGATTGGTGGATCAAATCCTTTACATACTTATCAAGACAATTCCCATCTTCAAACATCTCACAACAATGTGGGGGTGATTGATACAAGCCTATCCAATAACCCCATAGGGAATTTACCACCTAGAAACTCTCCCACTAATACCAATTCAAGGAATCCTCTTACAAACACTAACCCTCCAATTGATACAACTCAACTTCTTACATAGATAGTGCAACAAATTAATATAATCTAAACATCTAACACCTCTCAAATGATGAAATTACAACATCATTTGATCAATATGGCTAATCAGCTTGCTGTTCTTCTTCCTTAAAATAATCAAAACTTTATTCCTCTACCTCTTAAAGATATAACAGGTAATGTCATTCCTCAATATATAATTCATAATAAGATGCTTCAACATATCCAAAATAAGCCTTTACCCCCTTTCATTATTTATATTGATATTGGTAATATATATTTAACTATTAAATATGATGGGACTAAAGACCCTACATCTTTTCTTTAAAGCATTTGAAAATCTTTACAAAGAGTGGATCCAAACTAATACTTTCACCACAACTAAAATTTTAGTTAAAATATTTACTGGTGATGTATTATAATGGTATAATCAACTTCCTCAAGCTTATATATGGCAACTAGAATATTTAATCAATCTTCTAGTTAAAAAATTCCAACACAATGATCTTTTTGAAAATTGCCTAGTCATTTCATCAATGCTAAGAAATCCTCTACTGAATCAACTCATGATTTTATGAAATGATGAAAATATTTAGCTCACAAGGCTGATCACAACATGATTGATGACAACTTGTTTAAACTCTTTATAATAACACTAACACCTTCATTCCAATACAAGGTTTGAAATTTCGCTCCCCAAACTTTAAATGAAGATCTTGACCAAGCTAAATGCCAAGTATTATTAATAAAATAGTTTGAAACTAATACTAAAATCATTAAGAGATACTTTTAATATTTAAACAATATGATAACTGACAATCCTCATCAACCCAAACCAGGAGTAGCCAAAATAGATAATCCTCAACCTTCTCAAACACCATTAACTGTTAATTAATTGAAATAATTTTTAACACCCTCTAAAATATTAATGTACCCTAATAATCCACCTAAATGGTATGATCCTAATAAATTTTGTTGATTCCAAGTTGATATAGATCATTCCCATGAAACTTGTAGAGGGCTTACAAAATTTAGCATTTATTTTATGCTTGACGATTCATTCAATCATGATGACATGATCAAAATTCATCATCAAAATTACATTAATGCTTCTCAAAAGAAATAAGCTTCATAAGACTATTCCTCTAATAAATGAAAACCTTTATCTACATATAACCCTCAATAATAATATAATGATATTTTCACAATTGATGCCAATTATGATCAATATTAAACCAATTACCAGTATTTTAATGTAGCTAAGGTAAATTATCAATAAAAACCATCCCTCAAAGGTCCTATCACCAAACCAAAGAAACCATATTTAGATGAGCAACTTCTCAAAGATACTACTACTACTCACTTATATTTGGAATCCAATGAGAAACCACCTCTTCCCTCTGAACCTCCAACCATTTCTCTTCCTCCTAAACCTATTTTACCTTATAAGGCTCGTGCATGTTTTGCCTCTTCTAAAACTCATTGGAACTTCTTAAAAGAATTCAACTCTATTCCTTATAAAATTTCTCTCATGGAGTTAGTCATATATCTCCTTATCACCATAAGTTCATAATGAAACAAATTCTAGAAATTGATGATCCATCTCTTTTAGAAAAGGAACCATATTCTCATGAACCTTCACCAATAGTTCATACCATTGAATTCATTTATCCTTATTCAAAACCTTTCATAGAGTTTCTCGAAGAAGACATGATCAATGATAAAATATTATTTTGAGCTGATGATCCACCCTTATTTATTAAAATGAAAATTAATAACACCCTCATTCACAAATTATTAGTAGATGAATGGTTAGTAATTAATGTGACATCTCTCTGGCTCATTCAACAACTCAGCTATAACAAAGATAATCTCAAATAAACTAGTTTGACATGTGGATTAGACAAGACTAATTAAAATATTCTTGGTTGTATTTGGATCCCTCTTATAATTGGACCCCAAAATATATGAAATAAACTTATGATCCTTGATTTACCATTATATTATAATATACTCCTAAGATGCTCATGGACTCATCTGTTGGTGTAGGTATTTTTTCACTGAGTTTTGCCTACATGGTTGTATTAGCTTGCTTAAGACTTTAGAGGTCATTTGGGTTACTTGAGAAGATTAGTTTCAAATTTACTAAAATGTGTGGTATCTTTCTCCCTCTAAATTATATATAAACGTCTCTCCCTTTGTATTCGTAATTCAGGATGATATAGAGTATTTTATTATTTTCTCTCATTCCTTTGCAATATTCTTGTATGCATGATTTTATTTACTAGTAGATTCATTATAATGTGCACTTGATTTAATTGTGATATCAATCCATCATGTGTATTCATTGATTTGGTGATCCTAGATACAACTCTTATATGGTATCAGAGCGCCAATCCATGTTCATGATTATCTGGTTGGTTATTTGCTATTATTTTTATGAAATCTTAAGATTTGATATTGTATTATCATAGGAATTATTGAGAGAAATATTCAGAGCCACCAATATACCAAAGGCATTGAATTGAAGAGATTTGGTTTTCTTAAAACCTATGAAATTCTCCTTAGACTTGGCATTGGTAAAGGAGAGGTTTGAATTTTTTTTTGACAGAGATATGCTCTAGCTTTTTGGCATCCCACATTATAGCTAGGCATTGAATCTACCAGATTTACAAGGAGGAGGCATGAAGAAGCAATGAGTGGTAGTTATATTACATTGGAGTTTATTTGTAGACCTACATTGAGTTATTCTACATCCTTTCTTTGGAAATTTCTCTCTTTTATTTAGATCTAGAGTTTTAGCGTGGTAGAATTTGGCATTTTTATCAAATTTTATCTAGACTTTTTTTTATCTAATTTTTAGCTGGAAGGATCTGACCTATGTTGGATCTACATAAGGTGGCATGGATCTGAGGAGAAGGAAAAGTCATTTTCTACTAAGAGTGGCCTGCATTGGTGTGAAAAGGCATTGAAGGGAGATCTAGGATTCAATCTATTGAGAAAAGGTGCTAGATCCATTACAAAGATCAAATCCTTGGATAACTACATTGAAAGATGCCACTCTTCATTTATGTGCTAGAGTTTTTGTCTACATTTTTAGTATAAGAATTCACTTTTTGAGGCTAAATTCTAATAGTCACTTTAGTATTCACCTACCCAAATAGGTCTGCATTGGACATCTACATTGACACCATTGTTCTTGGCATCACTTTCCTATCTGGTGTATTATGGATCTAGGTAGAGCATAGGAAATGCCATTGGTAAGTGGTATAGATCAGTTATTTTAGACCTACAATCTCCTTTGGTGGCATCTTTTTCTTCCTAGCTGCTTGGCGTTCCTCCTTGTAGACCTATGGAATTTCACATGGTGGTGGTTCTTCTCTTTTACAAAATCATAAAGATAAAAACCTAATAATTCCCTAAACTTGTTTTGGAAAATATGATATTTTCTAGTATTTTTTAAATATCTATTTTTTTATTTCTAAATTTATTAAAAATTAAATCATGTTTTAATTTTATCTAAAATAGCTTTAATTTTTAATTAAAACACCTTCATATAAGCGTTTTCTTGTAAAAGCACATAAGGGTGTTTGGGCAGGGTTATTTATGACACTTGATTACTTGAGGAGGTTCATCATTCCATGATGGATTCTAATGAGTGATTGGTAGGCATATTTTACCTCACCCAAGGGTACTTTTTTTAAGTTTTAAGTGCAAGTTTTTAGTCAATAAGCTTATTTATGAAAAATTATATTGTTAATATCATGCAAATGGTAACTCAAAATTGAGTACCATATTTTGTAAAAGTGTTTATTTTTTTATTTCTCATGAATTGGGCCAATTTGAATTATAAAAATAAATACTTTATAAAGTGCCAAAATTTGGGGGGGGGGGGATACCTGTTGATTGTCTCAATAAAGTTATTGTGGGCCTTATATTTTTTCTCGTGTGCACATTTAATTTTTGTAATGGTTACCTATGACTAATTTCATAGATTACTCTTATATTTCTAGATGCATTATCAACAAATCCTAACATCTATTAGAAAATGCATTGTCACTTGTGTATAGATTGATCTCATTTGATTGGACTCATTTTTGGTGTAGTCCAAAGTCTATCTCTAGAGCGTGCACTATTACTCTCAATTATGGTCATGTCAACCCCATTTGAAAGACTCCAGATGAGGAGAGTTGTTTCATCTCTAGTGATCTTTCTTGGGAATGATAATTATGCTTCATTGCATGCTTATATAGAACACTTGCTCACATGCAAGAATCATATTCCATTTCTATATGGATAGAATCCTACACCCACTTATCCTATTTGGTTCAATAAGTGGGGCAATAGTTGTGTTAAGGTTTTTTCAACTTTGTTACTACATGTTTTTATGGATATTTATTTCCATGTGGAATATATAGAGTGTTCATGCATTGTTCAAAGCATCTTATAGTCTCTTTTCAAAGATTCAGCTAAGACTTATGTCACTCTTCTTCCTCTTTCTATTATCTCTTCTAAGATAATTTTACTCTCACCTCTTTTTATTTTTTATGATGATACATCCATGGTGGATAGTGCTCTTCTTTTTGTTGATTCCCCACTACAAGATGAGATTTTGCCAGACCTTAGTTGTCTCATTATAGATTTTACATCCATTTTTGCATAGATTATTGCTCTTTCATAACCTTCACAACCTCGCACTTCGAAGGACTCTATTATTTACAATAAGAGTACACCTATTATGAGAATAAATGACTCATCTCTTTCTATGTACTTTATTTTTTTAGTTGGTGAGTCATGCTCCACTCTTCACATGGACATTCTTTCAATGAATGTTCCATGTAATTCTTCTAACTGGTTCACTTCAGTGGTATTAATTTCAAATTATATGCACATTCTTTCTAGATCTATGCCATAGATATGATTTGGACCACACTTAGAGATCTTCATACTACTGCCTTCATCTTCTATTATGGAATGGGTAGACTTTTAGTACACACATCAGGTTCTTCTTTTACCAAAGGGAAGAAACATTATTTGATGCATATAGAGCTTTTACAATCTTTAGGTAGAGGATCTCATCATCAACCTTCATCATCTTGCAAGTTTTACTTAGAGTATGAATTGCTTCAACATCATATTCTGGGGGAGCCTTCTAGCCTCTTCACTTCATTTATGTATCTCTTTTTGGGAAGAGTTTTTCCTATGGGTTTTCTCATTTTCTCTACTTTATGAGATATTATATTGTATTTGGGTACTTTATCAAGCCTTGTTATCAGACCTATTTTTGATATCATCACCCACCTATGTTGCACTTATGGGGGGTGTTGGTGTAGGCTTTTTTCTCATTGGGTTTTACCTACATGGTTGTATTAGCTTGTTTAAGGCACTAGAGGTCATTTGGGTTACTTGAGAAGATTAGTCCTACATTTAGTAGAATGTGTGGTATATTTATCTCTTTAAACTATATATGCACCTCTCCCCCTTTGTATTCATAATTTAGGATAATATAGAGTATTTCATTATTTGCTCTCATTTTTTTACAATATTCTTCTATGCATGATTTCATTTACTAGCAACTTCATTATGATGTGTACTTGCTCGACTCATGAGATCACTCCATCATATATATTCATTGGTCCAATGATCTTGGATACAACTCTTATATCATTTCATGAGGGCTATCACCTCTTTCAAAAGCCAATGTATCGAGTTCCTTCATAATGAAAAATGGTATAAACATGAGTTCAATCTTAACCCATGAAATATTCAACTTCATAATCCTAAATCTCAATATCATATTCCCACTATTCCAAAGATCAATAGTGCTCCTTTACTTAAATTCATCAATATGAATCCTAATTTACATGTCACTCTTATCGATTCTAATGATAATGAACCCAGTGAATTATAAAATACATGCAATAATACCAAACTATCCCTTTACATTTTAGAGTGGATTCCTCCATATTTATTACCTCATGATTGTACCATCCCTCTCATTGATGAGATCACTGATTTCCCCCTTCCATGTAATGACCATGAAGTATCTTATACAAAATATGATTTCAGGTGTAATGATTATGGAGTGACTAAATTATTTAAAGATCCTTTAATTATGTCACAATGCAAATTTGGAAATCTAGGCATCTCACCCTTTGAAGTTCCTTTTGAGTCACAAGCATGTACTATTTATATAACTTATGATGATAACTACATCATGGCCAAAGCTTAATCATGAAACTTTGATGTTAAAAATTATTAGAAAACTTTATCCCGAATACTTGTTTTTAATCATGATGTTCACACCATTTCCACATATTTTGAGTCAAAACTTGATTGTTGTGTACCTCCAGTTAATTCTTCACTTCTCGATACTCCTTGGGTGGTTGAAAAAATCTTACTCATCGCATCTTCAAAGCTTATAGAACCCTATCCATACTATCACATTAGTTATCCTATTCTATCCTCTCCCCATCAATAATGTTAAAGATACACCAATTGAATCCAGTCTATCTTTCTCTATAGATTCACCTACTCTTGAGATCACCCTCGATGCCAAGGCTACAAATGTACACCAAATACATTTTGAATATGACTGCCATGATATTAAAATTATTTATCTTGAAGTATATATGGAATATTATGGACCCCTACCTATGTTACCTAGTGATGAAGATATCCTTGAATTACTCTATGCCTGAGAACCTAAACTTCCTTGGCAACATCAAAAACTTGGTAATTTTAATCGAAAAGATCCTCATTTTAACAACTTCATTGCTATCGTTGATCCTAAAACAAATACCATTTCCTCTCTTCTTAATTCACCAAATCATTTTTAAGATGGGAATGCTATGCTTATCAAGGAAATTACAAGAATCGAATATGGGACCCCTCATGCCATCAACGTATAATAGTCTCTAGAGAACTCACACTACATGATAACTTTAGTTTATTATTTGATAAATATTGTGATAATTTTGATTGGTCATATGAGGACATGATTGAAATTAATCCTAGTATTGTGGTGCACAACATCATCACATATCCTAATGCCAAACCTGTTAGGCAAAAATAATAAAACCCCCCCCCCCCCCCCTGAAGTTTCTAACTTATGCTATACAGAAATTATTAAACTTTTAGATGCCAAATTTATCAAACTCATGAACTATTCTGAATGGGTTTCCAACATTGTCCTCATCTTCAAAAAAGTTACCATGGTCATTCACATTTTCATTAATTTTCATAATCTTAATTTTGCTTATTCCAAGGATAACTTCCCACTACCTTCAATATATGCCATTCTTGATTCCACTACTAGATATGAAATTTTGTCCCCCATGGATAGTTTTTTAGGCTATAATCAAATTCATATCACCCTTGAATATCAACACAAAATAACTTTCACCACAAAATAGGTCACCTGTTATTACGTTAAAATGCCCTTTAACCTTAAAATGTTAGAGCTACCTATCAATGGGATATGACCCATATTTTTCATGATCTTATCCATAATATTATGAAAACCTATGTGGATGATCTCATTTCTAAATTGAAAGACCACAAAACTCATCTTTTTGATTTCGCCATCATCTTTGATCAACTCATCAAATATAAAGTTAGACTAAACCCCTATAAATATGTCTTTAGCATCACATCTGATAAATTTATAGGGTTCTTAGTCTCTATTTGTAGTATTAATATTGATCCTAATAAGATCAAAACTATTGTCAACATGCATATTCGTCATTCCATTATAGATATTTGTACTTATCTTGGAAAGCTTGGGGCAATACAATGATTTGTCTTCAAAATGGATTATCACATCTATTTTATTAATTATTTTCTTAAAAAAGGTAATGCTCTCGAATTGAATGACATTTATAAAAAAAAATTTAAATATGAAAGAATCATTGCTTCATCCATCCACCCTTTGTCCACCTTCCAATGACCATCTTTTAATTTTGTATACTTCTTCCACACCTATATCAGTTGGGGTAATGCTTACACTAAAAGATGATACTGAAAGAGAGTATGTTATCTACTATATTAGTTGAAGCATCATTAATTATAAAAAATGTTATACCAAAATAGAACATGATTGCCTCACTATCTAAATTTTAGTTGAAAATCTCCATCATTATATGCTTTATCAAACAGCTTATGTAATCATTCATTCCGACCCACTTCATCACTTTTTATCTAAAGCCTTTCTCCCTGGAGACAAAATTGAGAAATAGATGGTTATTTTAGTGAAAATTTATCTCCACATCATCACATAAAAAGATGTCAAAGGAAAAGTCATTGCTGATCAACTCACCATAGCACCCATACCCACTATCAATCACCTTCAAGATAGTCTCCCTGATGATAACATCCTCTATATTTAAGGTCTTAACTAGGGTATCTCTCTCAAAGATTAATTTCATAAATTTATTGATGATTTATAAGCAAGTAATCAAGAATATTTCTTTGTCATTCTGGATACTAATAAATCTAAAGTAGTCATCAAATAACTTCTGTAAATCAATGTCAATTTACATGAAGACACTTGGAACCTTCATTTTGATGGCACCAAATGTCTCTAAGGAGATCTGTAGGTTGTATACTCACTAGTCCTCATGGTAAAATTATTATTTTGACATTTTGACTTACTTTTTATGTCACAAATAATATGGCGGAATATGAAGCATTAATCCTAGGCATGAGAGCGACACTTGACTTAGATATTGCATATATACATTGGGTGACTCACAACTCATCTACTAACATGTTAATGGTGATTATCAATGTAAAAGTGAAAATACTATTGCTTATCATCAAATGGCCACTACCATTGTCAAAAAATTCACCTCTTTTATCATTGAACCCATCCCTAAAAATCAAAACTCTATCATTGATTCACTTGCTTCGTCAACATCCTTATTTCATGTGCACCAAGTTTTCATTGACTCTACATTTTTTATTCAAATAAGAAATTACCCATCTTCCATTAAACCACAAGATTAAATTATATGCCATATTGAGGCTATCATAATTCGATAGAGTCTATGGTACAAAGATATTATCCAATTTATTGAGCATCAAACTTACCCTCTGGATACAGATTCCTGTGAAAAAACTCACATTCATATACAAGCTTAAAAATATGTCTTTCAATACACCCTTTATTATCAAAATGATTAAGGTACCTTGATTCACTATGTAATGAAATAAAAGGTTCCTCCTCTCATTCAAAAAGCACATGGAGGCATTTGTGGTGGTCATTACAACGAACATGTTACAACATGCAAATGCTTATGTATGGAATAATTTTAGCCTACTCTTGAAAAGGATGATATCGAGTTCACTAAAAAGTGTAGTCCTTGCTAGATTCATGATGATCTAATCCATTCTCCACCATCCAAGCTCCAAACTATGAAATCTCCTTGTCCATTCTCCATGTGGGGATTAGATCTCATAGGCAAACCGCCTAGATCACATGATGGGCATGTCTTTATCATTATGGATATTGAATATTTAACCAAATGGGTAGAAGCCATACCTCTCATCAATATCACAAGAAAAACTATATCTAGTTTCATCTTCAATCAAATCATTTTTCATTTTTAAATTATCCATACTATCATTTCTAATAATAGTGGCAATTTCAAAAATAAGGATGTAACATAGCTCTATACTAAATTCAAAATATCTCACAAATTTTTCACACCCTATCATTCATAATGAAATGGCCAAGCTGAGGCCACTAATAAAATTCTCAATAAAATCCTTCAAAAGACAATCCATGAAACTCACATGGATTGGCATCTTTATTTATACTTCTCACTTTGGGCCTATCACACTAGCATACATATTACCACTAGGGCAACACTATTCTTGATAGTCTATGGTTTTGAATATTCCATTCAATTATAATTTGAGCTTCCATATCTATTTATATCTCTTTACAATATCATACTCGATGATGAATTACTACCCTTAATCTTATTTATGAACACTACCTATCTGCTTTGCAACATAATTGCCAATACAAGGCTCATATTGCCAAACAACATAACAAAAAGGTTAAAGTCCACACTTTCAATATTGGTGTTATAGTAATTAAATTAGACTATACCCATGATAAATAAGGAAAAAACACTAAAAAATGGTGGGACCCTTATTTAGTAAAATATATACTTGGTCTTATCACCTATCACCTATCACCTCCAAATTAATGAAGGCCATGTTTTTATAGATCCCACCAATGTGTAATTCCTAAAAAAATAATTTTCTTAGATCCCTCCCTTATTATCATGATTTATATATGCTATATTAATAACACTTTTTTTAGGATCTCTTCATGGGTCTCACCCTCTACAACAGTTTCTCTTTCCACAAACCTTAGCTCCTTCTTGGTCTTTTGGTTTCTCTTTCTCATGAGTTGTATTGTAAAATTGTGGATAGGACCTAGTATTCCTCATGACTTCCTTTCAATATTATCACTTTTTTATTCTCTAATTCTTTTTACATTCTTTTAGATTTCTCTTTTGTGATTTTTAGTGTAAGACCATGGATAGGACCAAGCCTTCCTCACAAATACCATATTTTTTATTTTTATTTTTCATATGATTTGTTCACCCTCTTGGGTTTCTCTTTTATGAGTTGCAGTGTAAAACCATGGATAGGACCATGCCCTCCTCATAAATTCACCATCTTTAATTAGTTTAGTGATCCTTTTCTAGAATGTTAAGAACTGACTACAAGCTTGTGATCTCTTGTTCTCAGCTTCAAATTTTACTTCTTTTGTAGATAAAACCTGCACAATAAATTTTAATAGCATGTTTCTATACATTTATATATATTTTTATGATAATCATACTTACCTATAATTGTATCCCTTTTCATTTTTCTCACATTTTTTTTGGTTTGAAGTAATTCAAATTGTTCCATGTTCTTTCCCCTTTATTTCCTTTCCTTTCATTCCACTTTGAATAAAACAAGATCAAAGTTAAGATATCACTTTTATTTCAAATGAATAAACAAGACTTTTAGACAACATGCTCTCTAAGTTATCTTTCTTAGCAACCAAGTCCAAAATTTTCAAATGATAGTCATTTTTAGCTCCCATGTTTGGTTCTTCGAATCTATATGGAGGAGGAATGGAAAAAGCCATCAAAAGTTAAAATCCAAATTATTTAAAACAAAAAGGTAATGATTAAAAGGAAACATACAAAGTCAGACATCAAAATCATACCAAAATATGTGATTCATAGCACATATCCTATCTCCAATCGAAGCTCAAACTCTATAGTTCATCTCATGATAGAGCTGAGGTCCATCAGGGTATGATAGGCCAGTAGATTGGGATAGGAGAATAAAAAATCTTCTATGATGATACCTACTTTCTCATGCCATTGCCCAATCTTCATAGTAGGCTGAAGGCTTTGTAATAGGTTCTGAGGAATAGGGAACCCATCATGGGAAAGTAGGTCTATTTTAATTTTCATGCATAGAGCCTTCATGGGATGATATTCATACTTCATTTGGTGATGCAAGATTTGTGTGGCTAGAAAAAGTTCTCCAAAGTCCTTAATGTCAAAAGTTTTCTTTTTTTAACAAACCTAATTTAAGTGTCTTGAATTTGATAAAGAGTTTATCTAATTTAATTTTTCCCTGATTTCCCCTCCACCCATTTTATTTCCCCCTTGACATACAAATTTGATTTTAAATCTATTTTTCCATTTATTTTATTCCCTTTTCTTCACATCTTAAAACATGTTAGCATTGCTTTGTTTCAGTTTTATCTACCCTTAGAATATCATAGTATGCTTGAGTGACTATGTATTATCTTTATTTACACCATTGCTTTACATTTATAAAAATTGATTTGGTTCATTATAACTTTTTTTCATTGTTGTACCTCTTTTTTTTAGACATCTACATCCATTTTTATATTTTTATTGTAATCTTTTTAAATAGATACGTTTGTTTGTACTTTCATGTACTTTTTATATTGTTGAGTGAGGTTAGATTGTTACTTCTCTTTTACCAATGTTGTTTCCCCTTTTATGCATATTTTTTCTATTGATGATTAAATATTGTTACTTCTCACTCATCAATGTTATTTTTCCATTTGTTTGCCCATCTCTATTTAAGTAAGGATTGTTACTGCTTTTACATTGAAGTTTGATTACCATTTTTTTACTTGTATCCTTAGTTTGATTTGATTTTTGTACTTTCCTTACCGTTTACTTATTTGAGTTTTTTGGTCATTTAGTAGCCTTGGCTTTTTGGTTACCCTATTTACTCTAAATTTTGACTTGGTCATTTAGTCCTTAGTATTTTTCACCCAAACTTACCAAATTTCCAAGTACATTATGCCTACACTATGTCAATTATCTTGAATTTCTTATGTTTGTTTATTTTTATTTTTTAGTTTTATATCCTTGGGTTTGTCCAAAGTAGTCTCTATGCCCTCCGAGATCAAAGCTACAAACATAGTAGACAACCATTCAATGATAAAGGTAAGTTAAGGTACTCATATATTAATTTTAGTTTTAATTATTTCATTTCAATCATTTATTTCCAATTTTTTTATGATTTAAAATAATAAAATTTATTTAGCTTCAGTGTTATGTGATGCTATGTTCTCTTCTTGAAGCACCATATCCTATTACACCTACGTGACATGTGATGAGCTTAGAGTGGGGCATATGTATACACATAATATTTTCAAAATTGATCAATTATTGATATTTTTTCTTTTGTAGGAACCCGTCGAGTTTCAATCTCTTTGAATGCATGATTTTAAGGGTACACTAAGAAAGGGGTGGGCAGACTATTAGTGCTTCACATGATTGTTGTCCCCTAAACCACCACTTTATTTCTACACAACCTTATCTTATAGACTTATTTAAAGCCTTGACACCTATATTGCACACTCCTCCAAGTATTTCACTACCTTACTTAGCCCCTTCCTAAGCTTAAAAACATTTTTGATGGTTTAGATTACACTATCAACCCCATCAACCCTGTATTCAAATTGTTAAAAACACATTATGGGTTTAGGTCCACTTTGGCCTACCTAGACCAAGACCTAACTTATTTTTAGAAAATAAGGATACAAAGTTGATTGGACCGACCTTGTCAATGAGAATTTTAGAAAGGTTTAGGGTTAGATTCAACTATATATACACATTCATTTCATCATTTCTTAGGGAGAGACATGGGATAATTATTCATATACACTTATTTATAATATGTTCTTCTACGATTTTAATTGAGGATTTACTACTTAGCATTTATACTTGGAGAATAATCTTGTCTTGTGGAAAAGTCTTGGATGATTTGTCCTTTCTTAGTGATCTTTTCAAATCATAACAATCTCTTGTGAAGTACCTTTGGCCAAGGGAGAGATTGATTCTTGATAGTTTCATCTTTAAGGTAAGTATCTCTAACTTTAATCCTCTATTTTAGTAGATAAAAGTAGCATAAATAATAGATTTTTAGTATATTTCTCTCTCTATACATTAGAGTTTTACCTATACATATCTTAAATAAGATTCTCCTATGCATGTTTACTTTTTATGTTTATTACTCCTAATTTGTGTCACAATCTTTGGTGAGCACTGGATTATATTTTACTACTTTGTATATACTTTTTGAATATGAAAACATAGGACCTAGCTAGTGGTCTCATATGGTGTTACTCGACTAGAGGCTTTGGAACACTATCTAGTGATATTATTATGGTAATAGATCCCTTGGTTAGGTCTAGTGGATCCATCTTGGTCATGACCCTGAATATATAATGTATCAACAATTGAAAGTGTAAATATGATTTATATTCTTTAATCTAGGATTGATTAATAGATTATTTACATTTCCATTTGTATATAGTTAGCACATAGATACATGAGGGAGAGGGAATCACTACAGGTAGAGATAGTGAAGGTGAAGGAGTTACTCATAATACCTGGTCAGCTTACAACATTAGATAATGTTATGAGATAAATGGATCATGCTACTTGATATATGGGTCTCTACAAGTAGGTAGTGCCACTTGAGTAGTGAACAACATATTTAAAGAGCACTCTTATATGAGGATAATACAAAACTTAGCTATAGAGATATTTATGGAATATATGACACAACATATCATGGGTCCTCCGAGGGGTAACATGGTTTGAGCACATCTATAGATGTCACATTTGAGGGTTATGGAAAGACTTAGAGATATGATATGATGTAGCGATGTATAAACACATTTTGAGATGTATCATTATATGGATGTAATTTGACACATTCAATATATATGTATACATGATTATTTTTTGCCTTTGACTTGTGTTGTGGATGGAAAATGGATATGTTATGACTTATGGATGTTTTAATTTTTATGTATGTTAGATGATTTAATGGATATATGGGACTTGTATATGTAATTTTTTCTCCTAATTTTGATATGTTTTAGCACATATTAATCCTGTCAACATTTATTATGGTATAAAATGGAATGGAATAGTGTGTTTATGGAGTTTCAATAGTAATTAAAATATTATTAACCAACTAAGAGTTAAGAAACCTTTATTCAAAATAGCATAAAACAATATACACCAATAATATGGAAAGACCATGATGACTATTTGTGTTATACACGTAAGAACTGATAGATTCCCCAGTGTAAGACTTAGTGCATCAAGATATGGAAGACCATAATCACACCATTTTTAATGCACATAATGATTTAGACACACAAAAAATAAAAATAAAGTCATAATAAAAAATAGGTCTGCAACAATAAACAACCTATAATTACGATAAATAAATAAGTGAATAAACAACAAAACAAGAAAGTAAATGAATAAACACAAGATTAAAAAAAGTAAACAAATGATAATGAAAACACACAAGCTGTAAACACAACAAGGCAAAGGACTAAGTAAGAAAATGACTAAACACACAACTAAGCAAGTGACCTCTTGGATGTTATAGGCTAGAGTTGAACCTTTGGTAATTGAGATCCTTGATAATGTCAAACATTCAATGAGGAAATCCTTGCAAGGGAGACTAATGACAAAGATCAATTTAGTGATGGATAAAGATGTTTGTATTTGATTTGGATGGGTATGGAAGGAAGAGTGACATCATGTTGAAATGGTACATGATTGATATGATGAGAAGATGGTGGTGGTGGTTGAGCTGACATTAGAGACCCCATGTCTTTAAGCACTACCTACATAGTCCACTGTGACAAAGTCCATTGGGAACATCAAGCTAGATGTAGTTCTTCCAATGTGGTAATGGATGAAAAGTGACGATGTAATATAATGGAGAGATGAGTAGATGATGGATTTTCCACTTATGAATAGGTGTTTTAATGATGAATGGATGATAGGTGGATATATGTAGGTTGTGTTTTGATATGGATCAATGGATGAAGTGTTGTTTGGATTAGTGAAAAAATGTTGCGAAAGATTATATACAAGATGCCACTAAAACATGAGAAACATTATACTCACACAACTAAAAAGGTTGAACCACAAACTAACATGTCATGGGTAACTAAAAATATGGGAGTTATACAAGTGAATAAAGAGATACAAGTGATTATTGGACACACACACACACACACACACACACGCACACACACACACACACACATGACACAAGAAACTAGTTTTAACCATGGTACTTTACAAAAGTGTGATAAGAATGGTTTTCACTTTTGGATGGATTTATTTTTCTTGCTTTTTTTACTTTTTTCTTGATGTTTTGAAATATGACATATTTTTAATAGCACTAGAATCACCAAACATAGAAACACTTGAGGTGCATGATGTTCATGGGTTCATCAAACTCCTCTCCATCTTCTATGGCCAATTTGTAATCTCTATATCCATATTTTGTAATGACCTTGTGTGGATGTAACTATTTGGGTTCAAACTTTCATTTCTTCTCTCAATTAACATTAGTGTTTCATTAGTTTTTCTTAAGAACAAGATTTTAGATTTTGAACTCTCTAGATTTAATCTTATTATAACTATGATGAAATAAAATTTGATGGTCTTATAAATAGTTTAAGGCATTAAGGCATCTCTCATAAAGAATGCCAAGCTTGCTTAAGTGATAAATATGATAAGATTCATCATCAATTAGCTTTTACAAAGATATGTGTAAGGATGGGAGCTCAAATTTGATGGTTAAGATAGACTTAGTGCCATAAACAAGGGAATATGGTATTTCCCACATAGGTGTATGAATACTTATGTGGCAATCCCAAAAAGTAGGATAAAGTTATAGGTTCCAATCATGACCACCTTCATTAACAATTATTTTGAGGATTTTAAGGATGTTTTTATTTATTGACTCAACTTGTGCATTATCTTATGGGTAGTAAGGAGTGGAAAATAAAAAATAGAATGCCAAATCGACAAATAATTTGGTTTAGAATGAACTTATAAATTTGCTTGTTGGCGACATAAGTTAAGGGTAGGGATTCAACCCATTTAGTAAAATATTTTGTAGCTTTAATGATATGTTTGTGGCCATCTGAAGATTTGGGATTGATTTTGCTAATGAGGTCTAATCCCCATGTGGAAAATGGATAAGGTGTAGTTATGGGTTGTAATGGCTTGTGATGGGCATTGGATAATGTTACTATGCTTTTGACATGAGACACATTTTTTAACATACTTAAAAGATCTATTTAATTCTAGGCCAATAGTAGCCAACACAAAAAAAGTTTTTTGGCAAGGACTATGCCACTCATGTGAGCACCACATATTCTGTCATAAACCTTATTAATTTTTAAGGTTGCCTTGTCATAATTCAAACACCTTAACAAAATTACATCATTGATTTTTTTATATATGGTGTTTCCAAGGATGGTGAAACATGAATCTTGCTAGATGAAAGATTTATTTTTATTATGGGTTAAGTTAGGTAGAATGAAGTTATCATATAGGTGTATTTAAGTATCATGGTACCATGGGGAAGTGAGGCTAACAACCTCATAAACCATATTTGAAATTGGTGTATCATATGCAGATATCATCAAGTTATTTACAAGATATTGATTATGTTTGGTTTATAGGTCAATAAGTGAACCAATTTTTACCATTACATCTATTGCTCTATTGTTAGTCTAAGGCACTTGTTCAAATTATATATATTGGAAGCACAACTTAATCTTATCCACCATCCATTTTTAAGGGATTGACTTTTCATGTTTGACTTAGAATTCATATATCACTTGTTTGATGATAAGATTCGAATCATGAAAGAATAAAAGATGTTGGATACCCCATTGTATTGCTAACTTAAGACAGGATATGGGAGCCTCATACTTTGATCTATTGTTATGAAAGGGAACTCTATCCAAAATGATTTTGGAATTAGGTATCCATCAGGAGTGACTAGTAGAATACCTACCCCTAATCCATGATTAGTGAAATATCCATCAAAGTACAACTTCCAAACTAGAGATTAATCTACAGACATAATTGCTTCATATCAAAAATATGTAGTGAGAGGTGTATGCTATATTAGGGGAGATTATACCAGAGTATCCACAAGTACCTATCCCTTGATTATTTTTTGGTTGACATACTCAAGACAAAACTCACTAAGAAGCATGACCCACTTAGTCATTCTTCCTATTAGAGATGTTCTGGATATGAGATATTTGAGTGGATTAATTTTAGCAATTATCTTATTTTGATTATTGAGCATGTAGTGACAAAGTTTTTGTGATGCACAAATAATCATGAGACATGTTATCCATAGGAGAGTAATTAGGATCGTAGGACACCAAATTTTTGCTTAAGTAGAAGAATAATATTTTTGACCTTTGTTCATTATGTAGAGCCGATAATTTTCCCAGTGCATATTATCTTGCTAATATGTAAAAAAGAAAAGGTTTTCTTGGGGTAGGTGGAATTATGACTGGTGGATTGGAAAGATATCATTAAATATTTTTGAATGCTTTGTGACAATCTTCATTCTAGTGGAAATTAATCTTTTTATTATAAGTAGAAATGTGAAAGGGTGACATGTCTACAAGCTATGAAATGAATCTTTAGATTTTTTGAACTTTTCCTTGGAAACTATATAGATGTTTGATATTTTTAGGTGGAGACATGTCCATGATAACTGTAACCTTTGAAGGATCAAACTCAATGCCTCAATGTGATAATATGAATCCCAACAACTTCCCTAAATTAACCTCGAATACACACTTATTTGGATTTAAAAAGAGCTTGTACTCTCATTATTTCAAATATTCTATGAGGATCTTGGGATGGTCTACTCTAGTCTATTGATTTAGCTAAGATGTCATCTACATAGTTTTCCATGGTATCATGAAGCACGTCATGGAAGATGAACATCATTTATCTTTGATAGGTGACCCCAACGTTATTAAGGCTAAAATGAAATAATTAATAATAGAAAGTCCCTCAAGATGTTATAAATGTTGTTTTATGTTGGTATTTAGGATCTATTTATATTTGGTTGTAACCCAAAAGTCTATTCATTAATGAAAACATATCATGAGTGCAATGGATTTTATGAACATGTCTATTTTTGGCAATGGAAAATCATCTTTTGGACATGCTTTGTTGATGTCCCAAAAATCTATGTAGTCTTGGATACATTATGGTTTCTTTTATATTAGTACTATGTTAGATACCCATTCATAATAGTCAATAGGATGTATGAAACCAATCTCCTATTTATTTTTCAATTCCTCTTTCACAAGTAATGCTACATTGGGATGCATTTTTTGAGATTTTATTTTACTAGTTTTGCATCCTTATAGACAACAAGATTATGCACAACTAGTGATGGATCTAGACTTGGTATGTTAATATATGACCATGAAAACATGTCTGATAATTATTTAAGAGTATGAAAATGTTTTTTTCCTCTAGATCCAATGATACATCAATTTGCATAATTTTTGAATTCTCATCTGTCTTGATGTTATCCTCAATAGTGTTTTCAATTAAGAGGGTAGATTATTCTTGATATTTTATAAGAGGTGGAGGAATTTTGAATTCTCACTCAAGTTATTCATGGTTTGGATATTTTTATGAAGGTGTATAGGTTGTTTATGTATTGATGTGATGGTGTTCATGTGAACTAAAAAACTCCCCATAGTATGCATAATCATCCAACTAAAAGGAAAATCCATTTTTTTGGTCCCTTGCTAGGATGTGATCTTTGATTATAATTTTTTTTAGATATTGCCTCATCATTCTGTAAATGACCAAGTGGAGGTGATGGTTGTTGATCCCATTTAATAAGGTTTAGATAGGTAAGCTCAAGTGTTATAATGATGTCATATAATAAGTTAGTAATGACAAGATATTTGAACTGGCTATAGATATAACTTTTTTTGATGTCTAAAGAGACTTCCTCAAAATCACTAGAAGAATCACTTACATAAAGTTTAGTACTCACATTAATTGGTTTAAATCCAATACAATGTAGGGATTAATATGGTTTAATAATTATTGGTTCTAATGTATATTGTTCATGGAGACCAAGGCCCTTTCATTTGTAGTTCATTAAGTAACACATTATGGCTTTGACAATTGGGTTTTGGTTGTTTAGGAAACGTGTAGCTTGTTCATTAGAATAAAGCCAAGAAGATTTTTAATCTTCAATTTGTTCATCATAAAGGAAACCACACTTTTATGAATGATTTCATGCCAAATTTATGAACAATTTGAGTATCCTTAGTGTAATGGGGCTTGCCATGATTACTAAGAGACACGTATTGAGTGTCATGAATTTTATATTTGCCCATCCCTTTATCCACAATGGTGAACTTATATGGAGGATATGGTTTGGATTGTGAAGTGTAAGGTCCACTTATAGATGGTTAACTATTGGATTCTTGACTTGTAGATAGTGGATTGGTGAAAGTTTGAAGTAACTCATCAGGATGGATATAAATGGCTAGCTTTGGTGACTCCTCAGTGGTAACATAAGTGTATTCAATAACTAGGAGATAATTATAATGTGTATATTTATCTTCTAATAATTTATAATATTATAAGGGTTAAATATCACTAGGTATAGTTACTTCCATTCCATCATGGCAAAACTTCAAACATTGATGTCAGGTGGATGAAATAATGTTCATGGTATGAATCCATAGATGTCCACAAAATAGATTATATGGAAGGTCTAAGTCAAGTACTTGGAATAACGTCTCATAAATGATAGGACCCACCATAAAGATAAATAGTTCTAATTGACTCACACTCATTGTTATCATATGATTTGATGGTAACAATGTTAGGTTCTAGTGTTGTTGTTAAATTTCCCAAATGCTTTATTAATATTAATGTACATAAATTCAAGACTGAGCCATTTTATATAAACACCCTTTTTATTTTTTACTAAGGATAATGAATTATATATACAAGGGTAAATTATGTGTGGATCCAACAGGGAGATGTCATATTGATCAAATGTGACTTGATTGTTAGTGGTTAAGTTTCAAGCTAATGCTTGAAAATTGGGTGGGTTAATGTCTTGTGGGACTTTAGACTCTTGGAGGGTTTTGTATAATATGCATTTATACATGAGGGATGTCTTGAGAATCTCTAGGATAGATATATGAGATTGTGTCTACGCAAGTTACTCTAGAAAATTATACTTGCTCTTAATGGTAGGTGAGTAAGAACTTGGTATGGTGATATTGGCATGCCTTATTGTAATGGCACAATCTTGGGATTTAATTTTGATAAGGGAAATATGATGACTCATATAATAAATAAAATTGACTATAAAATCAAAATGGTGATTAAATTGATTAACATTACTAGTTTGGGCTTGATCTTTACTTTTTTTGTTATGCCCTTGCTCATGTTTCAAAAATGGATCTTTGTATATACCCAATTTGTGATTATTGGATGATAGAGATTAATTTTCAATTACAATGTCCCCATGATAGATGAGTTCTTGAATGTAATGTTTAAGCCTCATGTAATTTTTTGTTGAATGTCCCTTGATCTTGTGATCTTTGTAATATTGATTGTCTCAGTACCACTTTGGTTTAGGAACATTATCTTAAAATGGCTTAGTTTTAGGGAAGATGACCATGTTTACAGTGACCAATTTTTAAAATAACACATCATAGGGTTCTCCTAAAGGATTGAATTTGTTTTGCCAATTTCTTATCTTGGTTGGCCACTTGAAATGGTGATATTATTAACTGGTTGGGTGTTCTAGACTTGTTTCATATTGGTTACACCATCACCTACAACATTTTTATTCTTTGAAAGGAATTTGGGGTTTTCTATCTGATTTAAAGAGGTATTGCCTTATTTCAAAATGTTATTGACATCCTTGGAAATTAAAGTTCTCTCAATTTGAAATTCCTTCTCTATGATTTTTTCAAATCATGTTAGATAATGGAGTTGTAATTGATGAGTTAAATATGAATTAGGATTATTTGTGAAGATTGAAACAATTTGTTTCTTGGGTGGAGACCACAAAAAATGGCTTGATAAGGACCACCATCTTTGTAAAAAGGAAGTAAAAGTTTTACCATTTCATTATTTAGTATTATAATATAAGTCTAGTATAGTCAACTCTAATTCAACATTATAAGATAAATGACACACAAATATTTTAGATAATTCTTCAAAGGTAGTGATTGATTCTTTGGGTAAGTGAATAAACCACTCTAGATCTTGGCTCCCTAGACTGCATGACAAGAGTCTTAATAGGTATTCATTGTTATAGGTAATGTCCACACATGTGATATAAAAATATTTGAGATGTTCCCTAGTATCTACCTTACATTTGTATTTATCAAAATTGGAAATATTAAAATACGTAGGAAAATGTGTCATGTTGTTAATGTCAAATGGGTATGGACAAATTTTCTCAAATTTGAATTGTTTTTATGTGGAAAAAGTACCATCTTGAAAGCCTTGGATTTTACCTTTCATGTTTTTACACCCATGAATGAAGTGTGGTGAGAGTTGATTATTTTGATTTTAAGTGGTAATTTTTTTAGATGGATGACCAATGAATTGATTTGGATTTGTGTTGGAATGTGAAAATGGATATCAATTTTGAGGTGGAGTGTTAATGAATTGATTTGGAGTTGGATTTGGATTTTTTAGATTTAGGGGTTGATTTATGAATTTATTTTGATTTAAGTTTAGATTTAAAAATGGATTTGATGTTAAACCAAAATGTTGGTTTTGACTGACGTTGAGGTTAAATGATGAATTGGGATTGAAGATTGGACTAGGGTTTGTGAATGTGTTCTAATTTTTGATTAGTGGAGCTTGATTTGATGGACTTGGATTTGTAAATGAACTTGTATTAAAACTTGAAAGTTCATTTAAAGTTGCACCTAAAGAAAATTTGTATATTGATTGATTGGTGAACTTGAATATGGATCCAAGTTTGAGTTTGGGTTTGGATTTGTTTAATTGATTAGTGAAGTTGAATAAGTATGCAAGTTCAAATTTTGGTTTGATTGGTTGATTTATGAACTTGAATATATATTCAAGTTTGGATTTTGATGCTGATTGTTGATTATTGAATTTGAATGCACATTCAAATTCATATTTGGATTGAATTATGAACTTGAATATGGTTTTAAGTTCAAATTTAGATGTTGATTGGTGATTATTAAAATTTGGATTTGGATTAATTTGTGAACTTAAATATGGATTCAAGTTCAGATTTTGATGTTGATTGGTGAATTTGAATACACATTAAAATTTGGATTTGGATTAATTAGTGAACTTGAATATGGATTCAAGTTCATATTTTGATTTTGATTGGTTATTGGTGAATTTGAATGAACATTTAAATTCAAATTTGGGTTGATGATGGGTGATTTTGAATGGACATTCAAACTTGGATTTTGATTTATTGGATTAATGATTTGTGAGTTTACAATAGAATTCAAACTATGGTTTGGATTGGGATTGATGATGGGTTGATTCAAATATGCACTTGAATTCAGATTCATTTGAGCTAATCCTATATCAAGACTAGGATTACTGGGAATTGGATTCAAATATTGATTAACTAAGGAATTATTTGTTTTGTTGGCTTGAAGATTGACAATCTCTTGATTTAATTATTGGACATGAGCTTTGATAGAGAAAACACATGTGTTGGTTGGGATTTTTCTTCATTCATGATAGTTTTTCCTTTGTACATATAAACTTGGGAATTGATATTGGTCATACTTATGATAACCTTTCTATTCCATAAGGATCCGTGAGATGTGACTTGATATTGGATGAGAGATGTTGCTTCATTCCTAACATCAAGTGATGTAAGTTTTAGACTTCAAAATCTAGAGGAAGTTTATACCCAACACTCAAATCATTGAGGAAAACTCATTCTTTTTAGCTTGGATATATTCATTGATTTGAGAAAGGGGTAAGATGGATCTAGGGATATTCTCTTCTTGGTAAGGTCAATCTTCTTACTCATTGTCATGGATTTTATGGATCTTATCTCAATGTTTTTGGTTACCAAAGTCAAAAGGGTTATTGCCAAAAGGATCTCCCCTCAACCTAGGTTGTTAAACATAGCCATGTGCTTTATGATAGGCAACATTGCTGAAAATTCTTGACTCAAAAAATTAAAATATGAAAGATCAAGACTAGAATTATGATTAAGTTTTTGAGTTTTGTAACTTAGGATTTTTTTAAAAACTTTGGATATGATTTTGGATTAGTTTTAAAACTTTAATTTATATTTTAAATCAAAAGGATTTAAACATATGGCTTTAAAAAGAAGAAAAATAAACAAGTTCCTAATTTAAACACACATGCAATTCACAAAAGGTAGAAAACTAGGATAAAGGACTTGAACAACTTTTAGGCTTTCCTTTCTATTTCTTGTCCATTTAGGAATGTTGGCCAAATATATAAGAGTGTTGACTATGGAGGAAGTGTCCTTCCCGTATCCCACTAAAGCCACTTTCAAGGGTATGTGGAAAGTAACTTCTCAATGCTAACCACCAATTGATGCACCAAAGTCAAATGACAAGATGGCTATAAGGTGTTCACAAGATTGTCTAAGTGGAGTATTTTAAATACCTTTCAGTATGTTAGGCATAAGACCATATAGGGACATGTTTAAACCCTAAGTATTGAGACATGAAAGCGTCTCACATCATAGTGTGTTTAAAACACATAACCACTTAGACCTTTGAAATAATTGATCCTACTATTTATTATCTATCAATACACAAAGTTTGGTTACCATGTGGTGGTAAAATCCACATTCAATATAACCCCTTATAAAAAATAAATAAGAATAACACTTGTCTATGATTCTTGGGTATCATCATCAATGTGATGTCAATGAAAGAACATACACACAAGTGAAGCCTTAGTTAACAAAAGTTACAATATTGTTTTTGATTTCTAATTTTTGTCATCAATGTGACACTAAGTGAAGATTATACAAAATCTTATAACACATAAAAAAGTGATTTGAAATGAAGTGCTTGAAATAAAGGATTAATTAACACCAAAAATGAAAATATGGGCTAATTACTATGTACAAGTAAATTGCTAAAATGACTAAACTAAAATGATTAAAAACTTAAAATGGAGAAGGTTAGTATACAAACTAAAAAATAGAATCAAAATGATTAGTAAATAATTAAAATAATATTTTTGTCTTTCTTTGTTAAATTAATCTTGGAAAAATGACCTATAAAAAATTGTTATTAGTGTTTTTGAAGCTAAAAGAATAAGACAATGTATAAAATGAACCTAAAAAAAGGCAAAAAGATAGAAAAAAATATTAACCTTTGGAATGATTTCATTGTTACATAGTTAGAGAAAATGGTGAATTCAATAGTATATAATAACTATAGGAAACATAGAAAAAACATAGAAAAATACTTACAAAATGAATTCACTTTTCTAAAATGAATTCACTGTGACTAGGATCAATTTCACTACAGACAAAAATGATTTCACCATGGTAAAAGTGATTTTATTGTTCTACAAAAAAAAAAAGAAAGATAAACCAAATGCAAGCAAAACTAAAAAATAGGATTTTTAGACAACAAAAATAAACACAAAAATTGTTAGAAAACAAAAAGTTGTAAAAAGATAAGTAAACTTGCCATATAAATGAATTAATTGTTTGCCCTAATGGATTTGTTGAAAATGCCTTCAATTTCACTATTCTTCAGAAGTGAGTAAAAATAATTGAAACAAAATATGATTAGATAATAAAAACACACTAAAAAACTATTAGATGGTTGAAAAACTACAAAAAAGTGAAAAATGGCTAAAAACCAAATTCATTGTTCACCCGAATGAATTCACTAAAGTATGCTCTGATTTTGATGTTTTACAAGTTTATGTACAACAAATCTAAAAACTTAAAAAATAGACCTATAAATACAAATAAAAGCTTCCAAAATAAAATTTAAATGCATGTGCATAATTAAAATTATCGAAATCAATTAAATTAACCTCCTAAATATACTTATAATGTGAAATATGAGGGAAATGTCCCACCAAACATTGCCAAAATATATAGTGTATAATTTAGAAGGTAATTAAAGAAGACAAAATACAATGCAATCCTATTTAAACTACATTAACCTCTTGATAGTGTAGTAACAATAAAAGAAAGATAACTAATGAAACACTTAAAAAACATACAATGCATATTCATTACCTTCTCCATTATGTGATGAATTATAGATTTGATTTTTATTTATTGATGTATATAGTTGCTCAAATCTTCTCTAAATAAATAGAATTGGGTAGCATATGGTTGTAAATTGATTTCAATGGATTCACAAGGATAATTTGATAAAGTTTCGATAGCTTGAAGCTAGATGATTTGAGTGGAAGATTACACATCAATTTATAGGTTTGAGGATGATGATATGAACAGTTAATAATATTTTAAATATTTTGAATTATTAAAATAACCAATAGTTGAATTTGAGTCTTCATCCCAATGAATGATGACTAATTCCCATGTGTTGAAAAGAAGGAGAAGTTAGTTGGTAGTTTAGTGACTCAACATGAATTGGTCAAGCTAGTTTAAAAATAAAGGGATAATTCACTAGTTGGTTGAAATGTTATATGATGACTCATAAGGTTGTTAAGGAAGATGATGAAGGTGGTTGAATGAGTCAATATTTGGCTAAAATAAATATGGAGGATGTCTAAATGAGGTAGAAATATAGATTTTTAATTAGTTTTGGAGCAAATAGGTGTGCATGGTTTAATTAATTAATTATGAAGTAATTAATTCCAAAAATAGAGATAAATGATGTTAATATGAATTCAAATTAGGGATGGTGAAGGGTTAGCATGTCAAAGTTAATTTTGACACTAAATGGTTAATTTAGGTGTCTACATAGGAATATAGTTCCTGAAAGAGGCATGTGAGGGAGAATGTTATGCGATCATACCCAAGATGGATAATATGAGTTACGAAGGTTTGAAACAAACTCAAAATAGTATTAAAACTCCAAAAAAGTTGGGTAGTAGTAGGGAAATCAAAATTTAATGGGCCTTGGGCTACAATTTGTAAAATTAGCATCTTAAGTGATCTAGGAGAATCAAAAACAAAATAATGTAAATAATTCATAACTCCTATTATAATTATAGGAGACATAAAAGAATCAAAGGTTTGTGTACTTACAATTTATGGCTAGACATGACTCAAGGCAATAGTGGTAATATAAATTGTTGCTATAGAGTTGCCATTGTAGATTTCTCAATTGAAACCTATGCATTAAGTCCATCTATGAGACTTGAATCAACTAAATAAACATTAGTAACCACAAAGGTCTCCTTGGGACTTGGATCCCTTATTTTATCTTGTATAGAGACCTGTGCAGTCTCAACCATATTTTCTATTTGTTTCTCTAGAACATGAGGTGGAGAGCTAGTAAGTACAATTAGTGATGTAAGTCCCTGGGATGAAACTTCTTGCTTAGATTCTACTTTTGACTCCATATCCTTTTCTTCTTTATTATCTTCTATTAGTAACTCCCTTTATTGTTCCACTTCCAAGTCTTCATATATTTTGGTTCCTCCTGACTCAGTTTCTTCTTGTTCCTCTATTGGTTTTATCTCCTCTTGCTCTTCTTCTAACTCTTCATAAAGAGGGCCTCCTCTAACAAATAGTATTTCATAGACAACCTTAGGGGACACATGAGGGTCCTTAGGTTTCCTTTGGTAGGTCTTCAATGGTTGCCTAGTAGGAGTAAAAAATGGTCTTGAAGTGAGTGGAATGGAAAATGAAGGGGCCATAATGGTGGAAAGTGGAGGAAGTGGATTGGAAATGGTAGTGACTATTTATGGAGTTGTGGAAGTATATATGGTTTCTCAATACACTGAGGTGCTACCAATAGTGGTATCATAGTATAAGTTGGTGAAAAAGGATTAGAAAAAAAAAGAATTTATGGTAGAAAAGAGGGAATACTTAATTGTTTTATTGATGTTAATAGAGGTACGGGTGTAAAATAAAGTTGTCCTTCTAGCTTGTTGCCTTATGGCTTGATGAAAACTATGGACTCTTCTACATCATCTACAATTTGAGCAACAAAAACACTTGGAGATATCAGGAGACCTATAGAGACATTAGATATGGTTTATGGGTTTATCTCCCCAGATGTACCTACTTTTTCAACAATTTTAGCTCCCATTTCTACCTCTGATTGAGGAGGCCCATGAACTATGTTGAAGTCCATTATTCACTATATATTCTCTTTGAATATTATTTTATTATAGTAGAATCATATTGGATTCTTTGGGATAATATTATGGACATACCAAACTTATGCATCTTCATAGAAACAACACTATCATATTCAACATTAATGAATATAGAGTCATGATTATACCACTAGTGGCCATATGAGATTTTAAATTTCTTCTTGTACTTCTTGAGGTGATTCCTAACCTTCTTATTGGGGTCCTAGTACCTAAATGGTACCTTATTCAAATCATAATGCAATTTAATCTTTCCCACAAAGTTGAGGTGTTATAATTTGGTATATTGTATGTATACAATGATAAAAGGGGTTATATGAAGGCTTACTTGTCTAGAACCCTTTAGTTCAATGTCCATGGTGTCAGATAATTATGCAATAATTTATTATTCATCCACCTTATTGGAATAGTATGTGGCAGATACAAAGGTTGTGACTTAGTACTGTCAATTATGATTATAATATAGTCATGGTAATACCAATAATCACCCATTTTCCCAATTCTCCTTTAAATATGTTCTAATAACCTTGACATGTTTAACCCATAGATGTCCCTATACAATATCATATATATGTCTCTATGAGTCTCTAGATTTGTCTCCTCAGGTTGTAGATGTGAATAATATTAAGTTCATCACAAATCATATTTTTTGGATATTCTGTGGATGGATCCTATGGTTATGCATAGGATGGGTGCACTATAGTAGTTATGGCCTATACAAAGTATGCCATCATGTAAAATTTTCCATCTAGTAGATTTTTTAGGTTGCTAATTTGGTGTATCAAATTGGAGCTAATTATCTCTCCAAGGGTATCTATTTAATACAAATTCAAAATAATGTCCATCAATGAGACCCATGTATAATGCACATAAGAAATGCTTGGAAAATAATATAATCAATTTGGAAGGTCCATAAAAATTATTACACAAAACGCAAAGATGACTGTGGGGTTGGAGGAAATTGGGCCTTTGATTACAAAGTTTCTTGGGTAGGTTACCCATTGTTGCAATTTATCCTTGATGGAGTTTGTGAACAACCAAGGATTTACCATAGCCTAGATATAGGTTATTTCATAAATAATAAGTCTAAAATATCTCTTCAATGTATTTCCACCAATGTAGGCCATATGGGTTTTGCTAAACTAATGGTGCAATATTTTTCCAAAAAATTGCATATTTACAAATAAATAAAAAATAAAATCGATATAGGGTATTACCTCTAGGTTAACCAAAAATTTGTGTAGTCCTACTACTTTAATATCTAAAATTTCATCTTTATATCATCATGTGAATATGGATATCTAATCTTATGTTTCGTATGGATCTTTAACATCCATTTCTATCCATATGGTTGAGTAATGTTTGAATTGGTTCTCTAATGCGACAATATCAAATGCCATGTTTGTGTATTTTATCATGCCTACAATGGGATATGTATAGGGAGGAAAAGTTTGAGATGATGAAGTCATGAATAATGTGTAGGTAATACAAGTTATGTATAAACCCTGAAGTCTTTTAGTTGCTAAAGAGCTTGAATTCATAGAATGAATAGAATATCAAGAGGGTAATGTAATCAAATCATGATTTGAAAATTAAATATATTTATTAGATTTATTGGCTCTGATAATTGAATTCATTTAATTTCCAATTCATGTGAATTAATTATGAGCAACTACTTTTACTTTGTTACCCACTTATTCATTCCTCATTACTCATTTGGATTTGGCATTATCAAAATTTGTTATATTTTCATTGCCATATGGCATATTTTAAAAACTTCTACATAGATCCTCATTTTAACATGAAAAATTTCTTATTTTCATTCCTTTACATCTTTTATTTGATGATATATATGTTATTTTTTAATTCCATAATTTAATCAAAAATACATGGTAACATATCATTATTTCATTGGGGGTTGAATGATGTCTTTTATACTTTGCCTCTTTGGTCACAGGTTCCTAGGGTGATGACATGTGATCGGTTCTCACTTTCCCACTTGATCGAAGTAATAAAATCTTCACTGCATATTATGTAGATGGTGGGTTAGTGGGATTGACACATGGCAAAATCTTACTTCACTGGAGGTGTCACTAGATTTTGGTCATGTACCTTATTGTGTCAGACTATAGATTTCTTAGATGATAACATGTGGATAATTGTCACTTTCCTAGATGGTATTCAATTTTTGACTATGTACTTTGATCTTATAGGCTATGGGTCATCGATAATGTGTCGTGAAGCAATCTCACTTCACTAAAAGGTAGTGAAGCTTTGAAAATTGTGCAAGGACTTGTTAGTCATGGATCTCTAGGATGGTTCCACATGGAATGCCATCATTATTTTGGATAACTACCAAAAATTGGAATATGTATGATTACCCAAGGTCACCAGGGTGAAGACACGTGGTGTGATATCACTTAATCGAGTGCTCAAATGAGTTTATAGGTTACATCTTAGACCTACAAATTATAGATAAGTGAGATTATGATGCATGAATTAATCTCGCTTATTTGGGTGAATATTAAAATTATAATTTTGAACATCATGATTGAGAAAGCTAGATTAATATGTGTGCAAAAATATCATGAGTTCAGGGTATCATATGCACTTAGACATAGAAATAACCTAGAACAAGACATTAAATTAGTCTATTAGTCAAGTAAAACATAATCAAAGTTCATTCTACCCAACTATTAATAGTAAAGTCATAAAATACTTGTGAAATATTTTAGTTAACATAATTTAAAACTTTTAATGGTTACATTTTAAAAATTTAAAATCCAAGGTCTAAGATATCCAAACAAAAAATCTCTAGCCCAAATTCATCATGATATGAAAAGACATAAATCAATTTTGATACCTTCAACACTGCAACATAGACTTGCTTATAGATATTAAAATGGAATTAAATAGATATTGAGAAATTAAAATAATTTTTATTTTAACTATACCTGAACATGAAATACATAAAATATGATCTTGATGATTTTGAATGTAAACTAGGTCCCCATCTAGAAATTTGGAAGGTGAGGTGTGTTGGTCACAATAAAATATGGTCCTATAATTTAAATTTTTTGCTTCCCATCTCAAATTAATTTTATATAACTCATGAGGACTTGTAATCATCATCATAATCATTTAATGAAACTTTTATTTGAAATGAACATCACTCAACCTCCACCTGTGGGGTAAGAAACTACTTTATCTAGGTCTATGGATAATATTCTTTAACAATGTGAGTAAATGTCTATACACTTTGAAAAAATGTATATACTTCTCTTTCACTCAAATTCACTATTATTTAAATGATTCCTAATGAAATATTAATTCATATGGATGATCCTCTATTATTAATTAATGTCTAAGTTAAAAATATCTAAGTGAAGCATGCTTTGATTGATGAAGGATTTGACACTTGCATAGCATCCTTTGACTTCATAAAATGCGTAGATACTCAAAATTCAACTTTAAAACTCCTTAAAACATGTGTCAAGGCTATTATAGAAGAAAAATTCCACCTTTAGGTTGTGTTTGGCTTCCCATCACGGTTCCTACTATCACATTCATATTAATGTCATGATTTTTAATTTACCATTATAGTATAATATTTTACTCAATCGACCTTGGACACATCGCATGAGAGCCATAACTTCAATGGTATGCCAATGTATAAAATTTATCGATAATGGTGCTATTTATAAGATTCAAAGAGACATGAACCCTTAGAATTTTAAATAATTTCAAGAATGTGATGTTTTTAAAATACCCACCCTTGAATCTTTACCTAGCATTCATTTTCATGAATCTCAATGATTAAATTATATCATTAATTATAATAGAGGTTATAATGGACCCTAATCTTGTAGGAAATATAACACCTAAACTATTAGGTTCTAATGATGATGAACATGATGAGATCAGTTTAAATGTAAAAACTTAAAATCTCCCTTCACACATAATTACTCAATTATCTCCTTATTTACGACCCGGGTCTCTTCAAAATTAAACATATGACATTCTTGATACTACAGTGCTTTGTAAAAAACCCATTCCACATCCTTATTCAAATAATAAAATCATTGATGATTGCACTATTAATATTCATACCCCTAATTATGATGATGGTTATTCAATAGATGATTCATTTTTAGCTGCCTTTGCTTATAGACACTTAAAATCAGACACTTTGTGTTGATTTTAACCTTCTTTGTACTAAATACTTAATAATCTCTAATCATCTATAATTTTATCTAATCACTATTCAATAATTCAATATTCACTATTCACTATTCACTAGTTTATTATCCCTAAATTAATCCAAAGTTAATTAACTAATCTTTCTCTAATTAAAAATTTTATGGATTTTGAAAATTTATAATTTTTATAAATCTAAAAAATCAAAATTATCTTCACATGCCCAAAGGCTCCACCTGTCTCCCACCATTTTGATTTAATAATCCATCTTTATTCCCATTGTCCTCTATGATCTAATTTAATAATCTACCTTTATACCCATTGTCCTCCATAATCTAATTTAATAATCCACCTTTATTCTCATTATTTTTCATGATCCGATTTTCTCTAATTTAATAATCCCTCACATCCGCTTACTAATTTTATATCATATATTATATCCAAATAAATTTTACATTTATTTCTGAGTCCCACATATTCTCCACTCTAATTTTTAATTTAAATTCTCATTATGAATTAGAAATTACCTTTTATTCTCATCCCTTGATCTTCATCTCAAGATGGACGATTTACATCCATTTTTAAATTTTTTAAATTAGAGGTTCTTCCTCCAATTTAACCAAGCTTATTTAGTCCAAAGTTATTATACTATTATATCTCTATGCTTCTTCATTACATGTTTATCATGCTTAGATTATAAGAGATTGCATACCACGATGCTATCCATTTTACCTTTGTGTTGGAAGAGTGAGCAACCAAAATTCAAAGAGAGCAAATCAAACCATATCACAATGGAGGAATCTTCATTTTATTGTTAAGGTATAATTTCATTTTATTTATTTAATTTATAGCTCTATCATAAATTAAGTTAGTTTAGAATAATATTTCATTTGATTTCTTAGCTTATTTTATTTTTTAGATTTCCATGATACATTTTGGCACACCCAATGGGACTTTCCCTCATCTTTGTTTTATCTCATATTTGTCATAGTTACATTTAGAATTAATTTTTAATTATTTTTATTATTTTCTTTTATTTTTATGATTTGTTCTAAGTTTGTTATAGGTTTCCTACAAAAAAAAACTCTCTAACAAATTATTTGTACAATGCTTGTCTAAGAAACTCTGTAAAAGGGCCAAGCAAAAATCAATTTCTTTTCTTTTGCTACTAACACTTTTCAATTCATTTTTTAATTTTTTTTAGTAATAAGATAACATTTAGTTTAGAGATAATTATTTCTTTTTAAGTATTTTGTTTGTAATTATGAAATTGTAAATGCTCTTCTCTTGGCATCACATTGGTGATGATACTCAAGAATAAAAAATAATTCTATAAATTTTTGTGTTATCTAAGTGGTCTTTACGTATACTCATTTTTAGTTTGGAGTTAATTATTTTTTTCAAAGCATTTTGTTTGTAATTCTAGAGTTTTGTATGCTCTTTCCTTGGTGTCGCATTGGTGATGATACTTGAGAATAAAACATAATTTTATAATTTTTTTGTTATCCAAATAGTGTTTACATATGCTCTTTCCTTGGCATCACATTGGTGATGATACTTAGAAATTAGAAATAAACACTTTTTTTAGAGGAGCTCTATTGATCATAGATTTCACCACCGTATAGTAGGTCAAACCTTGTATACTAGTAGGATATATAAATTGAGATCTAAATATTTCAATTGCATTAATAATTATGTGTTTTAAGCACACCATGATGTGAGGGGCTTTCATGATCTAATACTCAAGGTTTCAATAGTTGCCTCAAAATATGATATCATAGATTGTCAACACACTGAAACTCCTACGACTATGTTGGACACTTTGGGATAAGACTCAATAATGTATATCCATTTTATCTATTTATTTTATAGTTTTTAGTCTCAATGTACCATAAGGTATTTTAGAGGACTCTCCTTAGATAATCATGTTTAAACTTTAAGCCTAAGAAAATCTCTTTTGTTTTTCAACTTTGGTGCATCAGTTAGTGGTTAGCACCGAGAAGTTACCTTCCATACACCCTCAAAAATAGACTCAGTGGGCCATGAGAACGACATGATCCTCCGTGATTAATGTCTTGAAATATTAGGCTATAACTGAGAGCATGAACTAATAAATGACATCAGAAGGCCCAAACATTATTCACAACACTTATCTTAGTTTTTCAC
This sequence comes from Torreya grandis, assembly GCA_037957365.1. Classification (NCBI taxonomy): domain Eukaryota; kingdom Viridiplantae; phylum Streptophyta; class Pinopsida; order Cupressales; family Taxaceae; genus Torreya; species Torreya grandis. The sequence continues at coordinate 563,477 of JARHVA010002198.1, read as the reverse complement.
CTTTTATGTGTAATTACTTGACTGTTTAAATTAGGATTTTTTTAATTTATTTCCTTGTGATATACCATGTGCTGAATAAACTTTAGGTGAAAAAACCAAAGTTATTTTGATAAATTAAAAACCTCTACCAATCATCTTACACTCAAACTCAAAAGCATTTAGTTGTCAATCAATTTTTTAGATGCTTTGTTCCTTTTTGTTATAGTCTAATGTCAAGCCATTTTTTTAATCCTTTTTTTGAGTCAAAGCATTTCTTGTAAGAAATATCACCTGTCACTAGATAAATGGCTTTGTTGAGCAATCCCTTGATCAATCCAACCATAAATACAAATCCAAATAATCCTAATCTTAACATAGGGTTCAATCCAATCAATTTTGATTCAAATGCATATTTGAATCAACATAAAATCAAACATCTAATAAATCTAAATCTAAGTTTGACTATGCATTCAATCTCACCCATCGATTAGGCAAATCTAAATTTGAATACTTAGTCAAGTTTACCTACCTACACTCAATCCCATCTAAGTTCAAATATTCATTAAAGCTCATAAATCAATCCAAATCTGAGTCTTTATGGATTACCAATCAACAACATCATCTATCCAAGTCATGATTTGAGATTTAATAATTATTCTAGCTCATAAATCAACCAACCTTTATCAAATCCAATCTTGGGTATTACTTCAAGTATGCCCACCAATCTAAATCTAAATGGCAGTTTAAGAAGTTTACAAAATCACTTTTCCCATTCTCTTATAGGATTTAATCCAAACCAAACATCACTTAACACCAATCCGTTCAACAATAATCCACATCCTAAAAAACCATTTAACATTAACACCCATTCTAATCACATGATTAATTCACATACAAATCAAAACCTATACCAAACTCACCTATTCAACCTCAACTTTAACACCTACATTAACCCAACTAGCCCAAGCCAATCCAACCCAAACTTTAATCAAACAAACCCCAACTTTAGTGCTCACCTAAACCATCGATATTTTAACTAAAACACCAATCCTAACCCAACACACTTTAACATTTCCAATCCAAACAAATTTGCACATCCAAAACATGCTAACTTCCCAACCCACTTCTTAATCACTTCAACAACAATCCAACACTTCACCAATTTTCATAGACCTACACCAACCCAAACCCATTCATAAGCCAAAACCTATTAAATTCTTCAATCTAAATGAATCAATTACTGCTACAGTTTATCCAAGAGTTTTAAAACATGCAAGATAAAGTTGAAGGCTTGGAGGATGGCACCTTTTTTGGGCAAAAATAGTTCAAATTTGAGGAAATTTGTTCTTATCCATATGATTTAACTATCATGACAACACCTTTCCGTAAGTATTTTGAAATTTCAAAATTTGAAAAATACAAAGGCAAGGGCAATCCTAGAGATCACTTTAAGGACTTCTATCATGCATGTGCAGATGTTGCTTATAGTAACGAGTACATGTGATGAATATTTCCATGAAGTCTTGGGGGTTAAGCCCTTGAATGTTTTTCATGCATTCTTAAAGGATCTATCTTTAATTTTGAAGACCTTTCTAAGAAATTTATTTATTACTTCTCCTACAATATCAAAAAATACTTGACCACCTTAGACTTGCATAACACCAAACAATGCAATGGTGAAAATTTTGCTTCCTTGCAAAGATGGTGGGCATTAACAAGCCATTTTTTGTGGTCTTTTCTTGAAACTAAACTTTTTGATATATTTTTAAACAATCTTAACTCAAACTTGGGACATCACTTGTTACTCCTTTATCAAAGGTCATTTAAATAAATTATTGAAAAGGGAGTCCATATTGAATGTGATTTGATCAATAAAGGTATTATTAAGACATTAAATCCGAGAACAATCCCTCAAAACAAACTAAAAAACCAATTTTTTTTCCAAGAATAAGAACATTGTTGGTGATGGTGTAATCAATGTCAAACAAATTCAAAACCCACTTAGAAAACACCAATTCCAAATACAACCCACCAACAACCAATTCCAAACACAACCAAATAATAATCAAAAGTTGGGGGTATATCAAGATCTATTTCCCAAACACGAGCAAGGAAAAGGTAAGCAAAAACAAGAAAAACCCAAAACAAGTAATGTTAACCAAGTCAATCACCCTTTGGAATCCATAATCAATTATGTTTATTATGCACACAATCATGACGATGTCATTACTTTACAATCCTAAGATTGTATTATTACCATAAGGCATGCAATAATTACCATTCCTAGTACATCGTTATCTAATGCTAAATGTAAGGACAACGTTATTGACCATATTGAGAATATGCCCACTAACATTCCCATCCTGGAGCTTCTCCAAACATTACCTATGTATACAAACATGCCTTATAAATTACTCCAAGAACCCTTAAATACTAAAGAATCAAATGTGTCTAAATTTAAAATTAAGCAAAAGGAGATATACCAAGAGTATTTTCCCAATCATAATTAGACTTGTTCACTTACAAACATGGATCAACAACCCATACTTGGCCAACAACCTATCTTTCATTCATTGCCTAAGACTCCATGTTTACAGAAATCTCTTCATCCCAAATCCAATATTTCTAAGAGATCAATAAAAAAGAAATTTGGTAAAAAAGAACTTCAATAGGCCATTCTTATGGCCACATCCAAGCCAAGATCAAATTTATTATCAACAGTAGATGTATAATTTATTTTGAGATTAAAAGAAAATTTGAGATTTACATTGGTCCCAACAATATTTTTATTAGTAGACAAGTTTGAAAATGATAGTGATAATATTATAGACAAGAAAGAAGCCTCATCCAACATCAATACAAATCTTCTTAGTAACATCAAAGCAATATGTTCCATCTCCATAAACACTATTATTCATTTTCTTATTAACATTACACTACTTGTAAATGTCAGCTAAAATCCATAGAGATGAACCTCATTGGACTTATCCTATATATATATATATATATATAATCATCCCATTTGAATAAATGCTACTTCATCAACCATCACTTTAAGCTCCAAAAATAAATCACAATACATCAATCAATGAAAAAATTGACTCCTTATTGCTTGATGACAATGACATCACAAACAATAAAAACATCAAGTCAATTAGGAGATAAATGACATGGAATGATCTCCCAATTACAATCCAATAAAGAATCTTAACTCTCATGTTGCATACTTATTATGCTAAATCGGTAGAATGGCATTATAAGGATTTGGATCATGATTTTGTGATTAATTTTGAGGCACATCAAAGTAAGTTTGAACATTCTAGATTTTCCAAGGAATTAAGGATTGTCAATATGGATTTATCTTATTTTTAATTTTTTAGTATTTGGTGGTTAGTCAATAGTAGTTAGGTAAGAGATATTGGTTTTTGTACATATGGAGAGCTCATTAATCCCTGGTATTTGATACTCTTTAACAATATCACTTTTAGCCCATATAGAGAAAGGTGTCCAAACTATGCAATGATCTGAAGAATTTTTATAAGGTTTATAGAGTTTATATTTATTATTAGGCATATTAATGTGGGTCTATTTGATAACTATGTTTTCCTAAGAAAAACCAAAATTACCACAAAACTCTGTCAAAGAAATTTATATCTAGATTTATTTATTCAACAAGAATTTCTTGATAAGGAATGATACTCAAGATGGTTCACTAATAACTTTTGGTGGGCACAACAACCTCAGCCCGGTTAAGTACTATTCAAATTAAATGATAGAACTAAAACTGAGATTGAAGAGGAAATCCAGTCAGAACAACAAAGATTATCTAGAATTGTCATGGGATTAAAAAAAAAAGTATTATGCATATTTTGACCTTCCATTGGGTTTAGATGCCAATAAAGCCAAAAAAATTATGAAACCAAAAATAAAAAATAAAATAAATTATTCTCTACAAGTATCTTAACACTTGGAGGCAACCCATTTATAGTTACATTTCACATTGCCTTCATTACATTATATTTTTTATCGTTTACATTTTGTTTTGCATATCAGATGTGATGTTTAGTGATTATTTAGTTGTTAGTTTACATAACAAAAAATTTCAAAATGTATCTTATCATATCATTTCACTTTTTCAAATCACTGTATCATCCCATGGAAAACATTATCAAATTTAACATTACATTAGTTCTTGCCTTAGTTATTATGATCAAAGTACATCTTTTTTCCATACATCTTCTTGCAAGACTCAGACAATATTAGATACAACTTAGTCTAGAAGCTTATCCATGATAAAGTCTCTTCTTATAGTTCCCTCTACGTAGAAAACATTAGAATTCTACTAAAAAAAATAAAGGATAACTTAACTTGCCAATATTGGTCTTAAGTGATGAGCCCTTGCATCTTACTAGTTGCATGGGGCCAATACTTGGGGTTAAATTCCTTAAAAATAAAATTATACCCTTATCTAAATCTTATGCAACATAAAATTAACATTCCACATGTCTTGCCCTTCACTGATCTTTGGTGCTAAGCCCCCACATCTCACTAGTTGTATGGGATTAGCATTGGGGAGAGATGCCCTTACTCGCCTACGTATAGTCTTTGGTGATGAGCCCATGTGTCTTCTTAGTCACATGAGACTAAATATAGGGGGTCACAAATTTTTTTATTGCATATTAAATCAAAAAGTGTCCAAAAAAAAAAATCTTAGAAAATATTGTCTATATGTTTATGCTGAAAATGGTAACTTTATCCCATTTACTGATTCTATCTAGGCTAGTTCTCTCTAGATGCAACTAATAAAGTTAGTATTTTGTGAGTTTAGCAAGAAGTACATTTTTTATCTTTTTCTCATAAGGATTAGGTCACCTTCATTTTACATTCAAGGTTTTGATTTTTGGTTTTCATCTTCATGATTATATACTTATTCTATTCCCCCTTTTATTCCTTTGCTAAAAATTGAAAGTTATATGTTGTGGAAACAAAATAACTAGGTCATCCCCTGCAAAACAACTGTTAGCACTTTTCCAAAGTTTCATACATATACATCATGTTACCTTCATTTGATACATTTTTGTTCTCACATATATAATCATTTTCTATAGCATTCTCATAAAAAACATAGAGATACTTGGTATATCATCAATTTATGATCCTTTAATGTCAAGTTTGTATACTAAGTCTCTTGTAAAATCCATCTCTATAGAGGGCATGTGATTCAAACATCTCAAAACAAAAAAAAATCAACAAAATAAATAATAGTTTGTCCAAATAAAAAACAAGAAAAAGAGAGAAGAAACAAAAAAATAGTTCATCCACAAGTGAAAACCAAAAAATTGGTGCTTTGGGAACATGTCATGGTGAAAACCAAATTTGTTGCCCCATTCAATTACATTAGTCAACTGAGCTAAGATCATAGCTTTTCAACGGGATATATCATTCCCATATCCTCTCCTATGAACCCTAATTCATGGGGCACTTTAATACATATAGCTTGATCCAAAAATAGAAAAGCTTTGGTTGAAATATAATTCAAAAATAAGAACAACACAATTCAAATAATGCTATCTCTAAAAAGAGATGTTTTATTTATCAAAATTGTAGACCCAAACATATGCTTATCTCTGAAAAGAGATGTCTAATTTTTATTTCGGTTTACATCTTCATTTATACATGTTTTTAAGGTGTGGGGAGGATATGGAAGGTCACCAATCTCGAGGGAGATTAATTGGTTCGACTTCCACGATTTACAACAATACATAATTCAAGGAATTACTATTTTTAGAAACTTACTATTTTTAGACTGGACTACTAAAATTGAAATTTGGGACACTTCCATTGAGTTTTAGGGGGTCAAACTTCATTTAAAAAAGCTCAATTCCATCTCACGATGTTCTCCTCATTATTAGCTTTCCAACGGTTCAAACGGCGAGTCAATTGGAGCTACGGTGCAAAAGTTATGGCTCCCAAATGTTTCGCCATCAAATGGGGTGGACCCATCACCCAAATTATTATTTGAATTATTGTCCGGATCATAGCTTATCTTAGAAGATATCATTCCTAGTCCATTCCTTGCATATATCATTACTTGGGGAAAAATCAATCCATCATCGCAACCAATCACAATGTGTAATCATTAACTCAAGTGGGTAATAACATCCATGGGTTCATCTTACCCTTCATCCATCAACCCATTTTCTCATCACTTTATGTATATGTTGAATTACATTGGCCTGATATCCATAGACTATGTAGGTGCTACTTAAATTTTAAGGACAACTCAACCACTAACAACTAATTCCCATCTCTATTATTTATATTTTATTCTCACCAATTTCCATTGCTAATAGTGCCCTCTTTCTTAGGGCATCCTACATCAGGGAATATTTGAATTTTTCTTAGCATCCTTATATTTTAACATCATTTAATACTTATTATTTGTTTTTCCTCTCATTTTTGAGAAAACTACATTGGCCTGAGATCTTTTTAGACTATGTAGGCAGTGTTTTGTTACTGAGGTCAGCTCAGCCACACCCATTATTTTATTTTCTTTTCTCACATTATTTCTCTTCCTCTAATTCTATACCTATCTCTTCACCACATCCCTCCCTCTAACTTGTCAATCTCTTTTAACACAAGGATTGACAACCTTCTTCATCTACCTCTCTTATCTCCTATAAATCCACCATCTACTCCACTTCATTGGTCTCCTTGTCACTTTTCATTGCATTTCTTGTGCATGCTTCGTTGCTCACTCCCCCACCCAATTCTTCATATTTATGTCTCTCTCCACTTCGTCCCAACATTTCCCTCTATCTACTTTGTATTATTTCACCATCCTCATCCTTTCCCCTTGCCCTTGGTAATTTATCATACCCTTTTAATCACTTTTTTTCCTCACCAATTCTATATCATCATGTTCCCTTGCACATCAATGGAAATTTTTACATATTTATCCTATTTTCTACCACCTTCTTACTTCTCTTCCACTACTTCTAAGCCATTTTCAATCCAATTCTTAGTTTTGTTTTCATCTTTTGCATATTTTACATCTTGCATTCTTTCTATTTCTTCTAGCCCACATTTGTGCACATATTCTTCTTCTTCTCTGCATCCCTCTTTTCTTCTTATGTGTACCACCATTTTTTTTGATTTTCCAATCTTCCCACTTTTTTCATTTTCCATTCTTCTTTTTTTTGGTTTATTTCCATCTTTTCATCCTTTTCATTTTATTTTTCCTCCATAACTAGCTTCTAACTGGGTCTTTATCCTTTGAGAAGCCTTCCATAATTTCTCTTTTCTTCTTATCTATTCCATCCTTTTGCACTTTGTTTTCTCCTTTTCCTCTTTCCCTCTTTATACACATTTATCTTTTGCATTTGTGTGAGTGTGTGTGTTTTTTATTCTTGTCAACGCTCTTACTTAGTCCTTCCTTTTTATTCTTATCATCCCTTATCTTCATCTCTTATTTTCATCTCATTCCCTTTCATTATGTTTCTATATTACTTCACTTATTCCCTTTCCTATAATCCATTTTCTATTTTTTATCCACTATTTCTTCACCACCTCACCACTTTTTAGCTTATCAATCTATTATAATCACCCATTTAGCTTGTCAATATCTTTTAACAAGATGATTAACACCTACCCTATCTCTTCACCTTCTTTTCCACCCATACTTTGCTTCCCACCATTTTTATTAACCCCTTTCACATCCTCCATCCCATTTTTATCTTAAAAACCACCATATGATTTTATTCACTATTCATCTCCTTTCCTATCATCATTTATCCTATCCACACTTACCTGTTCATGATACTGCCTACTTCTTCACTCTCCTATCATCCTTTTTGTGTCCTTATTCCACTCCTCTTTCCTCACATTCCCCTTTCTTCCACGTGTTTCTTTGCTTTTCATTTTCATCACCAATCTATTTTCTCTTTGGTCTCTTTTAGACCTCTATTCACTTCTTTCATTGCCTACCATATTTATGATCATACCCTTCCCCTTAATGTTTATTAACCTTCTCTCATATTCCTTTTCAATTCCACAATCTGTCATTTTTTAGCACATTCTTCACACCCCCATCTTCTACCATTTGTTTTTATTCTCATTTCCCCATTTAATTTCATTTTTATCATCCTCCTTGATTTCACTTGGTGACATTACTCATGATTCATGATCTTTTTTCCCCCTATTTATCTATGTCTATATTCTTACATAATTATCCATATTCATCTTTATCCATGACCTCACTATCTTATCACTCCTACTTCATCCATCTCCTTGTCTACCTTCACATCATCCCTTGTTGGCTCTCCCTCATATTAACCCATTATAACTCCATATACTCATTCATTAAAATAGGATCACCAGTTTATATTGCTGTTATATGCATATTCATGTTTATTTCCTCATGTCTTCCACTTTCTTGTTTTAATGGCTAAAATCTTATCAATTTCACTACTTAAAATACATCCATTTATTCCTTAAATTTATTTGCATGTTGTGCATGGGTACTCTTTTTATACCTTGTCCCTTTCCAACTACTCCCTTCACCTCACAACCATTTTCCAACCCTTTTTCCATAAAAAACCCAATTGTACAACCTCATCTTGAGGTTTATCACTCAAAGTTATATTTGTATTGATATCCACAACCTAATGCTTCTTCTATGAGTTCATACCATCTATAGGTTAGTCTTGTCTCCCCTTCCATTTCTAGTGCACTCATATTTCTTCTTTTTAATCCATCCTATTCTGCCCCTAGATGTAGTGGACATTATGACTATATCTATCACTATATGCATCCCCACTCATCTATTATATCTTTCTTGCCTTAGATGAAGTGGACACTATGACTGTATATGTTACTATACAAGTGCCCACTCATATATTATCTCTTTCTTGACTTAGATGATGTGGACACTATGATTATCTCATTACTAAATAGGTGAACACTCATCTTTTGTCTCATTTTCTCTCCATAAGGCTCTTTTCCTTTTACAAGTATTATTATTATCCAAAATCTCACCATTTTATGAGTATATTTCCATCTGAGTCTCCTCTATATGTTTCTTCTTATCATTCCCTCATTCCTTTTTCTTCTACCCCTTTTTGGGAGAATTACATGTGGCCTGAAGTCTATCCCTATTATCATGGGTGTTCACATCATTTTCAATGGTAAAAACATTTAAACTATGTAGGTAATGCTCATGGGCATGGGCCCCCTAGGGTCAGTTCAACCACTATTTCCATCCTATCCATTCATCTAAACTATGATTTAAGTTGTTCTCATTTCTATCTGAAATTTCATGGTTATCTCAAGGCTTCCTAATCTATCATTCATTCTTGTCATAACTGTTGGATTCCAAACATCTCAACCTTGGCCTAGGATGTTAGTCATGTCATTTACTTCTTTTTTTAGTGTTGATTTCTTTACTTTTTTTGTTTTCACCTATGTTTTGTTGTGATTTTGATGAACTTGTCTTTGTTGACGTTGTTTACTTTTTTTTCCCATGTGTTTTGTGATTTAATTCTTTTGTCTTACACTTATCATTTTTATTTGTGTCTTCTTTTATTTTTTATTTTTGTTTGCATTCATCTTCTTTCCACTTGTTTGTTTTTATTTATTTTTATCATGTTTTAAGTTAATATTATTTTGTGTATTACATTATAGTGTGATTATGATTTTTTCATATCATGATGCACTTGGTTTTGCACATATTATAATATTTTTAGTCTTTATACATCAAACACAAATATTAATCATAGTTATTTCATATCATTAATGATTATTGTTTTATACTAAATTAAAACTTAGGTTACTTAACTCTTACTCACTCATGTTAAAATTTCAAAACAAGATAAAGACAAACAGAAGGCAACTATCTACACATCCATACAATCTCCATCTATTTACACTTTGTGATTCATCCTCTCTCTATACCATGTCCCCACCCATTCCAATATTTTTTCCCCTCCAACCCATCCTTTTTATATTTTGAAATAGTTTTTATATACAATTTCAGGTCCCAATTAATTAAAATGCTATCAATCTTTATCAACATCTTACAACTTTCAATTCTATAAAATCTTCCTCTCAAATTGGAAAATTTATATTTTTATTTTACGACCTGTAGCTTATCAGGATATATCATTTCCACCTCTACTCATGTGACCCCTGAGTCTTGAGTACCATCTAAGCATGAATATTTTGAGAAAGAATTATTCTTTTTCTTATCTATTCTCTAGTTTCTATGTAGGGGCAAATCATTTTACACCAAATTTAATCTTGTAAGTATGATATTGATTTCTAGTGCCTTAGTTTTTTGATGACCTTTATTATCACCACTCATCATTTTTACTCCTACATCATTTCAAGTGTTCTACGAATTTAAGCATGAACATTTGAGGAGGCATCATCATGGGTCCCTCATTTTATTCCCATCATTATCTTATTCTTCTATCTCAATTCTTTCACCTATCGGTTGGAAATGATAAAATCATAACATCTATTATTTATTCATCTATTTTTTTTCCACCTTTTCATCAATTTTTTCATTCTTTGAAAATTCATTACTTTGATAATGTCTTGTAATGAATTCTCAAAGAGGGGTAAAATGTAGACACTTAAAATCAGACACTTTGTGTTGATTTTAACTTTCTTTGCACTAAATACCTAATCATCTCTAATCCTCATTAATCATCCTTATTTTTTTCTAATCACTATTCATCATCACTATTTTTTTATTTGATGAGATTAAATTCAAGTAATACAAGGACCTAAAACCATCAAAGTGTAGTACAAAAGTTTTAACATGCCATAAATAGGGCTGAGGAACCAAAAAGAAACAAAGTTACAGTACTAGAATGAAATAAAAAAATAGGAAATAAAAACAAAATTAAGAGAAAAGTCCATCTTATTGGTCTTCAAAATCTTCAATGTCCTTCACTGGAATGATCTATTTTTCCTTAGAAATTTTTTCCTGAGTGTAGTTCTCAGGGCCTTCAACAGCTTCACCAGGGAAGATCATTTAGGGATGCTTTTTTTTTAACCTGCATGGGTTACTACTTAGGGGGAACCCCCTTAGGGAATCCCTAAGGGGGATTTTAAAACCTTTGGTGATTGAAAGATAGGGGATTGAGTGGGTTGGGTAGATTGGATTGGGTAGATTGGACAAAAGCCTATATTATGGCTTTGGCCTTTTTGTGCAATGAGTTCCAGTATTGAATGAGTTTGGCCAAACCAAACCTTGTTAAACCTTATAATTAAAATTTTTAAATTGAAATTTATTAATTTTCAATTCATCAATCACAATGGCTTTCCCTTTCTAGGCTGTCTTCACTAAGGTACCCAATTTGAGTGAGATAGGTTTCATTTTGGAGATAAACAACTTAAGAGGGAGGTCATTAAGGGGGACTTTGATAAGCTATCTTGGGGGTGAAATCATAGGTATGGTGGGATATCTCAGTGGGATCTTCCATTGGGGAGTCCTCCATGGAAAAGGAACCCCAGGGGGAACCTCCCAGCCATAAAGGGTTTGTCCATGTTTGATTCATCATCACTATTCACTACTTTATTATTCCTAAATTAATCCAAAGTTAATTAACTAATATTTATCTAATTGAAAATTCCATGAATTTTAGAAATTCATAATTTTTATAAATATAAATATCAAATTCATCCTCATATGCCCAAAGATTCTACCTGTCCATCACCATTTTGATTTAATAATCTACCTTTATTCCCATTATCCTCCATGATCCAATTTAATAATCCATCTTTATTCCCATTATCCTCCATGATCCAATTTAATAATCCACCTTTATTCTCATTATCTTCCATGATCTAATTTTATTCAATTTAATAATCTACTTACTAATTTTATATCATATCTTCCTCCCAAATAAATTTTATATTCATTTATGATTCTCGATTGTTCTCGACTCTAATTTTTAATTCAAAATTCTCATTATGAATTAAAAATTACCTTTTATTCTCATCCCTTGATCTTCATCTCAAGATGGACAATTAATATCTATTTCTAAATTCTATAAATTAAATGTTATTCCTCTAATTTAGCCAAGTTTCTTTATCCCAAAATTGTTCTGTTATTATATATCCAAGCTTCTTCATTATAGGTTTATCATGCTGAGATTTTAAGAGATTGCATACCACGATGCTACCCATTTTACCCTTGTGTTGGATGAGTGAGAAACTATAATACAAAGAGATAAAATCAAATCCATATCACAATGGAGGAAGCTTCATTTTATTGCTAAGGTATAATTTCACTTTGTTTCTTTCATTTGTATCTCTATCATAGGTTAAGTTAGTTTAGAATAATATTTCATTTGATTTATTATCTTGTTTGATTTTTTAGATTTCCTTGATACATTGCTCAAACTAAAGATGTATAAATAATTTGATATCATTTTTATTTACAACATTATTTTAGCTCTATTGATGTAGTTCCTTATCTTTCTCCTTCACTTGACATTATTTCTTATTCACTTGATGTTCAAAGGTATGAGATGGAGAAGATACATGCTAATTATAATTTAGTCACTTTTGAGCCTGTTCAAAATATGCTTCTCGATCATGCCATGATAGGACCATATCAGTTGGGTATTTTTTTAATCCTTTGCGAATAATCCCTCTTAAGATGTTGGCCACATTAATTTGACCTGCATTGAGATCCTCTCTTAAAACTACTGATCCTAGTCATGAACCTAATATAATGTCATGATGATGCTAATAATTTACATGATGAGTAGATGAGCCATATTATGAATTCCATAAGGTTTCTGGTCATTTGACAAAGGATTTCCATGCATATTAGATATTATTATCACAGTAATAGGCATTATTTTCTACCCCTATCATAAATATTTGACACCTAGAGTCAACTACTTGTATATGTATTTATTATTTTCATGGCATGAACACACACACCTCTACTCATTATCAAAAAATTTCATAGTAATTTGATGTGATTCAACTAGAATCCATATAATCCTCTACTAATAAGAACCTACCTCCACCTAAAATACTTTCAGAGTACATCCATAAACATGTAGATGTTTATTATCTTTGGCATCACTATGATACACATCAGACATATAGATGTAGAGTACTGTAAAAAGATTTTTTTGACTTCCCATGGAATATACCATCACATTATTAGTCATGTAGTTAATTTCATTTAAGGACAAATGTCCAACCTTCCCTTAAACCCATGTCATTATATATATTTGATGATATCGGTCACACTGCATTACTAGTTCCTTGAATTAATTATCATTCATAGGAGGTTTCATGCACTTGTCCTTATTATTATAAAATACATAATTTATCCCTAGATATTATGAATTAGGAAGTCCTTGCATGAATCTTCATGAAGATAAGTGAGACTTTTATTAAGCCCATATTTTATCTTTAACAAGATTTATCTGATGTTATGGATGATGTATGTCATGAAATATATCAACATTTGTGAACACATTGTTGTGCTACATCATATTGTTATTCAAAATTTTATATGTTTGGATTTGATATTTACATTTCACTATAACATTTTTGATGCATTATTTATCTTTTGATATCAAGATACTTCTCTTTAATTTTTGCTATTTGCTTTTTACATTCATGATCTTTTGTTTACAAACATTGTTTTTATGATTAAATAATTTGACAATCAATTTACCAAGTTAATTATTTGTCTATGATTCACTTATATTTAGAAACCATTAATTTTGGTGTATTTCATGATGCATTTTCCTTACATTCATGCTTGTGTAAAATAATTTGTCAGCTAGTATGGTTATCTATGTGACATGACTATCTTACCACACTCAACACTACTTACTACACTATCTTATTTCCCTTATGATCAAATACAAAGCATATTAATCATTGCACCATTTATTACATAAATTGATCCATTATGATCCTTATTTATCCCTCATGGTTCTTTCATTTTAAGCACACATAGGTTACTCTTGAGTGCATGCTTCTGGACAAGTGTAAAAATTTATAAAATAACATAGCATTTAATTACTTCTCTCTGTTAGCCAAGTGTAGTTTCTTTTATGTTTGTCACCTATTTCACTCATGGTTGGCATTATAAATACATATGGAGGAGGTAAAAAAATCCATAATAGTTAAAATCCAAATCATAAAAGAAAGAAAAAAAGCAATGATCAAAATGAAATTATAATTTCAATAGTCAAAATCACACCAAAAGACATGATTCTTCTTAAACACATCTATCCTAGTTGAATCTCAAACTCCATAGTTGGAATCATGATAGATTCAAGGTCCATTAGATTGTGATAGGCTAGTACACTGGAGTGGTAGGTATTATTATACTATTTAGTGCCACTTACTTTGTCAGCAAGTACCCAATCTTTGCAATAGACTAATGACTTTGTAAGGGGTCCTAAGGAATGAGGAACATGCTATGGGAAGGTAGGTCCATTTTTAATTTTCATTTATATATAAATTTCATGAGATGAACTATGTACCTCACTTTTTAGCCCATGCTTTGTGTCTAATAGTTGGAGAATCTTATGTCCTTGTTTAATAGTTCTTAGCACTTGCACATTTGCTTCGTGTGTCTCATTTCTACTAATAATTTATACAACACCTATGTAATTCTTTTCATTCTCTATTTTTAGAATATTATCCTTGATATTCCCATTGATGAATATCACTTTTTAACTAATCATACCCTTGATCACACTTCCTATTTTTACACCTCATTAGGTTTACCCTAGCGAGTTGTAGTATAAGTCCTTGGATAAGACTAAGCCTTCCTCATAAAATACCTATATCTCCTATAAACACTAAATACCATGTTTTGATATGTCCATAAACAACCATACTTGGTTTGTTATTATTGTTAAGTTTCCTTTTTACAAGTTTCTTGGTTCTATTTATTTACATATCTTTGTTTGTGTTCTTATCATACATTGATATTTCTCTTATTTACATATCTTCAATTTTGCATTTGTATTTATATTTTCTTATACATTGGCAAAAAATGATATATTATTTTACATCTTTGTCTGAATCTTTCCTTCATTCACATTTTATTCAACTTTTGACATTTTTTTACATATATTATCTCTTAGTTATTTGGTTTCATGTTTTCATTTTCTCTACTTAAAATTTCCTTTTCATTTCTAATTATCATTATTTTTGACCTTGTATTTACTCACATATGTTAAAAAACAATAACCCATACACCATACATTTTATCATAACATAAATAAAACAATCAAAAAATGTGCTAGAAAGAAAATACATCCATAACATCTATGATTCATTAAAACATATCTACACACACGCATGCACACATGCACACACACACACAAACACACATACACACATATGTGAATAAAGTTTTGATACAAAATGATACAACCATAGTAAAAAATAAAACTTTAAATCTATGGTTCACCTTATCCATCTAGTGGTTAACGTGCCATACTACCAATAGATGCCTATCCAAGTGGTCCTCCATGTTGACTCTGCTATAAATATTGGGTATGTGACTGTAATACCTAGACTTATACCTATAGATTTTACACCTAGGCATAAAATTGTGCCAATTATTTTAGTTGTCACTAAATGAGTGGATTTATCCCAAACCAATAGTTTCTATGCTTATAGCTCTCCTTGACCTACTCCCACTAGTATTGTGGCCTAAAATCTATGTGATAGTCTCCATAGCTCTCAAAATCACCAATCTAAACCAACCAAAATAAGTAGGCATTGAAATCACCATAGCATAAACCATTTTCATGGTATTGTGTTATGGAAACACATCATCTAAAGTATCATGGCGTATAGTCTACACCATGGTGACCCATCAGGTCTCCTCCAATGCAACATCTATAAAATGAAAACAAAAATCACATAAAATATGATATATATCTAAAATAATACATCTATTTACCATATATATATACATAATATCAAAATAATCACCATAAAACACATCTTACTCACCAATACTAGCTCCATCTGCTTGTCCATACATCACCTCCTATGTAACATGGATTTATGGTGGTGAGAAACCTATATACTGGCTAGGATTAAATACACAAAAATGTTAAGATCTATTACATATAAATTTAAAAATAAACCAATTCAACATAATATAAAATGTTGGATCTACATATGGCTATACTGGTGGTAGAACTAGATCCCATCTATGCTCTATGGCCATGATAGTGGTTGTAATATCTGTTGTTGTGGTGCAAAAACTAATGCTCCCTAATATGATTTTAGTTTGACATCCTTAATATCACATATGTATCTATATAATATCACTTGATTGATGATATCATATAATGGGAATTTATGTTGGTATCCTTGCACCTCCCACACCATGTTACTCCCTTGCATACCAAGCCCAAAATGTAGGGACCACTATAGGAGCCACTAGGTGTGGCAATCCAAATTTACACATACATGATGAACTATATGTGGCTATACTCACTAAGGAAAGAATCTTGTAATCATAAGATGACCCTATTCATGTATAGTGTTTTGGTACGAGGGTCAAGCATCCACAATACCCTGGTATGGGTGCCAAATAATTTGACCTTGAGTAACAATATGTAATACTAGGATGTGTGGCACAATCCACATCACATGATACTTTAGCCACATCCACATACATGAGAGGGCATCAACCAAAACATGAGGTAACCTTGTCAACCTATACATAGGAATTCACTCATAGATCTAACTAGAAAAAAACACAACATGCCCCATCATCTGCTAGCCCCTCGATAAAATGCTATAAAAATTATGGATTAAATACACCCAAATAATAGAACATAGATCATATAACATGCCATGTTCTAACATCATCCAAAATAAACCTATAATATACAATGGGACCTTCTCATCTAACTTGTGATAGATCACTCAAGTTGTTATAAGTCCAATAATGGCCTTCTATATATCCAAAATGACTAAAAAATACACATCAAATAGCCACTCCATTAACCTAGGTTAGTCATATATTTTTGATCTTGTCACCCATAAATATAAGGCTCTCTTATAATCCACTAAATTTGAAGTATTTTACACCACTCGTGTGCCATTAATTGATAACCCTAAAAATGCATGGACATCCTCTAGGGTGATAACCACCTCAATGGTATTCCCATCCACCACCCACCATAACATATTAGTTAGTATTTACAATGTTCTTAGAAACATGGTGACTAAATATATTCTGAATTAGATCCATTACATCTCCATGATCCCATTGAAACCAAGTATAGTAATTTGATCTTGATCCATGATGAATAATATCGCTAGTATATCCGATAACCATAGTACATCCACTAGTCTCCAAAATTATCATCACCTCTATAAAATGCCAAAAAATATAGTACCAATTAAATATCTTCCATAAAATTGATATCAATTGAATTTAAAAATAGAAAAAACAAATGATCAAATTAACCACTTTATCAACTATGTATAGTACTACATTAGCCCTTTTCTATATTTATAACTATAATAGTCATATACAAAATTGCATCAACCAAATACTAAATTTATACTACAGAAGTCAGTATCTACAAAACTATATTGACCATTTCATATGCTATCAACTAGATACATGAAATCATCCTTCCCAACTTATTTATGTAGTGATTTTTCACTAGACCATATACCCTTGACCTAATTTTTGACATTTTCTCCTACCCATTTCTCATTTTATTTTTTACTCTATTACTACATTTTTTGGGGAAAAATATTCTACATGGATTTTCCACGGTGCCTATTTTTCCTAATATAGTCCATTTTAATTCAAAAATGCTAAAAGTTTATAATAAATGCACCTTGTACTTGGACTACACTAACTACCACTGTAATCCATCTTCTAAATTATCCACATACTTGAACATGGGCAATCATCTCTCTCTTTACTAAACTTGAATACATAGAACTCTAGTTTCCAAAAATAGTAAATGTGAAAATGAATAATAATTCACCCCTTTTATAGTAAAATTTTGAAAATTTTAAACTTTTAATTATTTACTAAGAAGATCCATATTTTGATCATAACTTTGTTTTCTTAGGTCCTTTTCACAAATCAAAAGAATCTTTAGAATCCTGACAAAGTAGAAAAAAATTTAGTGCTAACACCATATTTTTGCAAAAAAATGAATTTTATCTTATTTTTCAAGTCCATATCTTGTTCCACATATTGGATGCCACTCTTTATTTTCTTCACATGCAATTTATCTTCAATAACAACACATTAAGTGAAGGCATGTATTTAAAAATCATTTACTTTCATTTATTTTCCACTTTCTACTACAATTTTCTAGCTCAATTACCGTGTTGTTATTTTATTTATCAAATCATCATCCCATGTTATACTCTAGTGACATGTGATTAGCTTCGAGTGGATCATATGTATACACTTAATATTTTAAAACTTATTCATTTACTAATTATTTATCTCTTGAAGTAACATATCAACTTTAAATCTCTCTGAGGGCACACACTAAAGGGTGTATTGGAAAAGGTGTGGGTATACCATTAGTGTTTCATGAGAGATATTTTTATTTAATATATCATGCCTATAACCACTACAGTTTCCTCATACTTGATCCCCTAATAAACCTTCCTAATTATAACCCCTAACTATACCAAGACTCATATTTTTTGACTATATCATTCCTACTTGATATAGTATCTCATGAATCCTACCAATTTTAAAACTAAGTTAACCCACATCAATGTAGTGTGAAAGTTATGGTAGATACTTTTCAACTAAGACATCTTTAGATGACCTAGTTCAAGGTTAAACCTTCATATTTTTAATTACATAAAAGCTAGCCTATGGTGTTAGTTAGAAATTTGAGAAGGGTTAGAATCACTCACCACTATAAATACAAGCCACCATTTCAATCCGATAGAGAGGAACATTCATTTTTGCATTGTCATTGTTCACAGTTTTAATTAAGTCTACATTTGGAGAAGCCATTGATTAAATCTTGTCTTGGAGGGAAAAATATTGTCTTGTAGAATCTTATATGGAATAGAAGGGGTCCTTTCAACCTAGATATTGAGTCAAACTTTGTGATCCTTACGACCAAAACAATCTCTTGCAAAGCACCATTGGCCAAGGGGGAGATTGCGGCTCAACAACTTTTTTTCAAGGTAAGTATATTTTAACCCTATATTTTTCATATGATAGATAGAATTTGCATAATTACTAGCTTGAATGAATTCATAAATAATTTTTTGAATCTCCTATAGAATTATACTTCATGTGGCTATAGGGTTTTTCAAACTTGCCATTTACCACCTTAGGTGACCTATGCCCTCATTTTACTACCATGGTTCCTTACCCTTTTTAGTTTGTTTCTAACCATCCCCCTTACTTGTGTTGCTAGCTTAGAAATAATAAATTAGATTAATTTTAATATTAGAGACATAGTTAGGTTTATTAATTATATTTATTACCTAGAGGCTTTATAACCCTCTCTATTGATGTTGTGTCATAAGTTCTCCTCGTGCCAGATTTAGCGGATCCATTTGATCATACCCTGATACATTAAGTATCAATGGAATCTATTTGATATACCTTATAAGAGTCCATATCTCTTAAATAGGATAAGTTTTAGGTTAATATTAACTCATTGCATACACCACTTATATTTATGAGGCCTTTCCTACTCTATATAAGCAAGGATTTGTATCACTCTCACATTACTCATTTTCCTTGACATGTGTGAGATTACATTACCATTGCCTTGATAGCATTGGTGTGGTTATATTGTGAGGTATATTATATTTTATAGTCCCTAATTTAGTAAAAGGTTAATACAATAATAATGGTATACTATTATATCAAAATATTTATCTCTATCTTTGATTTTCATGATGTGAGATTAGCCCAATTATAGTATACTTGATTCTAGATAGTACATAATTTTGATAGGTAATGGTTAATAATCAACAGGGGTTATTGGATATATCTCAATACACTACCAATATTTAATAGGTTTCATCATTTCACAAGTGGACCTAGGTTTTCATGGAGAAAGAAATTGATATCTAGAGTTGTGTACATAATTAGGTGTTAGGATCAAACATACAAAGCTATTGAAGGTAGCCACAATATATTTTAAGGTCGTAGATCATCAAAACATTACATGATAGTAATGTAAGCCTATAGTTAGTTTCACTAACTTATTTCCTCAACCTGGCGTTAGTGACCCTATGTGCATCTAAAGCCAGATATAGATCCAAATGACTCTAAGGTTTGCTTGTAGACCCTTTAAATTATATAAGTTAGTCAAAGTCAAATTGTGAACCAAAAAATATAAGTAACTTGATCTCTTTATTAATCTGTATATTAAGGACATGCCTCTTGTTAAATCATTTTCAATAATTTACATTCAAATTCATGCTTAATTGTCATAATTTAAAACATGAATTATATTCAAGTTTCTATCTTAATTAGGGTTGTACAATCCAAATTAAGGTTTTAAAGATACCTCATGATTATCACCAAATGACATTGTATTTATTTTTATTACTTTAGTTTACACATCTTGGTTACTGTATAATACTATCTTAAATCTTGTTAGGCCTAAATTTTTTATTATATGTGCATATTAATAGATTGATGTATAAACTAATAGAACCAAACTAATCATTAAACACTCAAAGAAAGGATTTAAGAAAATATCATATGGGATTTATCATAAGAACCAAACTATAGCTTACTTACTCAATAATTTTGTGTTGATCCACAACTTTGTTGCTCTATTCCATACCTTTGTTATTCTATTTCGTAGTTATGCTCTTCTATTTTATAGCTATTCTATTTTTGCCATTTTTGCCCTTATTTTTTAGTGTTTATTATTCCTTGTTCTATAGTGTCTTACCAATATTATCCTTTTACTTTTTGAACCCTCTCTCATATGTTCTTATGGTATTCCTCTCTCTTATTTTTTATCCAACACCCTCTTTATTTTAAAGGGTCATTTGAAACCATTTTGACTCTTCCTCTCAATTTATTGTTTATTCCCTAAAATATCATCTTTTCTTAATTTTATAGCTTCTTTGGGTGTCCCTTAAACTCATCTAGTTGAGGAATATGAATAACCATAATTAAAAATGCTTTATTTTAGATTTGTTATGGGTCATTACTTATTATTATGCTCATCTTCTAGAAAATTAGCATTTGAAATTGAATGTGGCTTAAATGATTATTCATTTTATAAAATTAGTTATTTAACACACCTCCCCAAATAAATCACTAAGTGGAGGGCCTCAAAGTAATGGTATGGGACCATGTAAACATGATGATATGGACATAAGACAAAATACTTTTGTGACATAGTTGAATGCTTTACAAAGGCTTATAAAATGAGAATGATTATGTACCTCAAACATAAGCTTATAAAATTTGAAAGTGGGTACCCATATGGGGAACTACTTTGAAAATCTTGTTATCATAAATAATACTTGGAAAACATATTTTATTAGTAAAAATAAATCTTTTCAGGTGATACATGATTGCTTATGGACTAAGATGCTCCTACATCAGACACCCAAGGTAATTAAATTGTGAGATCCTACTCACATGGATGGAATAAGTGGAAAAACCACTCATTTGGACACTAAGATTAATGACCATGGCATTCCCTTCTAGTAAAACAAATATCTCATTTTATTTTATATTTTTTTCTTACATATCTAGCTTCTTGTTGGTTTCAATTCGTTTCCTCTCTTTTGCTTATCTCTACTCATTCTTCCCTTTTTTGGGGATCAAACCCACCATATATTATACACCTCTACCAAATGATTATCTTATTTTTATGCATTATTTTTTCATAGCCCACCAACCTCCACTGAATAACTCTCTTTTTTCCTTTTCCATCTTATTGTGGGATGAAACCCAACTCTATCCTAACACCTCCAAAAAATATTCTCTTTCTTACATTTTATGTTATCTTATGGGCTTAAACCCACCTCTGAATTCTCACCTCCCATAAAGCCTTCTTGTATTTGTTCACTCACTATCCAACTTGTTGTTGGATTATCTCTTCTACCATTGTTCTCTATTTTCAGCTCCTATTTTCCAATGGTTGCCATCTCTCTCTCTCTAATTTTTTCCTTGCCACTACTACCTCACTTGTGGTTTCTTAATTCATAATAGTCTTAAAAGAATCTTATTATTTTTATACTTATTCACATGCTCTAGCTAATATAAAAATCAACTGATCCTCCTCACAAATTAAAAACTTAATAAACTCACTATCTTCATATTTAAAGGCCTCTCTAAATGCCTCTTTTCTCTCCAACTCTACACATGCACATTAACTACAGTCACAAACTATTTTATACACATAAGACTTAACAATCCCCATAGGTTATTCCTCAATATTTATAACTTCAATAGATTGTAGAATTATTATATCTTTCTTCACTTTGTCTTAGTTTCTATTAGTAGATTAAAAAATCAGCTGCCATCTTTCCTTTTCTTCATTTATCATCTTCTTTGAATCAACTCTAGTATGATTTCATTCTCATTCCTTTTCCTTATTTACTTCTATGCCACATGGGTGACATTATAATTTCTCCAATATCTTCCCATTACACTTATGAGAGTTTTCTCTCCCAAATATAACTCCTACAAGTGAAATCTATCTTGTTACACTTATTATTACTGCCCCTCATACTCATGAGCATGCTAGACCAAATTGTAATTTGTATTATTATTTTATATATCATTAATTTATGTGAATTCACATAAATTAGTCAAATTAATGGAATTAATAACCACCACAAATATTTATTCCAGATCCTCATCACACCTCAAGGACATGTTTTCCAACTCTTTTTTACTACTCACATTTTCCTCATAGCTTGCACTCCCATGATGGAATCCCAAAGGCCCATTTTCAACAAACTTTATTGATTTCATCTCATTAATTTTACATCTATTTTATTCCAATTCATATGGAGTGTATTCAACCATACTTTCATTGTGTGCATTCACTTTTAATTTTTTCACCTCCATTGTTTCCTTCATAGAAACTTGGAACTCTTCTTTGTTGTTCTCAACCTTTACTCCCCATAAAATAGAAACAAAAAATTCATTACTTTCATCCTCTAAGGATAATACAACCTCTTCCCACTTATGATATATCATAATTAATTCTCATCCTCCAATAATGGGTCTCCTTATTTTGGTTCAATAACTATCACCTCCACATCCTCTTCCATAAAGATTTCTTCCTATATGGGATAATCATAAAGCTCTTTCTATTTGTTGTTATCGAAATCACATTTAACCTTATTTCTTATATATATCACTTTCCCATTTCATTGTATTGAAATATTGATCTCTACAATCACTTATTTGAGCTGCTCACTTATCCACTTCATTTTCTCATTTCCTTTTAAGGTAATCTTATTCTTATCTTCATGCACAAAACTCAATGATTAAAGCATATTAAACCATTATATTATAAATTATCGATGCATATGATGACCCATAAATTTGAAAACCATATATTCCCATCCACTCACCTTATTATTTTTGATATATTATCTCCTTTCTTGGAGATGTTTCTAATACATGATTGCATGTCCACACAACTTAGTGCATGTAATATTGACCTTTATAGGATCCAAAATATTTTCCTCTTCAAAAAAATTATATAACTTAATATTACATGTCAAGAGCTTATTTGACCTCTCTTTTCCACAAAATAAATCAATATCACAAGTAGATTTACCTATTTCTTTCACCTTGATCACTGTTGGTCTTTTTCCTTGGTTGGAATATTTTATTTTTCTTACTTGGTCTCTATAAAAAACATCTAACCTTGATTTTAGGGACAAAAACCTTATCACCATCTATATTTCATCATCTAAAAAAATACAACATACTATTCACTATGTGTAGTCTCCATAAATTATGATCTTGTTTGAAATTATTTCAACATATCTATCAAGTCTTTAACCTCTGGTGCTCTTGTGTTTTTATGTGCCATTTATTATTCATAAACAATATTTTATTTCACAACTTACAATAGAATAAAATAAGAGTCTCTCACATTTTATCTACACTTGTAGGTCTTCTCACACACATGCAACAAATTTTTCCTCTCTCTTATGCAAATTTATATTTCATAACTTACAACTGACTCAATTAGGATTCTCTTTCACAACTTGAAATAGACTCATACTAGAGTTTCTCACACTTTCACACAACTCTCAACTCTGCTAGTTGGGCTGCACACATCTCATCTATCTCTTTCACCTCTTTATTTTCCACCCACATACATAATATGGATAATACCTCTACATAACATATACCCACCATTTCCTCAATGGAGGATGTACTCATAATTATCTACTCACTTACACAAAATAGAGAAAACTCTCTTCTCACCACACTTCACTAATTCCCTTTACCCAATGTTTTATTGATGGAGGAAAAATAATATTTCCATCTTATCCCAAAGTTTTTACCTTGATATAATACTAATTGATGTAGGAAAATATATTTATGGATGTAAAAAAATAGACATATAGTAAAGTTATGGACCCATTTCACACTTTACCTATAGTTATCAGAGTCTCAAGACCCACCTTAATTAGGCATTTAAAAAAAAAAAATTAATTAAATGTAAAATTGATTTAGATCATATAAAATACTTATTTATTCATCAGACACACTAATAAATGATTTAAAAAACATACCATATGAGATTTACCATAAGAACTAAACTCTAGCTCACTTCCTTAGTAAATTCTATGTTGCTTTGTAACTCTGCTATTTTGTTCGATAGCTATGTTTTTTTGTTACCCAACTATTATTTTGAGATCCTTTTCCTCCTTATTTTATACAATTTATTCTTATTTTTTCTACAACATCTTTCCACTCTTCTCCTACTAAATCTTGCACCCTTTCTCAAAATTTATTATGTTGCTTCTCTCTCCTCTTTTCTATCTAATGCCCTCTATCTTTTAAGGGTTAATTGAAACCATTTTTGACTCTTCCTCTCCATTTCTTATTTTTTCCCTCAAATATCCTATTTGATACATTTTTATAGCTTCTCTAGGCATCCATTAGACTCTTATACTCAAAGAATATGAGTAACCATAATTAAAAACAATTTAATTGGCTTTTTTTATAGGCTGTTACTTATTATTATTAATCTATTTTAGAGAATTGGTGTTTAGAACTCACCATGGCTTAAAATATTATGTATTTTATAACATCAAGTGTTTAAAACACCTCCCCAAATAATTAACCAAGTAGATCACCTTAAGATAACACTATGGGACCATGTCAACATGATAATATGGACATAAGACAAAAGAGTTCATTCATGTAGTGGAAATATTTACAAAGGCTTATAAAGTGAGAATGATTGTATCCCTACCACATAATCTTATAATGTTCAAAAATGGATTCACATATAGGGAACTCATCTGAAAATATTTTAAAAATTGAATAATGCCTAAAAAACCTATTTATTAATGAAAATAAATCTTTTTGGTTGATACAAGATTACTTGTGGACTCGAATGCCCCTGCATCATAGATCCCTTACAACCTCCTTTGATTATGATCCTTGACTATAACCTATATCACTTTTTGGATCGATGTATTGCATGTGTGGTGGATCTAGTATGGTGCTTTACATTTTCCTATATTATATGATACTTATATTATTGACCATTATTAACCTAGGTACATTATAGTGAACCCCACGTGAATCTTACCCCACCACTATTGGGTCATTTTCATATTCTTCCTTTAGATTCTTAGTGATATCATTTAATCAAGCTTACTAACTTCTCTATTTTCAATAAATATTAATGATGTATCCTCTTATGGTTTTTTAAGTGAGCCTCAATCCATTTATATTTTAGATGGGTTGATCCTTTATCCCTCCCATGCCCATTATCGAGAATGATCCATCAGGGTGCAATTTTACTTAATCTCAATCTATTCTAACCATTAAATGCAATATGGTTTCAATTTAATTATAAATTGATCAAGAATATCCCATTATCACATGATAAATTTTGATACAAATACTACTTATATCCCTTATAATAATGGAAAACTCAAAAAACTTCCCCCACTTTCAAATCAACTATACATAAGTGGTTAGGACATTAAGCAATATTACTCCTCTTAAAACTTTTAAAAATAAATCTCGCTAAAAAATTTCATTATATAACACATAATGAATTATCAAATTATTAGATCAATTCGATCAAATGAAATCCATTAACAAAAATCATATGGTCTAAATGTAAAAAAATCATTTTTCAAATGGAAAATTAACCACAAAAAAATATTTGGTATCAACCCAATAAGGGCCCTTTCCCTATCCCCTCAAAGATGTTAATAATAATCCTATTATTCAACCTTTAATTTGAAAAAAGATGCTTAAAAGAATATAAAGTAAGCCCTTAGATCACCATATTGATTATATGAACATTGGAGGTATATCTCTAACCATAAGATATAATGAGTCCACTAACCTCACCTTACATATTAAAACATTCAAAAACTTATACAAAGAGTAGATCAAAACCAAAACTTATTGAAATACCAATTGATGAGGCTACCAATTACTTCTTTTTATAGCCTCATCCATACCTAGTATATATGTTTTTCCATGTAAAGCCCATAACTATCTGTGACTTATGCAAATGAATGAATGAATTTATGATTTTGTGTGTGTGTGTGTTTGTGTGTGTCTATATATATATATATATATATATATATATATATATATATATATATATATATATGAGTCCACTAACCTCACCTTACATATTAAAACATTCAAAAACCTATTCAAAGAGTAGATCAAAACCAAAACTTATTGAAATACCAATTGATGAGGCTACCAATTGCTTCCTTTTATAGCCTCATCCATACCTAGTATATATCTTTTTCCATGTAAAGCCCATAACTATCTGTGACTTATGCAAATGAATGAATGAATTTATGATTTTGTGTGTGCATTGATATGTGTGTGTGTGTGTGTGTGTGTGTGTGTGTGTGTGTGTGTGTGTGTGTGTGTGTGTGTGTGTGTGTGTGTGTGTGTGTGTGATGTTATGGATTATTTATGCTTCTTCCTTGATTAGATTATACTTGTGAAAATTTATTTAAGAAGCATTTGAAGGATAACATAAGGCTATAGGATTTTGTTAGGGCACAACACTTATAGGTTGCCTAAAATAACTGTAGGCTTCACTTATAGGTTGTTCATAGCCACTACAGAGTGCCTACAACAACTATAGGATTCACCTACAAGTTGTTTGTAGCCACTATAGAGTGCCTAAAGTAACTGTAGGATTCACCTATAGGTTTCCCATAGTCATTGTAGAGTGTCTACAGTAACTATAGGATTCACCTACAAGTTTTATGTAGCCACTGTAGAGTGTCCATAATAACTGTAGGCTTCATCTATAGGTTTCATATAACTACTATGTAAAATAGAGCTATTATAAGTGATAAGATTTTAAGGACACATTTAGTTATCTTGATAATCAAATGGATGATTGGAAAGGATCATAGTTGTTATACGGATTCCATAAATATAAATAACTTTGGATGTGCTACCAAAGATGAGAAAGACAAAGATAATGGGAAAGAGACAAAAAGAAATAAAATAACAAAATAATATACCTTGTCCTTAACCCAGTGAAGATTAAAACAAGTAACTTTGGTTACCAACCACTTGAAGGTTGATTGAGATAGTTTTTAAAATATTTATATTCTTCCTAGTTTGATGTCTTTGGTTAAAAGTTGATAAACTACCTTATATATTTAATGGCAAAACCTAGATTAGATTAGGAGCTAGTCAATTGGACAGATAATAGTAAAAGTATTAGAATTATAGCAATTTCATTTTGAATATTGTAACTTTCTATAACAATATTTAATTGCTATAGAATTGAGTAATGAGAAGGTTGATTATGTAAGAAGTTTGTTTATTCTCATAGAGAAAGATTGGAACTCAGTTTTGAAAAAGGAAGGGCCCCATCGGAAGGAGTTGTAGTGAAGATCCTGACCCTCTTTAGTTTTAATGTGTTGTGTAAATTGATTTTATTATTAGTTTGATTATATAGGTGTGAAGCATGTGTGATTCATAAGTGTGAAGTAGTTCTATAATTCTATCATAGTAGTTTCATAATACAATTGTCTGGTGAATTCAATATAAGTTCATTATACTATAACTAGAAAATCAAGTTGATTTTTGATTCAATGATGCATATAAAGTGATAACATCCTTGAAAAGCATACGCACCCTAGGTTGATAATTAATATTAATCAGACTCAAAAATTTGGTAATCACTGGGTAATTATTTTGCACAATATTTGATGTTGTTTCCAAGGAGGGTGTCAATTATTGTTTTCTAAAATCAATCACTATTTTTCTAAGATTGATTAATGCACTATTTTCCCTAGCCAAAAAAGTCAAGTGAACACTATGGTGTCTTATGCCAGATATCTAAGTTCCTGGACATATAGTTCCAACTGAGTAAGTCGAGTAAGGGCACTATAGTGTCTTATGCCAAATGTCTAAGTTTTTGGAAGTAAATGGTGCATAAGTTATTTAAATTCATGTTTCTATAATATATTTGCTGCAAGAGTGATTTATTTTCTACAAAGTGTGATTTTAATTTTTATGCTTTTATTTCCTATTTTCTAGGATAATTTTCCTGCTTTCATTTCTTATTTTCTAGGATAATTTTCCTACTTTCATTTCCTATTTTTAGGATAATTTTCTTTCTTTCATTTCCTATTTTCTAGGATAATTTTCCCGCTTTCAGTAGATAATTTTATTGCTTTTTCTTGTTGTTTTGATTTTCACACTCCTTTATTTCTTGCATTATTTTTACTTATTCTGAAACAACCCCTTGGAACACACAAAAATGAAAAAAACTAACCCTGTACAGGAAAAGACAAGATAGTTGAAAGAGTGGCATAACGTTTATATATAAAGAAAGAGATTCTTGAGGGAGGTTCCTACCAAACAAGCCATAATTTGCTACCAGGAAATAACCACAATTACCTGTAGCAACTAAAAATACTATTGAATAATATACCATAAGTTGGAAATATCTTAAATAAGAGAACACTAAAAACTGAAAGAGGTAGCTTGCAAAAGAAACACTACTAGCTTTGAAAAAGGAAACATAAGTAGAGGAAGCATTAGCTGAGCTAGTAAGAGAAAATGAAGGAGGAGAACTACATGAACTAGATACTCTAGAGAGTAACATATTTAAAACATTATAGCAAGGCTTTCTTGATCAAATCAAAGAAAGCTTAGGAGAATCTTTAGACCTTTCATCCAGCAAAAAGATTGAGGATCAACAGATAAACATTTACTATTGTACTAACCAAGGGATTGATATAGAATTTGAGGATAAGATCCTTAGTACCTTTAGTATCTATATCACAAGAAAAGCCATCATGAATGGAGAAGGAGAATTTGTGGATAACAATAGGACTCTAGAGAGTTACTTTTAAATTTTCTATTCCAGATGTAACAGGTGTAACACAAATAAAATATATCCCACCCTCGGCCTTGTTCACTTTCAGAGGTACATTATCAGAAGACTCAAACATATTTTTTTTCAAATTTGATATCCTCTATAGAAGTTATGACTATAGGAAAGATGCACAAAAATTGAAACTTTTTCCAACCACCTTCAAAGACTCAACACTTTGTTGGTTCATGGGACTAGGTAGTAATTCAGTCCACACTGAGAGGGATATGAAAGAAAAATTTCTAAGTAAGTATCAAGAATATGGATGAAGAATACATTATAAAAGAAATGACATATTCAAGATGACTCAAGAATGGGATGAATCTTTGAAATACTCTGTTGAATGGTTCATGTTTAGTGTACAAAAATTCAATAAAAGTACACTTGGAGAAGAGCCTTTAAAACTCATCTTCCTAAAAGGAGTCAAAAAATATTGTTTGGAAGATTTGTCCCTAATGAGTGGGAGAGATATATCTCAAATTAAATTTGTTTAAATCAAAGAGATAATAAAAAATTATTCTAGGTTTGCCATAAACAAAGTCTAGGGAAACAAAATTTCACTGGTAGCTGTAAATGGCTTATCAAAATCTAAAGCTAGCAACCTATTACAAGACATGAAATAAGATATTACTAGTCACTTGGTCACCACATTGGATAGCATACATTCAAGTCAAAAGTAAGTAACCTTAGATCAATCTTTGACTATTTATTATCTAGATTGTAAGAAAAAGAAAGTAGATTTTAGATATTCTGAGGTTCAAGCTAAAGTAGGTAGCATCATAGCTAAAGAACTAAAAATAGTGTAGCTACACGCTATAGGAGGAGATGAAGACCAAGTTTTATATGTTTCACAAAGAAATCCATGGGTTCAATGACCATATTATTTAGGTATGGGACAAAATTTACCTTTTACAAATTCTACCTCTTTTAATTCATTATTTGCATATACTAGTCCCAATTAGACTAGTCCTTGGATGAACATCCCACCTCCTAATTCTATCTTGTAGCCAACTAAGAAAAGATACCCAACTACCTCCTGGTAGCCTCCAACAAATGTATCCCCATCATGGATACAAGTTTGATAACCACCCCAAGGCCCACCCTTCACAAACTAATGGTAACAACCTTGGAGACCCAATCAGCCCTGAGGAAAACCTCAAGGTGGATTCCCTCCAAAACAATAATAATAATTTCCTACTCTTATGTCCAATACATAAGTTTCACCCAAAGCCTAATTAGATCCCTTCCCAACCTGTATATAATCTTGAAAATAAGTTGATGCAACCCATATTCGGTACTAAACCTATTTAGTACCTAACATACATAATGAACATCAATGAAGTTCACTTCCATTCAGATAAAATTAGACCACCCCAACACCACCCATAATAATAGAATCAGATCATGAAACCCTAAAATATCATGTTAACCCACCTCCATCACCACAAAAACTCTCTGAACCAAAAAATAAAGCTATTGATGAAATAGTCACAACATTTGTAGAATGTCTCACCCTTCAACACCATGCAATTAAACATGAGTTTTATTTCATGAGACAACTCAAGAATATTTGTGTAAAAATCCCTATCTTTTAGGCCATTTAGGATGTACCCATATATTCTAAAGTTGTTATAAACCTATGTCTACAAAATCCTGGAAGGAAGAAGAAAGATCCTAATACTATGCATGTGATTGGTCAACTAGCAGACATCATGTTAGGAAACACCCTGTCAAAGAAATATTTAGATCCAAGATATCTAGTAGTAACAATCCAAATCCATGACCTATAGCTATCCAATATATTGATAGACTTGGGGACTACAATAAATATAATGATAACTAAAACTATGCATAAACTATAGGTATATAATATTCATTCTGCATCTATAATGTTTTAAATGACTGATAGGTCTACAGTCAAACTAAAAAGAATAATTGAAGACCTTGTCATTACTATAGATTCTTGGGACTATCCTAAAAATTTCATTATGCTTTAGCCTAAGTTTAATTTGGGTGGATACCCTCTTATCTTAGGATGAACTTAGCTTGTCATAGTTGATATCTTCATTAGGTGTAGATTAGGTAACATGATGATATCCAATAGAAATCACACTAAGAAGTTGGTCCTTTATCCCCCAACATAACTAGTTTTGATACCAGAGCATACATTATGGGTAGAAGAAGATGAGATAGATCAACCTCCTTTAATTCCTATATTTACCATAGACCATGCATGCACATTGGATGATCAAGAGGAAGATACAATTCTCTCCAATCTTTTTCAGCATAATTATCAAACTTATTTTACATATCTCAACCACTTGCAATGTGTTGAGTGCCCATTTTATAGCCTCTACGAATCAAATAATTATGATGCATCTATACAAGAAATATTCTACCATATACTGCTTCATAGCTATAGCCAAACTATATCCGTTAGCAATATAGAAATGATGCTAGCACTCTCACAATAAATTGAAATCTCTTTAGGAAAAACATTGCTTATTAATAATAAGTTGGAGTTAAATGAGGAAAAGTTCCTAGTCAACATGTTGCATACAAACCAATGTAATTTTGTATGAGATTATGAGGATATACAAGGAATCAACCTAGAAACATGTACACATCATATATATATTGAATAAGAGTGCCAACCAATCAGACAACCACAACGTAGGATGGATGCAACTCTTAGAGAAATAGTCAAAGTGGAATTACAAAAAACTTTTGACCGTTGGATTTATATATCCCATCTTAGATAGTGAATGGGTTTCACCATTAGCAATTGCATTAAAGACAAATGGAGAATGGTGTGTATGCATAAATTATAGGGAACTTAACACAACAACCAAGAAGGATCACTTTCCTCTACCCTTTATTGATCAAGTGTTAGACACACTAGCAAGAAAGAAATATTTTGCCTTTTTGGATGGCTTCAATGGTTACAACTAGATTAGAATTGCTCCTGAGGACCATAAAAACACCAAATTTACTTATCTTTGGGGTACTTATTCTTATGTTGTATTACCCTTTGGACTATATAATGCTCTTATAACATTTTAGAGGGCTATCTTAAGTATCTTTGCAGATATGGCCAATGAATGTGTAGAAATATATATGGATGACTTCATTATCTATGAAGAAATATTTGATGATGTTAAGCACAAGATATACTAAGAGGGGGGGGGTGAATCAGTATATCATATATCTTATAAAACTTTCCATTAACCAAAATCCACTTAATCAAACATTCAAGATATGCAATAAAACTCAAACAATAAACACCACATAAGATAGAGAGAGACACCAGATATAACGTGGAAACCCAATGTGGGAAAAACCATGGAAAACAATATCAAGTATATGAATGAGCACCAACCCAAACAATATTCACAAGCACCAACTTGCAGGAGCACCAACCCCTTTACTGAGCACCAACCTAGTAATTATTCATGAGCACCAACCCACAGGAGCACCAACCCCTTTGCGAAGCACCAACCCAACAACTATTCATGAGCACCAACCCATAGGAGCACCAAACCCTTTTCCAAGCACTAACCCAACAAAAATTCATGATCACTAAGCCATATGAGCACCAACCCCT
The DNA here is from genome assembly GCA_037957365.1 of Torreya grandis. Lineage (NCBI taxonomy): Eukaryota > Viridiplantae > Streptophyta > Pinopsida > Cupressales > Taxaceae > Torreya > Torreya grandis. The sequence continues at coordinate 530,297 of JARHVA010002198.1, read as the reverse complement.
TTGCTGAGCACCAACTCAGCAACAATTCAGGAGTGCCAACCCATAGGAGCACCAACCCCTTTACTGAGCACCAACCCAACAATAATTCATGAGCACCAACCCACAGGAGCACCAACCCCTTTACCAAGCACCAACCCATCAATAATTCATGAGCACCAACCCACAGGAGCACCAACCCCTTTGTGTATACCACACACCTATCTCTCAATGTTGCTATTTCAACAAATGATAGCTCATTACAACATCTCTTTCCTCTCTCTCACCTTTGCTCTTCTAAGCTAGATAATACAAATCATATTCATCTCTCACAATTGCTCTTCCAAGCTATATATTACAATATCAAATCAACCTCTATCTCTCATATTACAAATGGCTTATCAAGCCTTTATTTATAACTTTCTAAATGACCTTTGGCCTTCCCCCTTTGTGACCCTTCAATCCTTATGGAAATATGTGCCAAACTTGTATGACCCTTCATATTCTTGCCTTTGAAAAGTCATGTGGTGACCCTTCATGACCAAAAATGTCCTTCCCACTTTTGTTCTTATCTTGGTGACTTTTCATATTCCTCAAAGTGTCCCTTCATGAGAAATTACGCCCTTCCTCTTTTGTCTTCACTTGGTGACTCTTAGAATTCCCCAAGATGACTCTTCATGGGAAAATGCATCCCATCCTTCTTTTGTCTTTATCCCGTGGCTCTTTGACTTCTCCATGGGCCCTTCTTTTGTCTCATATGCAACCAAAAATATATTTGTTAATATTAAATAAATATTAACTCACATTAGCCAAGATAAACAACATTAAATGTAATGGGGCCTATATCACCAATAATGCTAGACCTTTGACATCAATGACAATATTTCCAACAATCTCTCCTTTTGTCATTGATGGCAACCTCAATCTTGAAACTGCCACATCTGGTCACCTGCACATCCTATCATCTAAAAACATACAATAACTCTCCCTTATTGTAGCAATCTGTACCTGTTCCTTGTACCTATTTCTACACCTATACCTATACCTGTTATTCTCCCCCTTTGACATCAATGGCAAAGGGCCTGACTGGAGCTAACACTTAGCTCCCCCTCAACTAATGCTGAACATCAATGGCAGTAAGTAATAGAAATTACTCTCAACTCCTCTCACAGATCTTTGAATGTGTCCTTTGATCATGCCTTTGAAAAGATATCTGACAATACATATACATTATTCCCTGTCCTTTGAGCATCAGCAATCAACTCATTTGAATCTTTTCTTCTAATCTCACAACCTTCTTTATGAAACTTTAATGTCTATCCTTGATCACATATTTGACTAACACTTAATAGATTATTCTTAAGACCTTTTACATATAAAACATTCTTAGTCTTAGTTCTACCATAATCCAAATTCAAAGTACCTTTTCTAGCTATTTTGGCAGTGGTTTTATCTCTGAATCTCACTGTACCACCATTAATCTTCTTTAGAGTAATGAACTTACTTTTATCTCCTATCATATGCCTCGAACATCCACTATCAATTAACCATGGCTGATCTTTACCTCTTACATGCAGGGCTGTCTGAACCATCATAGAATCTTCAAGTTGTTTCTTCTGCCATGAACATGTTTGAACCTTCTTTTTAATGAATGGAGCTTTGAAACTCTGATCCTTCTTGACTGAATCGAACACGCTTCTACAATACTGAGCTATGTGTTCGAAGTTGTTTCACTTGTAGCATACTATGGTCTCTTCATCAAAGATTGATAGAGGAGCAAAATAGTTGTGGCTTCTGCTTGACTCTCCTTGACTTTCCTTCTACTTATTTCTAAAATTGTTAGCTCTTTTTCTACATTATAATTTCTTGTGACCATATCCATTACAATAAAAATAATAGCCATAAAAATAAGATCTGTTTGTATATCTCTGACTTGATTGTCTTTTGTAGCTTTGTTCTCTCTAGCCTTCTCTGTTTGAAATTTCCTCTGTATTTTTCACTTCTCTCCTTTTTGTTTCCTCTTTTTTAAGAGACTCATCATAGCTCTTTTTATTTTCAAAATCAATCCCTGTCTTATCTAAATTTGCTTTTTGAATTTCCAATATCTTATTCAACATGTTACTGCTATCCTCAAATTTTGAATCACTAACTAATTTATCATTGGCTGCTTTCTCAATATCTTCTTTTAAAGAGGCAATTTCAATAAGATACCTTTGACATTCTTTTCTTGCTATTTCCAACTATGCTATGAGATCTTCTTCATTCTTCTTGGCTTCTTCATAGTGTGCTTGTAGATCTTCAATCATTTCCTTTGACTCCTGATCATTTTTCTTGATCTGGTACTTTAATATTTGATTCTTCTTCTCAATAGCTTTTAACTCTTCTAGGGCAAAAATGAGTTCTCCTTCCATATTCAATTCAGATTCATCCTCTTCTTCTTCTTGATCATCTTCATGTATGGCCATGAATAGAATCTCTTCTTCTTCTGAATCACTAACTCCACTATCTTCTCCTAAGCTAGGATCCTTAGAATACAAGATATTTTTCTCGAATCCCTTCTTGGAATTGCCTTTGAAATTATTCTTGTATGTAGGATTTTCTTCTTCATCATCATTACCCTTATTTGGGCATCTAGCTAAAAAATGTCCAATCTTTCTATAATTAAAACATTTAAAAGGTAATTTTCCTTGATATTTACCTATTCTTCTTTTTGGCTTGCGAATGAAAAGTGCTCCGTTGTCATATTCATCATCACTGGAACTATCACTTGATTATTGAATCTTAGATTTCTCTTTCTTTGATGTCTTGAAAGCTGCTTCTCTCTTTGAGGGTTTATCTTGTTCTATCCACATCTCATATGTCGTGAGAATACCATGAAGCTCATCCATCTTTAGCTTGGCTAAATTCTTCATCTCCTTGATTGTCGAAACCTTTGCATCATATATTATTAGTACAAATCTCAAAACCTTTTGTACCACCATTGACTCTTCCAACATTTCTCCAAGACCTTGAATCTGATTTATGATTTGATCAACTAGCAAGAGATAACTTGCTATATCTTCTTCTTCTTCCATCTTCAAACTTTCAAATTGCCTTCTAAAAAAGTTTGAAGCTTAGCTTGCTGAACCTTTCCATCACCTTTGTAAATATTCTCAAGTTTTACCCAAGTTTCATGAGCAAATTTATATTGCATAACTTTAACAAATTTAGATTCACATAAACCACATAAAATAGCATTTAAAGCTTTAGCATTACATTCACTTGCCTTCTTTTTTGCTGGAGTAATTACAGATCTCTGTGGCTCTTCATATTCTTCCACCAATGCTTTCCATATGTCAAATCCAAGGGCCATCAAATAAACCTTCATTATCATGCTTAAAAAATCATAATTAGTCCCATCAAACAAAGGTGTCTTATTTGTAGAAAATCCTTCCTATGACCCAACCATCGTGCTTTCCCGATCTACCTTCAAGTTATAAAACTTTTCAAAAAGGAACCTGCTCTAATACCAATTGTTAAACATGGGATATACTAAGAGGGGGGGAGTGAATTAGTATATCATATATCTTATAAAACTTTTCCTTAACCAAAATCCACTTAATCAAACATTCAAGATATGTAATAAAACTCAAACAATAAACACCACACAAGATAGAGAGAGACACCAAATATAACGTGGAAACCCAATGTGGGAAAAACCATAGAGAATAATCTCAAGTATATGAATGAGCACCAACCCAAACAATATTTTCAAGCACTAACTTGTTGGAGCACCAACCCCTTTGCTAAGCACTAACCCAACAAATATTCATGAGCACCAACCCACAGGAGCACCAACCCCTTTACAGAGCACCGACCCATCAACTATTCATGAGCACCAACCCCTTTGCCGAGCACCAACCCAACAACAATTTATGAGCACCAACCCATAGGAGCACCAACCCCTTTTCCGAGCACAAAATCAACAACAATTCATGAGCACCAACCCACAGGAGCACCAACCCCTTTGTCGAGCACCAACCCAGCAACAATTCATGAGCACCAATCCACAGGAGCACCAACCCCTTTGTCAAGTACCAACCCAAAAACAATTCATGAGCACCAACCCACATGAGCACCAACCCCTTTGTGTATACCACACACCTATCTCTCAATGTTGCTATCTCAACAAATGATAGTTCATTACAACATCTCTTTCCTCTCTCTCACCTTTGCTCTTCTAAGCTAGATAATATAAATCATATTCATCTCTCACAATTGATCTTCTAAGCTAGATATTATAATATCAAATTAACCTCTATCTCTCATATTACAAATGGCTTCTCAAGCCTTTATTTATAGCTTTCCAAATGACCTTTGGCCTTCCCCCTTTGTGACCCTTCAATCCTTATGAAAAATGGTGCCAAACTTGTATGACCCTTCATATTCTTGCCTTTGAAAAGTCATGTGGTGACCCTTCATGACCAAAAACGTCCTTCCCACTTTTGTCCTTATCTTGGTGACTTTTCATATTCTTCAAAGTGTCCCTTCATGAGAAATTGCACCCTTCATCTTTTGTCTTCACTTGGTGACTCTTGGAATTCTCCAAGATGACTCTTCATGGGAAAATGCGTCCCATCCTTATTTTGTCTTTATCCTGTGGCTCTTTGACTTCTCCATGGGCCCTTCTTTTGTCTCATATGCAACCAAAAATATATTAATTAATATTAAATAAATATTAACTCACATTAGCCAAGATAAACAACATTAAATGTAATGGGGCCTATATCACCAATAATGCTAGACCTTTGACATCAATGACAATATTTCTAATAGATGAGTGCTTCAAAAATTTAAAGAAAGTGATATAATTATATCAAGAGCACCATCCATCTCTCAGTCACAAGAAATGATACATGCTTATGATTGAAGGCATTATCTTAGGCCACCATGTATCTGTTGAATGTATTAATGTTGACCCTACAAAAATCAGCATCATAAAAAACCTACCTGTTCTTCAGAAATAGAAAGATGTTAGGAGTTTTTAAGGACATGTTGGTTACTATAGGAGATTTATCAACAATTTTAGTAATGTTTTAACACTATTATTCACTCTTATGATTAAAGATGCTAAATTTCTATGGACTCCTATCTATGATATAGTCTTCAAACAGTTGAAAGAGTTATTGACCACCACCCCTATTCTACATGGTCTTGATTGGAAGCTTCCCTTCTATATTCACATAGATGCTTCAAATACTACCCTAGGAGATGTGATAGGCAAAAAATAGGAATCACTCAATTATGCCATATATTTTACAGTTACTAAAAAAGAGTTCTTGGTAGTAGTTTATTCTATCAACAAGTTCCATCACTACATCATAAGGTATCAGGTCTTTGTTCATATAGACCATGCAACCATTCGGTACCTTATGAACAAACCAACTATTTTAGCTAGAGTGATAAGATGAATACTCTTATTACAAAAATTTGATATCACCATTGTAGATAAACCTAGTAGAGACAATGTTATGGATAATTTATTATCATGCCTATAATTCTTTAAAGATGATACCATAGTGGATGACTCATTTCTAGATGAGCACCTATTCTCCCTCACCCTTACCACACCTTGGTATGCAAATATTATGAATTGGTTTATAACAGGGCTACTTTCACAACACTTCCTCCCTAAATAAAGAAGAGCTTTGATTCAAAAAAGTGGTAGATATTCACGGTTGTCTAGATTTCTTTTCTATACTAGGCCTGACTCCATCATCAAAATATGTCTCAGAGAAGATGAAGTTCTAAATATCCTCAAAGCCTATCATGATAAACTTTGTGAAGGATGCTTTACAGCCAAGTGTACATCAATAAAAATCTTGAATATAAGATATTATTGGCCCTCACTCCATAAATATGCAATAAGGTATATTGTTCATTGTGATAGATGTTAGTGTATGGGGAGACCCACACATTGAGATGACATGCCTTTGTAGCCTTAAATGGTGCTTAAACCATTTGAAAAATGGGGCCTAGACTTTGTAAGACCTTTTGATCCAAAATCCAACAACAAAGAGTACATCCTTGTATGTACTGACTATGTTAATAAATGGGTGGAAGTCAAGGCTCTCACACATACCAAGGATGAGAAGGTGGAAACTTTCATTTATGAATAAATATTCACAAGATATGGTGTGCCATGAGAAATAGTCACTGATCAAGGACCCCAATTCACTACTAACTTAATTACTACTTTGGTCCAACAATATGAGATTAAACATAAGAAATCAACTCCATATCAGCCACAGTCTAATGGATAGATGGAAGTCACAAAAATATGAGTTATAAAATATTTTGACAAAGATTGTTAATATGTCTCATAAAGATTGGGAGGCTAGACTTCTTGATGTTATTTGGGCTTATAAAATCACATGGAAGACCACTACAGGCTTCACCCCATATGAGTTGGTCTATGGGAAGAAACCTATCTTGCCAATTGAATTTGAGCACAAGACCTTACAAACAACACTAGAAATTGGGATGGATATATTTGAAGCAAAAAAATAAAGGCTTCTACAATTGAATGTCTTAGATGAATATAGACAACAAGAATTATAGAATACAAAGTTTGTATAGAAGTAATGGATTGGATGGCATGAAAAGTAAATTAAGACCAGGTAATTTAATGTAGGAGATTGGAACCTTCTTTTTGAATCCAAATACTAAGATCACAAGGGAAAACTCTAGACCAGATGGTTTGGTCCTTTTGAGATTGAGCATGTTTATGACAATGAAGTAGAGTAACTTCAAACCATTGATCCAGTGAGATTTTATCTACTGGTCAATGGACACATATTAAATTTGTATAAAAAACCACTCACTTAGGAGGAGTTTACCAATCACATATGCAAGCAATTACAAGATGGATATAATGATGTATTGGATAGGCATGATGTCTCACTAGACAAAGGGAGCACTAGCCAACACTTAGATGAAGAAGGAGAGGAGGACATCCTATCCCTCCTCTGGTATGATGAATGAGATCTTCAGTTGGTCCTTGATAGTCACCTTTCTAAGTGCCTTGGCAAGGACCCTAAATAAACATTCAACTACAAGTAATAGATAAAGTTTTAAAAAAACATCCAATAGGGAAAACTCATTTTTGGGCATTATTTTTAGATTATGGGTAGAAAAATAGCCTACTGACTACCCAAAACTATAAAATAGGCCTAAATAAAAAACTAGCTTATTGGCTATTTAGGGGTAAACAAATAAAAATAAAAGAAGCATGGAGAAAAAATAATCATTTTGATCATAATTATCTAGTTACTACAAGGAATTTTGTAATTGCTATAGGCACCTTTTCCACAATTGGGCATCACTTTGTAGCCTACTACGAGCTCCACCTATAGCTACTACAGGTACCTCCCAATGCCTATTTTCACCTTTCTAATGCATGTAGGTTAGATCCTCCTAAACTCTAAGCTATGGCTTGGCTATTAGCTTTTGAGAAATGTATGGAAGTCATAAAATAATCTTGTAGAGGAGTGAAGGAGGATTAGAGCACCAAAGTCAAACCTCTTGCTCAGAATTACCCTTGAATAATAGGTTAAAAATCCACACTAACAACAAACACTTTCAATCTCCATTTAGAGTGTTATAGATCAAAATTTATGCCTACAGGGACACACATGACTCACTTTCAATTTTTGGTCATTTCATGGAGGTAATTTTACTATGTTAAATAGTGAGATCTTAGATTTATTTGGCACACAGGCCCCATGTTTGAAGATCCTACTGATTCTTAAAAGACACGTCCACTAGGCATAAAACCTATAGGGCATAAGATAACACAAAGACAATTATCAACAGGCTCATGTAGAGGAAGATCACATAGTATAAAAAACCTTAGATACTCTCTTCCATGGTCATACAGTACATGACTTGGATCACCTAGCTCTAAAATAACCACCTTATGGTAGGAGAACAATAATATCTCATCTAAGCTAAGAACCCTATTCTAGTTCCATGCAGGCAAGTTGAGGGCACCATCGAAGCCTAACATCCAGTGATCTCATAATTATTCAAAAAGGGCCCACTTCAATCTAGTTCTAACAACTAGCCAAATTATCAAATTCCATCATTCACTCACATGCAAACACTCGCATACTAACACACACACATGCAAACCTTGACGTTACCCCTGATACTTCGTTAACAAAAAGGTACACTATATTTTAATCATTGAAAAGTATCCATTATTTTAATATAATATGTATGATATTAATAATAATATTCAATCATGAGTCATGTTATTTATTTTAACTCCCCTCTAAACCTACACTTATACCCCTAATTATGACTCCATTCTATTCTTTCCTTCCTATTTACTCCATGCCACCTAAGGCTATGTGACAACTCAAGTGGGGGGAGGATGCTGTGAGTGAGAATACCATGCACTATAGGAACCATACACGTAATATTAGATGCCATAATATCCTATAGGGAAAGTAATCAATTTCATTGCTTTCTCCTTGCAAGTATAACCATTCATATAAAATTGTAGCATGCCATAAATTGCAACCCTGTAACCTACAACCACACATCTACCATTGTTGAACAAACCCTAATTTGCTATAAGTAGATTTTCATAAGCCAAAAAAGAGTGTGTTTCCACTTATTGGTTGAAAGGATTGACAAAGAAGCTTAAATTAGCAAGATGGGAGGGTCAGTTGTGAGGAGAGAACCCATAGATCATATGCAACTTCAAGGAGACCAAGCCAGTTGGGCTATCTTTAATAGAGCTGCTTGGACCATTTATTTTGAGAAGTTGCAACATATATAAAAAACTCTTACCATATCATTTTTTAGATATTTTAATGGAGACCAAACTACTGTATATGGAATCACATTGTTAGTCACTAAAGAGCTGGTGAGTTAGGTAACTGGGCTGCCAAGTATAGGAGAGAATTGGCAAGATAAATCCAATGGCCAAGAAGCCAGATAATAGTTTTGTTAGGAGAATGAAAGACTAGTACTAAAGAAAGGTGGTGTGGAGAGACTCAACTTAGCTACAACATGGAGGGATATAACATCATACATCACTAGGTGCATGAACTATGAAGGAAGGTATTCCCTAATTTATACCCTCTAGTTTAAATTTTTGAATCACTTAAGATATAACAAAACCATTAATGTTCTAAATTTCTTATGGAAGACTTTAAAAAGGATGTCCAAAGAGTACCAAAAGGGTATTGAAATAAACATATATCTTCATTGCCTAATGTGGTGACAACTAAACAAGGAGTAAAATCTGTTATACTTGATCTAAGTTGGGAGCAATTTCTAGCCCTAAGGAATAATGAACCTCAACAAGGAGAGGGTAATAATGAGAAGGAATCCCCTAAGAATTAGGTCCAATAGATTTTAAAAGAAGCTATTGCAAGCATTAGTGTTATTGGCCAACCCATAACTACTGAGGGTCCATCTAAAATTGCTATAAGTAGAAGAAAGAGAAGGAAACTAGTCATACCTCCTTCTGACATAGAGGAGGAAAGTCCACAACAACATATTCCTTCTACCACTATCTCCTCACCATAGATTTATTCCTCCACCATGGCTCCTTCAAGATAAGAGGAAGTTCTTATATCAACCAATGTATAAGAACAACAAGTTCCATTAGTCATCCCTCCTGAAAGGAAAATAAAAACTAAAGAAAAGAAACCCATTATGTCAAAAACAAGGAGACCTTCTCCTAGGAGATCTCAAAGAATTAAGAAATAAAAGACCACTACAGCCTCCTTAACCATAACTATCAGTGATGATGAAAAGCCAAAGAAAGATCCTAGGGTTTAAAAGACCCATGATGGATTTAAAATTGATGGTCTACTAATGAGGAATCTACCAAGGTAGAAGAAGAATAGTCACCTTAGCCATCTAGATTCACTAAGGAGGACATTGATCTCCTTAGAGACATTGGGTATATAGAAGAGGAATTGAGAATGGTAGATCAACATGTGGTAGAAGAGGAATTGGTTAAAGAAGAGACTATGGAAAAAGAAACAAAATAATAAATACTTCATCATACCCAAGAGTTTCAGACATTAGAAAAAGCTTTGAAGGAAATATACAGACTGAGAAATAAGATAATAGAATTGAAAGGTAAGAGAGGCATTGAAACACTTTTAGGGGTAGTGGAATTTGTAAACCTTCCATGGACATAGAAAAGTATTGGAGGAGCCTGATGCAACTTCATTCACCTTGGCCACAAAATCACCTACAATAGATTATACTCTAGCTTTGGTACCCTTTTGCACTAGATTTCCTCCCCCATTTCCCAATAAAAAAACACCTACAACATAAGAAGTTATTGATGTGGATTTTTTAGATACTAGACTAGTAGAGATTGATAATATTTTGATTTTTTTGAAAGAAAAATTTAGTGACAATGAAGCTTACCACAAGAAATTGGTGTAGAGATTCAAGGGATATGTTGAATCAAAGGAACAACATGATGAATTACAAGAAAAATTAGAAATTGCTGAATTTAGGATTAGTCATCTAAAATAAAAGATTGGTAAAATGCATGAAACCACTAAACTATTGATGGAGTGCAGACCACCTTCTAGGGTGTATGCTATGTACTTGGAAGAAAGATGACTTAAATTCAGATATGACAAGATCTATAATGATCAATCTTACATGGTTTTTAACCCCAAATCTTTCTTTGAAAAATATAAACATGCTGATCTTGACCTCTAAGATCAGTCAAGTGAGTTTTACATCCACTAATATGCTATACCCAGTGATACAGAATGGAACCCAAACATATATTTGGGGGATGTCTTGCTGAATGCATTTTCTTCATATGTTCTAAATGAAACAAGAAGGAAAAACATGGAAGAATATCAAGAAAAAGAAAAAGAAGCTACCTTGATGATCAGGGGTGAATCAAGAAATCTAGATGTTGTAATAGATGAATGGATCTCCTTCATGAACACAAACACTCTGTAGAAATGGGTTATCAAAAAATAGGTAAAAGTTTAGAATCATTATTTGAGTCTTATGGAAGGAGATGATAAGAAATTTTTTGTTGCTTGTTCTCACAGATGGGCAGATCTCTCAGATGATTTGAAAAGAAAGGAACCTTGCTCCCCTCAAAACCTTAGGGAGGCCATCCATAGAGTATACTTGTATATTGATCTTGTTAGAAAGTGGAGGATACAATGGTTGGGGTTGATGTTTCAACCCCCTATATTCTGGTTCCCAATTCTTGATTGTGAGGGAAATGTTCTAGATAACAGAGAGACAAAGAAGAAAAGATGGGAATCCATTGAGAATGCTAAAAGTTTCTACATCTTTGAAGGGTCAGGCTACCCTATGGCCCTAGACTTTAGGAAATTTTATGTTTTCAAAATACAGTGAAGACTTGCTCGAAGTCAAGCATGAGGTTAAGTAGGGGGTATGATGAGGCCACCAATTGCTTCTTTTTATAGCCTAATCCATACCTAGTATATATCTTTTTCCATGTAAACCCCATAACTATTTGTGACTTATGTAAATGAATGAATGAATTTATGATTTTGTGTGTGCATTTATATATATGTTATGTTATAGATTATTGATGTTTTTTCCTTGATTAGATTATACTAATGTAATTTTATTTAACAAGCATTTAAAGGATAACATAAGGATATATGATCTTGTTGGGGCACAACACTTATAGGCTGATTGCAACAAATATAGGCTTCACCTATAGGTTTCCTGTCGCAACTACAGAGTGCTCACAAAAACTATAAGCTTCACCTACAGGTTGCCCATAACCATTATAGAGTACCCAAAACAATTGTAAGATTCATATATAAGTTTATCATAGGTACTGTAGAGTACCCACAACCACTATAGGCTTCACCTACAAGTTTCCTATATCCACTGTAGAGTGCCTGTAGCAACTGTAGGCTTCACCTACAAGTTACCCACAACCATTATACAAAATAAAGCTGTTATTGTGATTAAATATTAAGGACACATCTAGTTATCTTGAGAACCAAATAGATGATTGGAAAGGATCATAGTTGTTGTATGAACTCCATACATACAAGGAACTTTGGATGTGCTACCAAAGATGAGACAAACAAGGACAATGGGAAAAAGACAAAAATAAATAAAATAACAAAACAATATAGCTTGTCCTTAACCCAGTCAAGCCTAAAACAAGTAACTTTGGTTACCAACCACTTGAAGGTTGATTGGGGTAGTTTTTAAAGTATTTGTATTCTTCCTAGTTTGGTATATTTTGTTAAAAATTAATAAACTACCTTCTGTATTTAATGACAAAACCTAAATCAGATTGGGAGTTAGTCAATTGGATAGATAATAGCAGAAGTATTGGAATTATAGCAATTGCATTCTGAATATTATAACTTTTTGTCTAAATTTTTAATTGCTACAGAATTGAGTAATGATAAGGTTGATTTTTTAAGAAGTTTGTGAATTCTCTCAAAGAAGGATTGAAACTCAGTTTTGAATGAAGAAGGGCCCCTTCGGAAGGAGTTGAAGTGAAGATCTTGACCCTCTTTAGTTTTAGTGTGTTGTGTAAATTGATTTTATTATTAGTTTGATTATATAGGTGTGATGCATGTGTGTTTCATACATCTAAATTAGTTTTATAATTTTGTCATAATAGTTTCATAATATAATTATCTAGTGAATTAACATAAGTTCATTGTACTGCAACTAGAAAAGTAGCAACTAGAAAAGCAAGTTGATTTTTGAATCAATGATGCATATATAGTACTGACATTCTTGAAAATCATACGCACATTGGGTTGATAATTAATGTTAATCAAACTCAAAAATATGGTAATCACTATGTAATTAGTCTACACAACACCAATATTATATAAAAACCCATAACTTGGGATGCATTAGAATGGTATGACCAATAACTAATCCTTTCAATTACCAAGATAGAATATCTAGTCAATTTTCTAGTTAAATAATTCCAATATCATGATATTCTAAAAAATAGCTTTATAAACTTCATTCATTCCAATTAAGTAGCTTATGAGTCCCAACATGATTTCATTAAGAGATGGAAACTTTGGTGCATAAATATTATTACAACATGAGTGAGGGAAATCATCTTCAAAAAACTAATTAAAACTTTAAAACCCCAACTCTAATACAAAGTAAGGACTTTTAAAATCATTAGACATGTTGATGATGTTCAGTTATAGGAAATAAAATTTAATGTTATCAGCTATGATGTTGATGATGATCATACTCAAATAAAAACATACAACATCATTGGATGGATGATGATGTCAATTATACAAAACATAGTGTATTGACCAAGTTGATGATGCACAAAGGCACCCAAAAAAATTAAACTTAATCAATTAGATCGATGATGTTCTATAAAAAAAATTCTAATGACATCAGCAAGTTTGATGATGCAATTTTTTATTTATAAACACCTCATATTGATCTATAAGTTACCCTAGAGGCCTAATTTATTAATGTGAGATAGTTAAATTTATAAAAAACAAGACAACAAAGTTAATAAATACATCAATATTGATGTTGGAATTAAATATCATAGTCCTTTATCCACTTCACTAAGTGATGAATCTATTTATAAATTCTTTATGTAAGGGTATATCAAATCCATCACCAACATCAAAAAATTGGACACTTTGAAAGCACCCCTTGTTACTCTTAAAAAATTCTAATGACATCAAAAATTTTGTTGATGCAATTTTTTATTTATAAACACCTCATATTGATTTATAAGTTACCCTAGATGCCTAATTTATTAATGTGAGATAGTTAAATTTATAAAAAACAAGACAACAAAGTTAATAAATACATCAATATTTAGGTTGGAATTGAATATCACAGTCCTCTACCCACTTCACTAAGTGATGAATCTGTTTATAAATTCTTCATGTAAGGGTATATCAAATCCATCACCAACATCAAAAAATTGGACACTTTAAAATCACCCCTTGTTACTCTCAAAAAAATGTTGCTAGCATCAATCCAACAAGTGATGCCATTACCAAATCATCACCTTTACCATATCACTTTGAATATGGTAATATGGTGCTAGCTGAAGGGATAATTGAGGCTAACTTGGGAACACCTAATGATCCTCACATAGTCTTCATATATTCTCTTCTCTTAGATAAAGAGAAAGATAACCATCATGTTGTCCTAAAAAATAAAAATAAGCCTTCACTTTGTGATATGAGGAAAAACATGGAATTAATCATGAAATCATTGTTAAAAATATCATTACTCATCTAGATGTGACACATATCCACCACAAGCAACTAAAATTACCTGAGGAAGTCTCAAAACATTATCACAAAGAAATCATCAAGCTCCTTGGTGACATGTTTATTAAATATGCAGATTAATCTGAATGGGCCTCCATCATAGTACTTATTCACAATAAATTTACAATGGTCATTCACATACGCATCAAATATCATAATTTCAATTTATCACGTCTAAAAGACAATTTCCCACTGCTTTAAATTGATGCCATCATTGATTATACAATCGGTTATGAGTTTATTTCCCTCATGGATTTTTTTCAATATATACTCAAATTCTTATCACTTTTAAAGATTGACATAAAATAAAATTCACTACTATGTGGGGACCACATTATTCAAGACACCCTTCAACATTAAAAATGTTGGGGCAACCTCTCAACATGTTATTACTCACATAATCCAAAATATTATTCACAAAATTGTTGATACTTATGTTGAAGATCTCCTTTCCAAATCCAAGAGTCATAAATATCATCCTCATGCTCTAAGCATCATATTTGAGCACTTGACTAAGTATATAGTTAAATTTAGCCCCAAAATGTGTGTATTTTGTGTTATCTACAACAAACATTTAGAGTTCATGGTCTATAGATAAGGGATTGAAATGGATCCTTCTAATATCACAACCATTATTAACATGCCTAGGCCAAAAACTATCCCTCATATTTGTACCTTTCTTTGGAAACTTGGGGTAGTTTAGAGATTCATCCCTATATTGGCTTATCGAATTCATTCAATCCATTAAATTTTAAATAAAGATGTCAAAATTGAATGGAGTGACACTTGCAAAAAACACCTTTAAAAACATGAACAAACCTTTACTCAAATATCCCACATGATGAACACCATTCAATGACTAACCTCTCATCATATACACATCTTCCAACCCCATATCAATAAGGGAAATTCTTGTGTAACAAGATAAATTTATAAAAGAGTATGCCATATACTAAAATTTGTGCA
This sequence comes from Torreya grandis, assembly GCA_037957365.1. Classification (NCBI taxonomy): domain Eukaryota; kingdom Viridiplantae; phylum Streptophyta; class Pinopsida; order Cupressales; family Taxaceae; genus Torreya; species Torreya grandis. Next base: position 515,031 of record JARHVA010002198.1, on the reverse strand, counting down.
TTAGTTGATAATAAGAATGGATACATTAAAGATGAGCATGATTATCTCACCATATATTTTTTTTATCATTTTTTTGGTATTACATGTTTTCTCAAACAACTTACATTATCATCCATATAGACCCTCTTCACCATTTATTTCGCAAGGGATTATTTACTATTAATAGAATTGGAAAATGGATGGAACTCATAGAATTTGACTTAAAATCATTACTAAAAAATTGGTCAAGGGGTAAGTGCTTGTTGATCAACTTACCATCACACCCATTTATGTCAAAAGGAATATTCAGAATACCCTTCCTAATGAAGGCATCCTATTCATAGAGGGTGATGATAAGGTCATATATCTCAAATATCACTTCCATAATTTCATTTCTAATTTTGAGGCCCAAGCCCTTAAAGAAAATTAAATAAAATTCTCTCAAACTAAAATTGCTAAGAAAAAACAACAAGAACAACAACTTAAAATTACAATAAAATTGCATGAGGATACTTGGACACTCCACTTTCATTGAGATATGTTCCTAAAATTAGTTGGGAAATAATGTATCCTCTTAAATTCTCTTGGAAAGATCAACGCCTCACATTTTGAGTCAATTTCAATGTTACCATCAATATGGATGGGTATGAATCTTTATTTCTTTGACTGAAAGCAACCATTGATTTATACATACCTTACATGCATGCTTTAGCTGAATCCCAACTTTTATATCATAAATTTAGTGGAGATTATCAATGTAAAATTGAAAACCTTAAATAATATTACAAATTTTCTACTAGCCTTATTAAAGAATTTACTTCTTTTACTATCAAAGCAATCTTGTGAGAAAAAAATACTATTGTTAACTTTCTTTCCTCTTCATCCTTCCTCTTTCACCCATATAAAAAATTATATGATAATAAATTATTTATTTGCATACAAAAATACACATGTATATCAACACATAAGGATGATTTCCATTATATTTCATGTCGAGATTACCATCATGCAACAAATCCCTTATTATAAGGACACCATATAATTTATATAAATATAATCATACCCTCTCAAAGCTGATTACCATGAAAATATTAAAATTTATAAGAAATATTTCAAGTATGTATTCAAACTCAACATCCTATATTATGAAAATTTGAAGTAAACTTACTTCATTATGTGATGATAAGGTACATTCTCTTTTTGAGCAAGCACATAGGGGAATTTGTGGAGGTCATTATAGTAGACACATTATAGCCCACAAACATCTACATATGGGTTATTAGTGGTTAACAATTGAAAAATACACCATAAATTTTGTTAATAAAAGAAATCCTTTCCAACCAAATGATGATCTTATCCATTATACTATGATTGAGCTTTAAACACTTAAAACCCCATTAGCCCTTTTCTATGAGGGGGTTAGATCTCATCGACAAATAATACTATGGCCACACCTTTATACTTATCTCCACTAAATACTTTACCAAGTGTATTAAAGGTATGCCAGTTACTATATTACTCAAGTTACCATTTACAAATTCATCCTTTTTTAAAATTATCTATCAATTTAAAATTATCTATTAATGTAGTTCTATATCTAAAATAGGTAGGAAGTAAACTAGAAGATAATTATAGAACAATAATTAGATTTTGATTTGGATGCTTCTAGAGTTGAAAAAACTAATGTTAGCATATGATAGTTGTGAAGATGCTACCATTTGAACTCGATGCAAGTGTCCTTATAAAATACCTATTGGAAAAAGATGTGACCACCTAGATGATTGTAAGTTTGACTTCACCTTCACTCTAGTGCATTCAAATCTAGGTCATGGGCTATCACTCCTCATAAATTTATAAAACCCTAGTTCTTTATCTTCATAGTGACCTTGAAGAAAAATACATTAGTGGGCACATAATATTGAACTAGCCCCAAATACCCCTCTATTAGTGAGCATTAATTACATAGATAATAATTTGAATAGGGACTAAGATTGATATAGTTCTCCCCTATGTTTTGGATTGTATTTGAATCATGCAATTTGTGATAAATAATTACAATAGTGTCCTAGCTTGTAACTTGGAAAATATAGCTCTTGGGATACTTATTTAGTACTTTAAACATGTAGATGTGCTATCTTTATGATTGATATAGAAATAAAGATAGATGGATAATATTTACTCAACTAAATGTTGAAACTCTTTGGTATGAATTATAGGTTCAAAATGCATGAGGGTTGATCTTATATTTATATCAATCCCATTGGAGAAGTGGCTCACATTAAAGCACTTAAGATGAATATTAGGATACATTTGATTTCTAAATTGAATTATGTTAGGGCACTAGATGCTTGTGGCAAGTTAGGACACTAACGTCAATATTAGTATTTATCCTAGATGTTAGTGTCCACAAAGAAAGAAAGTAGGTACACACTCAAAACTTGCCAAGGTGGAAGATAATCAAGGTTTAAGAATTTTGGTAAAGATAAAAGGTTTGGGTCATTAACATGAGACTGGTAAAACTAAGATAGGCCAAGAGGCACAAGATAGAGTAAATCTAAGTCTTTAAAAAGTGGAAAAATTACAAAAATAAGAGGAGTAGACAAGGTCTAAGTTTTCCAAGTGTAAAAGACCGAGGTGCTATGGAATTCAGAAATAGTGTCTACATTTACCCCCTTTTAATCTAGTAATAAAATTACTAGTTTAAAGGAAATGAATATGTACTTTGGTGTGTGTATAAAACACCATGTCTTTACATGAGCCCAAATTGAGTGATTTTACAGTGACTAACATGAAAACAAGATAATATTATAGTGTATAATTAATGTATATAATCTAGAATTGAAAGTATCGAAAGATTAAAATTGAAAGAACAATGTTAAGCATACACTTGTGTGTCAATGTAACCACCTTGCCTATAGGTAAGTTTTTTTGAAAGATGTATCATTATAAATACATGAAAATAAATTAGGACAAATATATATAAACCTAGAAAGTGCATATATCTAAGGAGATAGATAGAGAGAAAGAGAGAGATTGGAAGGCACATGCCCCCAACCTTAGAAAAAATGTGAGTTGCCACCTGATAATTGAGATTAACTCTACTGTGTAGCTTAATAATACTTATAACTTGGTAAGGATGAATTATGCAATCAAGTCCAACCTGATAAATTGGAAAAATTGAGTTATTTAATCAAATCAACCATACAAAAAGGGAACCAACTACCGTATTAGATTGGCTCAATTATAGTCCATAAAATTCTACCCAGAGTATTAGTATGTAAAATTACATGATATGGTAATGGTCCATATAAGAGTTTTGAAATATGAAATTTATTTATAATTTTAAATATTAGGAAAACATTGCATATCATATGCACCTCTTAGATATGTTTCATGATAAAAATGATTATAAAAATGGTACCAATGTATAGAATTATGTCACAAATATGAATCTAAATTTATATAACTATGTGCTTTGGCCAATTCAGAAATTGTGTAAGTGTGGATAACATGTTTCCAAATCATGCCCTTGTTATATATGGATAAATCTAAAAAATGAAATAAGTGCCAATGTGAAGAACATGTTGTCAAAAACATGTCCCCACTATAATTTAGAGATGTTGAATACTAGATAAGTGTGGGAAACATGTTTCCACAACATGCCCCTACTGAATCTAAAAACTATGAATGTGTGGAAGCCATGCTTGTATGACATGCCCCCACTAAATTTGAAAATTGATATAAGTACCACATACTCAATAAGTATGGAGAATACGCTTACAAAACTTGCCACCACTAAATCTAAAAACTAAGATAAATGTCACAAACATGTCTCTATGACATTCCCTAACTAATATTTCATCCCTTTGAGGTGAGGGAAGAAAAAAAACTAGTAGTTACCTCACCTAAAAAAAAATAAGATAAATGTATAATATGTGAATGTAACCATGTATCATATAGAAGGAACTTGTCTAGATAAGTATATCATTGAAGCACACAGAATCATGTGATCACATGAAGGCCTAAGATGCATGATATGGATTATGAAGATATTTGTATAATAATAAAATAAGATCAACAAGAAAACAAGTACACACACAAGAGTACTTAAATGCAATTCAAAAGGCAATGGTCCTAGAAGACCGTAAACAAGGGGCATGTTCAAATGTCACACAATTAAAGGGACATGAATTAGTAAAATGTATAAAAAAGAAATAATGACATATTCAAATATCTATAAAATTAAGAAATGACATATTAAAATGTTAAAAAAAGCACACATAGGCATGAAGGCTGAAAATAAGGGAGCATATTCAAATGCTCAAACAAGCATGACAATAGTAAGGCAAGACACTCAAGGAAGTGCATAAAGGAAAGAATAAAAAATCAACATAAACATGTCATAGTAGACCATGGATTAAATGTGTTAGCAAAAAATTTCAAGTGCATAGCATATCAAGTACCCTATGAAAGATATAATCATGGATAAAGGCATGTGTATGTACACATATGAGCTCAAAACATGATACTGTAGAGTGTCCATAGAATAATATAACTTGTGAGTATCATGATCATAGAGGTGGATACCCCAAATGTCCATATGACATGAGTAGAGGGAAGGCCCAACATCCAAAATAGGAATAGATCATGTATATGTGTATGCCTGTATCACACTCAAGTAGAAGTGTGACACACATGTGTATGTAGAATTAAATGATATGCCATCCATTAACACAAAACTAATACATAATTGTTAAGGAACCAATATAATATGTAGGTGCCCAAAATGTTTTTGAATTTTTGAGCATTTTTTGATTTTTTTTGGTATTTTAAAAATGTTTAAAAAGTTCCAATCAAGGAAGTCCTCATCATCAAAAGGAGTAGGACCACCTAGAAAATTTCTCAAGCTTTGTTTATATCGCTCAACTACCACCACTTCAATTTTTCTATTTAATGGTTTAATTGAATCCAATGATGCAGGAAAATAATCATGGCCATCATGATATATGTAAGCCTATGTATCCATACCAATAAAATTAACACACATGTTTGTGGTATCTAGATTATCACTCTACTCGACTAGCCTATTTCATCCAAATTTTAGTTTCAAATTTGGTTCATGTTCTAATATCCATATGGTAGAATATTACACCCTTGAGCCACAAGCTATAGGTAACTGAATGTATCCTCAAGATTTTGGCATTAATGGAGAGTACATTAGTTCATTTGTATTATGTCCCAATTTTATGAGAAATGTGGTGCCACAAGTTGTATCCCACTTGTTAATATCAAACTAGAGATGGTGGAGATATATCCCATCAATATTAGCAATAATAGTCAAATATTCATACTTTGATCATTTTGAGAGATAATTATTTTCTAAAAGATAGGAAGGATTTTGAATTTTATTCATGTGAGACACAATGTGTATTCATCCTTTGTTCTTTTATTTTTGAATTTGGTTCTTCAATGTCTCCCATTGATTGGTATTATGACCAATGATATGATGATATTTGTACTATGGTACCATGCCTTATATTGGTAGAAGTTTACTACATGATTTATGTCTAGTAGAAGGTAAAGAAATCATTTTGTGCTCAAGTAACATAACTAACATGGTATTTGGAGTATCTTGTTGTGTTGTGATTTGTAGTTTTTTTTGTAAATACTTTTGAGAAGACTCTTCATTGTTCACATGATGAATTTGCATTTGAATATTATAAGCTTAACTCAAATTTTTTAGTCAAAAGGGATGTATGGAATAAAAAACATTTACATGTTCATCTGATATTTTTATTTTACTCTTATTTGGATCCAGCTTTGTATTTTTTGCAAGTGGATTTAGTTTATATGTGTCAAGACCCATATGTTCAAATAAGTTATGCGATAGGTGATCAAGTGGATAAAACTTTAAGTTTCACAATTTATCATCTATCATATCATAAGTTGGATCATATTCACTGTCATAGTTATCTAAAACATGGCCATCATTTTGATTAGTATTAAAAAATAAAGGAAACTCAAATGTTGGGGGTGTTTATGGTTCTATTAGCTATTTTAGTAATGTTTCTTTATCTTGATGTGTATATATGTAGACCTCAATATTTAATGCCTAATTTATACATAGAGATACATGATCCATTGTATTTGACTCACCTATTTCATATGTGTTTATGTGGTCAAGAAGAATGCATTGTTCAAGTGGTACCACTATAGGGATGCCTTCAGTTTTAGAATGTATTATTTTAAAGAATTTGAAAGGCTCATCATCATCAAGCATGATAATAATGTCCCATCATGTATTAATTTTACACATTGGTGAAGTGTAGATGGGATAACTTCTATTGAATGTATCCAAGGTCTACCTAACAATAAATTATAGTTTAATGATTGAGACATGACCTGAAAAGTAGTTGAAACTATTTTTTTCCTAATGTCATATCCAATGTGATTTGATCAACTATAGGGCTAGAATTATCAAACCCCTTTATGTTCATAACTATTTTTTTGAATAAGATTGGTGTTAATACCCATAGTGGTTAGAAATTTTATGCTATAAATGTTTAGGCTTGATCCATTATAAAGGAGCACCCTTTTGATGCCTTTATTTTGCATGGTAACTTGTATGAACAAAGGAAAATTTTGTTAAATAATATATTTGGATGGAAAATTAGTTGGGTAAAAGGTAATTATCTTGGCATTATTCTTGAGATATTAAATGATATCCAAAAAATAATCATGTTCAATATGTCACGAATCAGCTTTGTGGTCCATTGTAGATATTTGACTTATAGTTGTTTTAACTTATTTTTGATAGCACTTAGACTGATAATGGTTGATGTTGGTTTTATTTTCATATGGTTATGACATAAGTTACCTTGGGTATCTGTTGTGATATGTTATGTCATGGTTGATGATCGCACTAGATTCATTTTATTTTGATAAATATACTATTTGCATTGGATTCATTTTAACCGATATATATGCTTCTTCAATTTAGTTATGTTTCTATATGTTATTGAATTATCATGTTTAATGATGCAAATTGACATTGGTTATTATTGTAGCTATTGGTTATGTTCACAGGCCATACTTAGGGTCATGGTTATTAAGACTAACTCTAGTCCTTTCACAACTATAGATGATTATACTTGATTTTTTATTTCATACCTAATGATTTATTTTGAATTAATTATTATTATTATTTACATAAACATCATTTAGGTACTACTAATATCTTATTTTTTAGATGCATGTACTAGGCCACAAGCTAGGATTGGTGATGAGTTTTGGATATCTCGAGTGCACTTGAGGGGTGATTGAGTAGTTGGAAGTCACTCCGACATGTATTACATGTAAGATATGGTATTGAGCCACCATAGTTTGAAATTTTTACTATGTTATAATTTTGTCTCTTATTAATCTTATCATTTTGTGTGTATGGTTATGGTTCCTTGCTTGGAGTCATCCTTGTGTATAGTTTCATGTGTTGATCTTTTTCCCAGTGACATTATTATTATTGTGGCTTGTATTTAAGCTTGGTTGGGGTGGGGTATGAATAGACCATATTGGGTCTCTTGACCTTAGTAATCATCTTATCAACCTCTTTTGTGGGTGATTGACTTCTAGGAGATTTAACGATTTGAGGGATTTAACAATTATTATTGTTATTTATTAATTTTTATAATTGGGTTGATTTTATAATTTTTGTTGATCATTATCATTTTAATAATAATAATAATTATTATTATTACCTTAAATGAATTGATAATGATTATTATAATTTTAATAGCTTCCTTATTTTTGTTAATCATTTTTATTTAATGATTTTATTTTATAATTATTTCATTATCGATTTATATTTTCATTAATTAATATTTATTTAAAAATTTTGTTGATTTATGTATTAGTATAATTTTATTGTGCTATTATTAATAAATCGATATAAAAAATAATTATTTAGTTATTTAATGATTTTTTTATTTAATAATGGATTTATGAATTGATTAATCTTGGTTGTTATTTGTTTGGTTTGGTGTTCTCTTGTTTGAAAAATCATTATTATCATATTTTAATTATTTTATTTTCATTTTAGCTTAGGGAAGAAGCCATTGAGGGATGCATTTTGTTTTGGGAAGAGGATTAATTTTATTTTGGTTATTACCTTTGTCTTGGGGGGGAAATGATGAAGGGGAGATTATTCTTGGTTTTTAATTTTCTTGTGGCATCCGATTAAGGAAGAGGGATGTGTTGACCAGTGAAGAAGGGTTTTTTATTTTAATTGATTTTAGTTTTGGAAAAAGGGGGGATAGGGGTCAAAACTTAGGGGGGGTGTGGCATCTTGCCTTATGATAGGTGGTGGTTAAGGGAGAAATGGTGAGTGAGGGGAAGATGCTAGGGGAAACATAGCATTTTTATCCTTGGCTGAACGTGGCATTTCGTGTGGGGATGACATCAGAAATGTGGAGGGCATTACCTAAATGCCTATATGGAAAATAAGTTAAAATAAAGGAATATATTGTTTTCTCTTCCTGATATGTAGCAAGGGCATAATGCTTCATATACCTAGATTCAAAAATAATAGTAAATATATGTTGGAGACTATGTTCTCTTATTTAATGTAAGATCTGATTATTGTTCAAACTTTGTTCTTACCTATATTTTTGACCCTAGATTTTTGTACTATAATTTGTTTGTTTGGATTTCTTATTACTCTACAAAGAGTGATATCTTGGGTCGAAAACCCCCAAGGGAGGCCATGTAGGGTGTGGGGAAGGGAAAAAGAGTTGATGGCTGTTTGGGTTCAAGCAACTAGCTACTGAAAAAATGGAGGCCGCATCCTTTAACTAGATGTTATAATTATCAATGATAACCTGCTATTACGAGCAAGTCATATTATCTATTTTTATTATAGGATTTTGGTTTTATTAGTTTGTTTATCCATTGAATTGTAACAAAATTTTATAATGGCCAAAATCAATTTGAAAGCCCTTTATTATTGTTAGGTGCTATGAGATTTAATTGGGTCTTTGATTTGTTTGGGACTTCATTTATTAAAATTAAAATGAGAGAATTAAACTAGGGTATATTACAAGTTAAAACATATGATTTAAGATTTAAGTATTAATTAGAATACTTACACTACTCCCAAATTGGTCTAATTAATATCTTAACCATTATGATCCATTTAGGTTCATCATTATGGATTGTTTATATTATTAATATTTTTCCTGATATCATAAGGGAAATGGATAGATTTAGCTAAGGCATGACCCTCTTGTATTGGTGATTTCATTTAGCTATTTTGCTAAATACCATTTATAATATGAATAGATGTTTTAGAAACTTGATGACTTCCTGATTTATGATTCTGTTAACACCTTGGAAAGTTTTGACTACCATCTTGATGCCATATCCTTTACTTGCACATCTATTTATTAGATTTTAAGATATGGGTTATAATAAAAACTAATTTACCCCTCTTGATTGTAAACCTCTATTATACTCCTATGGTTGGAGTTGGGTTTTTTCTCAAACTAGATGGGTTGAAATTACCAGCGTAAGATTGTTTATTGGGTTATTCTATTTTGATTGAAAGAGGTCACTTTCCATTTAGTTTTTTGGTTTGTTGAATTTATTAAAAGATTTAATTTTGTCTATACTTGGCTATGTTAAGTCCAAACCAAGTTAAATTCTATTAATGGATGTTATACTTTTCCTATTTTGACCCAATTGAGTTTATGTGACTATTGGGGGTTGGTTCCCTTAAGTTTAATTATTTTATGCCTAGATAAGCCTCTTGGGTTGAGTATTGGACCTTGGATAAATATTTTTGTCTTATGAATTAGAGATGATAGACCTTGATTTATGCTATAAATAATCCTCTATAAAGATCCAATGTATGCCTTGGGCATTACTCAGGCCAACTGGCTTGGCTAAGTGTCATGGTTTTGTGTTGACTGCATTGTTTCTCTCACTATTTGTTGACTATTTTATAAGTATTTACTAGTGGCTTAGTATTATGTGTATACCTCTTACCTCACTTGAGTACCTAGTTTCCTAAACCCTCCACCAAGCTGATGGTTAGGGTGGTAAGGTACACCAATGTTTGGGATCATAGGACTAGTTTTGAGGGGTGTCATACTTGCAATATTTGTCCTTCTCCATTGATGCACTTGGATTTCATTTAGTGTCTTGATTATTTTCTATGCCTATTTATGCATGATGTTAGCATGGTGGATGGTGGTTGATATTCATTTTATGTTGTGGTTCCATATTATTAATTTATACAACCTTGTAATATTATTATGTTGGAATAAGGACATTATTGGATATGTTGTAGACATTGAAGGTAATCTTGATGATAATTATGTCATTTTTATATATTTAACCAACTATATTTACTTTTTTGATACACATTTATATTGGAATATATTTATCATATGAGTGTTAGTGTAATTTTAATGCATATGTTATACTTGATATTTATATATTGTTGTATGTACATGACTTAGTGATTTATTTGTTGATTTTAAGTGGGCACAAAATTGTAAAAAGGTTATTATTAGGATAGTTGTAACTATAGTGTCTTTAACCTTGAATTATATTAAATTAAGATGGTGTTGTATTATGTTATTCTAGAAATAATTAGGGGTTATAAATCTCCTTAGTGTAATTACGTATATATTTACATATATTTTGTGATAAATTTTTATCTGGTGACACTCTCATGGCATGAAATGTCTATTTAGTATGTAGACTAACCACTTGTTTATGTCAATAGAGTGATGATATAAGACATCCCTTAATTTTAACATTATTATTGAACAAATGGCCTTAACATGTTTATAATCTTGTTTGAAAATAAGTTGATGCAAATAGATTATCCAAATAGTCCATTGACATCTCAAAATAATATATTTTCATTGCTATATTGTGGCAATGAATGTTTATTGGTTGTAGTATAATTTTAAGTAAGATTACTTTTATTGATTAAGTAATGAAGTAAGTTGGATTAATGATCTTCTTATGTGGGCCCTATTATGGATTATGGATTATACCACTCATGGTGTTGTAGTGATTGAGATACATGACATGTTTTCAAAAAGTTTATTATTTTGGTTGTTTATAATACAACTCTTGATTAATGGAAAGTTGGCTATATTGTCATTAATGATTTTATGAGACAACTAACCATTGGTTTTAATGGATGTGTGTGCTTAAAACTAAAATATTATTCTTGTCATTGAATTCTTGGTATACCTTATATGTGTTCATTAAAATAAATTATAATCTTAGAATTGGGATAAGGATTTAATAAGTTGTGGAAACCTTAATCATCACTTGGTTATATGATCAAACAGTCTACCTTGGTAATGAGTTACTAAATCATAATCTTCCTTAATGAACACATAAGTTAATACCTAAAGCTAATTAAGTAACAAAATCTTGTAGATTCATACACATGCTAAATGGATGGCATGAATGCCTATTTTTATACAATAACATGATATGATAACTAAATGATAAGTAACATTTAGGTGTAGACCCCTATGGTTAGATTATGGGATGGTATTCCTATACCATGAGGAGTAATTAATTTCCCAATGCTAATTGTATGATTATTAATTAGGATGCTCATATGTGTGATGTCATCCACTATGAGCTAAGTGCATGGTATCTCATCTAGTTTAATAAGAGCAATTATTTATACATGGAGTTATATCTTATGTGTGTGGCCTTCATCAATTAAGGGAATGAAGGTGTAATTATTTCCTAAAAGGCCTTGGATCACAGTATGGTGATCAGTAGGGGTAGGACAAAGAATATTCTTCACTTGGGTGATTCCCTAAAAATGTTTTGGATCCTTTAGCTTACACTGTGTTTGCTTTAGCAGTGGATTAGAGATCTCCACTCACTGATCTCATGATGTGATAAGACTTGACTAAGCAAGTTAATGAGATGAACCCTTATGTCAATAATTTTTACCTCTATGCTTAATTATTTAACTTCTATCATATCTTATATAGTAATTAACTAACCATACATTCTTAGATGTGCTTAATTCCATTCTAGTTGATTACAGTCTTATCCATTTGGGACAATTGGGATGCTAGTTGTGGGTTGCTAGTTATTACTGTAGAGTTTATTGAGATGCATTGCACTACATTAATTTTATGTAATGGGGCATTTTGATGTTCCATTTTGTACTCTGAAAGATAATTCCAAAAAAAATAAAAAATAAAAAATTTGGGGTTGTTTCACGATATCACCTGGAACTTATGTCTCATGTAATGCTTCATATAGATATCATTATAAATATTAGATTGATTTAGGAGATCAAGAATTGAAATTTTCTATGTGTGTTGCTCAATTGGTCAATAATGTCATATCCCTTTGATTTTATTACAATCTTATGTTTAGGAGGCACCTATCATATATTGACAAGTATCAAGATGGGTTGAGAAATCTTACCTCTTCAATGAGTAATAAAATGGATGGCATAATCCAATATAAGCTATAGTAAAATAATGGGTGTGGGATGGTAGCTTCCATTTGAATAATACTTATGAAAAATAAATAGTTTATAGAATGCATGTTGTCATTTAGATACTAGCTTTATAACATTGTAAAAGGAATTTTGAAGAGAGATCAAGTGTTATTTCTTTAAAACCCTCTCATGATTGGCATGGATTTGCTAATAGATTTGACAAGGAAAATAATGTAGAATACCATGGTGACCCTAAGGTATTGGACCATGAAATAATTAAAAAATATATCTATAACAAACATGATTACAAAAATTATAGCAATCAATGATCAACAACAAAAAATCTAGAAAACCTTAATTAACCTAGGGTTTGATGTTCACAATTCAGGTTCACTAAATATTTAATTCTAAAATGTTTTATTTTATAGGTTGAGGTTACATATATAACTCATTTAAAGGGTATATATAAATGAACAAGTACAAGGGTGATAATTAGATATACAATAGGCTAATTGGGTGCTAAACTTAGATATAAACATAAACTAAATTTATTATGCTGAGTTATGATAAAAAAAGTAAGTAAAATTATGCTAGATATAAAAATGATAAATAAGTAATGTAATTAACTTGTTATAATGTTAATGAAGTTATATATATAGAATATTTAGGAAGAATAATAAAAGATGGTTATAAAACATTCATGAGAATCTGATTTGGATGCTTCTAGGGCCATGAACACTAATGTCAACATGGGATAGTTACATTGATGATACTATCTAAATTAATGAAAGTGTCCTATATAGAGTACCTATTAGAAAATGATGAAACCACATAGATTATTATGGTTTTGAATTCACCTTTACTTTAGTACATTCAGATGTAGGTCATGGAGTATCACTCCTCATGAATTTGTAAAAACCTAGTTCTTCATCTTCATAGTGTCCTTGGGAAAAAATGGGTTAGTGGGCACATGGTGTTGACCTAACAAAAAATATCCATATATCAATGATAACTATGTACTTATCCAATACTTTGAGAGGGCCTAATAATGATTTATTTATCCCCGATGTGTTGGATTATGTGAATCATGTAATATGTGATAAGTACAATAGTGACCTAACTTATAACCTAAAAAATTATCTCTTGGGATGCTCCTTTAGTAATTTAGACCTATAGATGTGTTATCCCTATGAATGATATGGAAATAGGGATAAATAGGTAAAATTTACTCAATTGAATGCTCTTTGGTATGAATGATAGGTTCAGAATGAATGAGGGTTGATATTGTATTTATATCAATCCATTTGGATAAGTAACTCAAATGAAATAACTTAAGCTAAGCATTAACATATATTTAATTTGTAAATTATATGAATTTAGGGAACTTGACACTTGAGTTAGGTTAAGAAACTAGCATCAATGCTAGTGTCTATCTAAATGTTAATGTCCAGGTAGAAGGAAAGTAGGTACAGATTTAAAACTTGCAGAGGTGGAAGATAAGTAGGTTTTAAGAATCATTTGTAAGATAAAAGGTCTAGTTCATCAACATGAGATTGATAAAACTAAAATATAGGCCAATTAGAATAATATAAAGTAGATGTGAGACTTTAGAAAGTGGGAAAGGTCTAAAACTAAGAGGAATAACCAAGGCTTGATTTTTACAAGTATACAAGACTAAGGTGATATATAATTAAAAAATAGTGTCTACATGTCCCTATATTACTATAATTATAAATGACATTATGAATATCAATAATATTAATATTTTAATAATACTAAACCATAATATTATGGTTACTTATCATATTGTGAGCTTGTACCCACCAATATGATGATCATGAATAACCATTACCCAAATGACATTTTTATTACACATTAAACTAACATAATTTTTGTGTAACATATGTAAGGAAAGTGAACCCAATTAACACTTAAAGCACCACAACAATTTAATTCTTTCACACCTACTATTGAATTATAATGATTGTCAAGATCATAAAAACTAAATATACCTACATTTCATGTATTAAAAATTTATTTTATAGGACTTTTTAATACATCAATATCCATAAGTTCACATACTTAGAAGTGTATCGAGATAGATTTGGGATATTTTGTGGTGTTTTATGAGAGATTACACAATTATTATCTATTATATCCACCAACATATATCATCCTTTAATTATTTTAACTTTGCTTGTTTTAACTCTCCCTTTACTCTCCTCTTCATGTTGTGTGTTTCATCATGACATATTCAAACTAATAAAAAATTTATACTAATGCCCCCTTCTTGGATGAGATGATCAACTAGGCTAAAGGCATACTTTATTTTATCAGTATGCCTATGGCCTAGCCAATGATGTGATTCAGTCTGACTAACAGTTTTTAGGGTTTGATACAAATTTATAGGGTCCTTGATTATCATTTATCATAAGACATCCAATATAATCTAACCACACATGTAAATCCACCTTAATAGGAAGAATATGAATTAGGGATTAGGATCTTACACTTGAGGAAATATAATTTTTATAAAGGATTTAAATATTCAATAAGATAAGTTACATTAATAAGGTATAGCTAGCCTTTGGAATCCCCAACTAAGGATAATTAGGTCTTCTTATTTCCATCTAGAGCTTCATCTACATCTCTCAAAAATTACCTCTTGAGCTAAGGTGAATATTGATGAGCCAAAAATTCAATCCAAGATAAGTAATCCTATCCTTAATTTTTTTTTGTACTTACTTTGGTGGATATATATGTGTGTGCATATGTTATATTGGTATGTTATTATATTCCATTCTTAGATTAGTATATGCTTTTTAGTGTATGTTATATTTGTATGCTTTATTTATTTATTTATGCCTCTTCATTACAACCCATTAGTTTAAGTACCTCTTGGTTACCACATAATGGAATTTGTCCTCGACACCTTTATTTTCTTATTTCCTCGCAGATATCTCCTAAATATATCCTCGACACCTTTATTTTATGTGATACTTACTTATAGCCTCATACCACTTTATGGAACAAAATTTTTGTATGTATTTTGGATTAAGTATGGTATTGACCCTTTTAATATATTAGATTTTTTTAATTTTTTTGATAATATTTTCCCTACATAGATTTTGACCCAACACAATAATGTTCATATTAGCCCATTATTATGTTGGGTCATTTTCATGTTGGCTTTTTCTAGCTTCTTAGTGTTGCTAATTTGTCAAGCATTATTTCATTTCTGAATCTCTTTTTTCATAGATTCTTATTTTCTATAATATTTCAAACATATTTTTTTTGCATCCCTAAAGGTTATCTCTCCATTCCTAAAATGGAGTTTCTCGACACCCAAGATGAAGCCAACTAATAACTTGATGATTTTCAAAGATTTTATAACAAAAATCCTAGTGCCAAGCCCATGGATAACTCTATAAAATATCATAATAATTTTGATTACAACTTTTATATCTCCCAAGATCATCCCTCTAATTATTGAAATATAGAAATGGCCAATACCAATAAAAAAAAACTTAAATACCAACCCCATGGTTAACCCTAGATCTAGGGATATAAAACTACCCTTTGAAGAATTTTATTTTAAGGGTGAAACAAAATAATATAGTTAGTGCACCCTAGAAATACAAAATTTCTTATAAGATCACTCTGAACATGTAGGAAATTCAAAGAAGCAATCCAAACTCTTATGGTTTATATTTTTGTGAGACTCCTTCTAGGTTTGGTTCATCTATATGATTTATGGAAAGTATATCCACAATTTTCTTCAATAATTCCTCATTCACCATTCCCAACTTAGATACAAGTATATCTATTACTACCTTTTGTGCTCTAAGCTAAAAAATTAACCTAAATGCTAATCCAACATCTAGCATTGCTCAAGATTTTCCACTAGTCAACAAGAAACTCACCCATCCCATTAAGATAAAAATTTTAAACCAATCCAAGTCAAATAATGTTGATGGTATTGGATAAAATATATGGTATGAAAACAACTACCTCTAACTAATTCATATAAATTACAAATCAAGTATTGAAAATGTCCAACCAAACTCAACAAATTTAGTGGGGAATGATAAATCAATGTCTCACCCATCCTCCCTTAAGGATCATCTCAAAAACTAAATATTGAAACCTCCATTTCATAATAAATTCATAATGAATATTCAAAATTAACCCTTATCACCTCTAATTAAAGACATGAAATTGGAGGAACCACTTCAACCGTCACTTATAAGAGATCTAATGATTCCACTTTTCATCTTAAGGTATTTAGGAATATTTTTAAATATTAGATTAATATTAACACTTATGAAACTACCAAACTATTATCCAAAACCCTTACAAGTGATGCTTTATAATATTATAGAATATCAATCCTAGATCTATAACAAATTTAAAATGATTAATACATGCATTAGTCTAAGAATTTAAATATCATCAATCAATAGAAATAATTTTGGATAACTTCATCAATTTCAAATAAATTTATAATGAAACTACAGATGATTTCATCGAGTGATGGAAATCCTTAGCTAACAAAGTTGATCACAACATGAGTGAAGAAAACATATTCAATCTCTTAACCACTGCTTTCTAATGAAAGATAATTTTAAAAAATTATGTCATTCTCTCCCAAATCATTAGAAGAATACTTTGATCAAGATAAAAGACATGATCATCTCATGAGACAATTTGAGATTAGTCAACCTAAAAAACACATGAATACTGATGAAACCTAATAAAAATGAATGCTATTGATGATGGTTCTACTGATACCTATGATCATAGTTTTTAATCTAAGAAGATTATTCATGCAATTATGCCAAATGGTTCACAAAATGTGTCTATCTCAACCACTTACATGAAGCCTTTTTCAACCAAATCCTCCTCCCAATAATAGTAATCAACTTCATCAACCTCTTAACATTGAGAAGTTTGAGAGATAATTTCCAAGACCTCAACCTAAATAATTTGATCCTTTATGACCAAAACCATAATGGCATGATACCTACAAGTTTTATTGGTTTCATGCATAGTAGGGTCATTGACATGAGAACTGTTGATCCATTTCTACCTTAACATATAATTTACTACTTCATCTTAATTTTGTTCATGATGTTATGGAAATATAATGTTATCAAGAATTTTAAAAGGTCTTTAAGCATCATGAACATAATATAAAACATGATGTACTTAAACAAGATAATGGTCACATTTAAATATATCAAAATATCCTTTCAGATCACTCCAAAAATAACAACACTCAGTTTATAGGAAAAAATAATCTTTTTCAACCTCAAAATAAAAAAAAATCAACTCAACCCACCAATACCATAGAAACTATGGTTAACGCTAAATCCTCAACCCATGAAGAAAGTTTATTTAACATGAATGACATCAAACCTGACATTCAACCTAATCCTAAAATCACCTAAAAAAATTAGAGAACTATTCAAGCCTATTCTACACGTTATATTTATGTCTTCTCCCTTAGAAACATTAATATTAGAAAAATATATTAATTTTTAATGTCGTCAACCTGACCAAAGAAGTTTAAGTTTTTACCTTTGTCTCTAAAACTTCATCGATAGTGCTGATTAATTCATCTGATTTGATCAAAATTCACCAACCAAGATAATGAAGTTGTTTGAGCTTGATTATGTCTCTGGCTTGATGACATCAAACAGAATAAAAAACTCAAATCTAGCACATTTTGATGACAAATCAAATATCACCCAACTCTCTATTTCTTAGCTATGAGTAGTAAATTATAGTTTTGAATAATGGGATCTCATCGAAGAAATTTATAATCTCCATAGTCAAAATCCATTTCCTGAGATTATTCATACTTCTAAAAATTACAATCGCTTAATGCAAACCTTATTTGACTTGAAAATTTCCCAACCACCCACTTTGGGGAAAGAAGATACTTTTCCCAATTTCAAGGAAAGAATTATGAAAGCCCATGAAGAGTTTTCTATCTAAGTTGATAAAATAATGGATCAAGGTTTATCTCTTAAGTTTATAAACCAATCTATGATTCTTGATAAAACTATTATTTATGTTGATGATCATGATCTTTTCATTAGTGTCCAAATTGGTGATGTCCACATCAAGAGAGTCTTTATTGATGAAGGTTATGAAACTTGTGTTTATTATTTATACTCTATCAAATCCCTTAGATACTAAAAAACAACCTTAAGATTACTCATAACACATTCCAAGGACATGACTAAAGACAAATGCCTCCCATGAGATGCATTTGGATTCTTATCATCATACCTCATAGAATGATTAATGTGAAATTTATGATATTCAACTTTCCCCTTTCCTATAATATCTTTCTTGACCACCCTTGGAATCATAGCATGAGGAATAGACCTTCCTCCACATACCAATGTTTTAAAATCTCATTGGAGCTATCCAAAAAATTTAAGATGATACTGAAGTAGATCTAGGGAATATCAAAGCAATCCAATATTGGTCCACTCTAAATAATATCATAAAATTGAGGAGTTTTATTGGAATTGGTAATGTCTACCATAAGTTCATCCTTGGTTTCTTGCACATCTCTTGGGATTTCAACTAGACAACACATAAAAAATCCAATCCAAGTTTGATTGGACTCATGTACAACAATGTGATTTAAAGACACTCAAGAAATTCATCTAAACAACACCTATTCTTGTAATTATTGACATTATGCATTCCTTTAAAGTTCACACTGATGCATCTAATTACACACTTAGTGAAGTGTTTATGCAACATGGACATCTAGTCGCATACCACTCAAAGACATTCAATGAGATGGTACAAAGGTACTCCACCTATGAGAAAGAAATATATGCTATTGTTCAAGAAATTGAGTAATGGTGCCACTACATTCTAGGAAGGACATAATTTTTCATTTGGATCACAAGCCACTTAAGTTCTTACAGACATAAAACAAGCTAGAGAATGTATAATACATGAAATGGGTGACTTATCTATAGTAGTTCCATATCATGATCAATAAAAATAAAGGGAAGAAAAATAAGGTATTAGATTTCCTTATCCAACTTTTAGTTCACATGCTCATCACAGTGTTGGATAAACAAAACCATAACTTCATAGGTTAGGTATCCCTCTAGTCAGTTGACCAGGTATTTGAAGTGACTTAAACCAACCTAGTCTAAGGTAAACAAGTTTAAGATTTATACTTGTCTGACCAAATTTTATACAAGCTCAAACATCTCTATGTTCCTTTTATCACATCTTGTCAATGAATCATCTATGAGATGCACTATGCGAAGACCTCAAGACACTTGAATGTGATAAAGAATCTAACTAGATTGTAGACACACTTCTTCTAGTTACACATGTGAAAATACATGGAATGCCACATCAATTCTTGTATCCCTTGTTATATCACCAAGCCCATGGACAAGATTATATCACCAAGCCCATGGACAAGAAATTAGGACTTTACACACCTATTTTGGCTCCACCTAGACCATGGGAATCTATCAGGATGGATTTCATGACTGGGTTGCCTATGACAAGACAACATCATGGCATTATGTTTATTATAGTAGATAATATGGATATCATAGTCACTTATAAGAAATACATTTACACAAATAACACTATGTAAGCCTTCTTCAACCATGTTTGGGTTCATTTTGGGATTCCAACATCTATTGTCTACAATAGAGATTGATTCTTTGTAAGTCACTTTTATCAATAATTACGGGACTTTATGGGTATGTATATGGACCAGTCAATAAATTTTCATCCATAGATGGATGGGAAAATTAAAGTGTTCAATTGTACACTTGTTCATCTTATATTAATTTAGAACCATGCATATGCTCCCACTTAGGATGACATTCTCTTGTACATTCAATATGCCTACAATAGAGCCCTTCAAATCTCTATAGGTCATAATCTATTATAGACATGTCTTAGGTTTCAATCTTTGACACCTATGTACATCTCCTACCATGCACCAATTAACATTGAGTCATGCACATAGGAACATGAAGCAAACAAACCTGAGAAGTTTCTATAACACATCTAATCTATTCATCAATAAGTTCATAATATTATCTCTTAAACAAAATCAAAGTACAAGGAGTGCCATGATGGACATCACACACCTCATGAATTATAATTTGGTGATAAAATTTGGATGCACATTTATAAGGAATGCTTCAAAGGTCCACACCATAAGATCAAGCCTCTATGCTATGGTCATTACACCATTTTGCACAAAGCTGGTGAGAACAACTTCATTCTTGATCTACCTCCAAACTTTGACATGCACCCAATATTGAACATGGAACTTCTCAAGTCTTACACTCTACCACTTCTTGATCTAGAAGTTACACAACATCCTTATAATTTGGTTCCTGAACACTTGTACCATATAGATAAAGACTGAATCATCGAAGTGACTGACATACACACCTACCATAACACACACCAACTTTTATGAGTGGTCAAGGTTGGATAATATGTTGATAAATTTAAGTCATACACTTCTTAAAAAATTTAAATGTAGTTTCCTCAGCTATACACCAATGTAATAGAGACCATTTGTCTTCAGGAAAGGGATAATGATAAATGCATAGTCGAACACACTCCTCATTTTTTCTCTTATGTAGAGCTTGTAACTCTCACACAATACTACACACTCCTTTTTGATAAGCTTATTCATATTTGCATGAAAAAATATTATGATTTAACATAGACTTCTATATAATGATCACCTTAGATTGTATCATTCACATATCACTATACAATCCATAGCTTACAGTCCTAGGTGCCTCACTAAAATTTATTCATAATCTAACTTAATCTGTCAAGCCCCACTTCAGCATAACCAATGTCAACCTAACTTGAAATCATGCCTTGACTAATGACCCTAGACCATATGCAAATCTTAGTATTACTCACCATTAGCTATCAATTAGGATTCTCAAGATCATGATCATTAGTGAACATTTGGGAATTACATAACTAAATCAATGGTCACTACCCAATTGGAAATTTTGTTATCAGTTTGTAAGGAGGGTGATATGTGTTAAATCCACTTTTGTTGTAATCTATAATAGTTATTGTGATTGCCCTTGTAATCATGCCTGTTAAATATGTAACATATTCATTTGAACATAGGGGAGAATAATAAGCTTAATGCAATACATAGTCTTAACATAAATAACATGCTTCACGTATCGATTCTATTATACCCAAACTATAGCACATTGTATTCTTTACCATACAGAGTTGTAACATAGATATACTAATCCATGCATCTACTCCATCTACACACATTGTAGGACATTGTACCATTCATTATTATTTACTATTGAACAAAGGTTGCATTTTTAAAAATAAGAATTCTTCACCATTAAATGTGTTTTGATTTTTTTTATCTAAATACATCCCTATAAATTCACTCTACACAACCAAAGTTGGTTGTCCCCTGCACACTTGGTCTTGGACCTTGTGGTACATATCAAGATCCATGAGATATGTAAGAACCATCAAAGTAGAGTGTTTAGTGTTATGATTTAGAAGAGGTTTCATCTAGAGTCAAGATTGACTCGTCAAGGAAACCAAAAGTGAGTGGCTTGTTATTTGATAAGCATGCTTCAATAAATTGATCTTCAAGTAGTTTACCATTAATTGATTTTTGATGTATATATCAAATCTTAAAATCACTCAAGATCATGACCCATTTGGCCATACAATCATTCAAAGCTTCCTTGAAAAGTAGATATTTGAGTGGGTCCACTTTGGAAATAATAATGGTTTTGTTGTTGAGCATGCAATGTTGAAACTTATAGGCTACAAATAACAATTCTAATTATTCCTTTTTAATTAGTGTATAGTTGTGTTCATAAGCAACCAATGTTTTGATTAAATGATACACTGATCATTCTTTTCCTTGATCATCATGCTAGGTAATAAGTGCCCCCAATGCATGTTTTGTGGCATAAATATATATAAGTAATAACTTCCCAGGTGTTTGTGGAGATAATATAGGTGGATTCATCAAATATTCTTTCAAATTCTCAAATGCTTGTTGATAGTCAGTGTTCCACAAAAAGGTGGTGCCCTTCTTCAAAAGGTGGGTGAAAGTATGACATCTATCAACTAATTATGAAATGAAGCATTGAGTAGATTGAATTTTTTCCTATAAACTTTAGATCTTCTTGAGATTAGGAGGAATTTCTTTACTAGACTTCACCTTTGATGGATCAACTTCAATGCCCCTACAAGATACAATGAAGCCTAACAATTTTACAGAAGTGACACCAAATACACACTTCTTAGGATGAATATGCACCTTGTATTCATGAAGCCTTTCAAAGATCCTTCATAACACTTATGGATGGCCTAATCTAGTCTTGGATTTACCCAAAATTTCATCCACATAGTCTTATAAAATATTGTACATCACATCATGGAATACGGAAGTCATTGCACATTGGTAAGTAGCATCAATGTTCTTGAGGACAAAAGGAATCACTTGATAACATGGAAATCCCCATGGAGTGGTGAAAATTATTTTATATTTGTATTTAGGTGCTATTTTTATCTGATTATACCCTAACAAGCCATCCATAAGAGATAAAATCTCATATATTATTGTGGAATACAAAATAATATCAGTGTCTAGTAAAGGAAAATCATCTTTTGGGTATGATTTATTGATATCTTTAAAATATATACATATGGGGATTCCTTGTGACTTATTTATAACTAGGAAAATGTTTGATATCTATTCTAAATATTCTATGGGATGAATACATCCCACATCTAATATTTTTTCTAATTCTTTTTTGACTAGTATGGAAATGCGAGAATGAATTTTTCTTGCCTTCTATTTGATTGGAATTGAATTTAGGTGTATAACAAGGTGATGCATAATTAAATAAGGATCCAATCCAGGTATATTAAAATAAGACCAATAAAAAAAATATCAATGAACTCCTAAAGGAGGGAAGTAATAATTTCATGTTCTTCTTCAATGTGAGACACTCCAAGTTCGATCTATTTAGGATCATTGGGGGTTCCAATGTTTACTTATATGGTGTCTTCCACAAGCAGTGTAGAACCATCATCTAGAGTTTTTGTTAGTGAGTTGCATTTATCTTATTAATCTTATGGCTTAGATAGATCATCAATCTCCCCCATGTAATAATAATATGAATCACCAAAGGCTAGTAAGGACCACTCAACAAAGGTATGTGGGAAATCTTGAACCAATTATTCGACTATTTTTTGATATTTGAAATTAGTTTTTGGTTGGCATGTGGTTTTAGGACTAGAGGTACCCTAGTATTCATTCAAAATAGGATGAAATTCCCCATCCAATGGTTCCTGAAATAGGTTTTCACCATGGGACTCATATTTTTATTTATTATTTTCTTGGTTTGAAAGTGCCTGAAAGAGGTTTTCACTTTGGGACCTCAATGCTTCATTTTCATTTTTTTATTTTTATTTTTTACTAAGGAATTTCACAC
Organism: Torreya grandis; assembly: GCA_037957365.1. Taxonomy (NCBI): domain Eukaryota; kingdom Viridiplantae; phylum Streptophyta; class Pinopsida; order Cupressales; family Taxaceae; genus Torreya; species Torreya grandis. The sequence continues at coordinate 491,034 of JARHVA010002198.1, read as the reverse complement.
TCTCTCCAAAATAGGTGGTATGTTCTATTGTAATATCAAATCTTGCTTATGATCACCAATCATAAAACCATCTATGAGGCCCATGAATTCAAAAATTGCCTTGTCATTTTGGAAATCATCCAATGGTATATGTGAGTCTTATTGGTCCTAGTCAATTAATTAGGGATGATGGAGAAAAAGAGGGTAATTAGATATAACATAAATAATAATATAAATGGTATTGGTATTAAAAAGGTTGGTATCAGCTAACTCATTGTAGATGCTATAATAAGACTTTATATCATTATCAACATCTTCATCATTAGACAGTAAATTAGTATCACTCTCATGATCTAAAGGGGTCACCCCCAGGTAGTTTTTATTCAATAGCTTGAGTTATTTCTTGTTTTATAATAGATAATAGATCAATAGGAACTTGCATATTTTCCCCCAGGACTTTGCCTTAATAACCTTGGTTATCCATTATTCTATTTGGAATAGGATACTTTTTCATTTTGTAAAAAGTTGAAAAGTCTTCATTATACAACCATGATTCATCATCACCTTTGATATATTCTTGTTCTTATGTAATAATAGTAAAAAAATCAATAGGTCCTTTCTAGTGAGGGTCATCCTTCTTATGCCTTTCCATTTTGACACTCTTCACTTTGGTTTGACCATGTGATTAAGGTATTTTAGGAAAATTATCTATATGAAAAACGTTGCCAATTTGGTATTCACCATGAACTTTATTTGTAATGGTGAAATGAGAAGATATTTATGGAGGTGGTGTAGATGAAGTATATGCAAGAGTACTTGAATCCACATAATTTGACTCAAAAGGTTAAACATCTACCTCTTTATCCTTTTTAGGGACATGCTCTAGGCCCAAATTATAATTATAACTTTCATACTCTACTTTAATATGTTTAAAATATTGGTATGACTGTAAATTTCCATGTATGGTGACCTCTAAGCTTGAATGAGGGAATTTGATGCACTGATGCAGAGTAAAAGGTAATGTGCATACTTCATGTATCCAAGTTTTCCTAAGGAGTAAATTGTATGCCAAATCTACATCAAGGACATGGAAAAGGGTATTATGGGTTAGAGGTCCAATGATAACAAGCAATAAAATGGTTCTCTATGATTCTCTCTTTCTTATAATATGTCTTGATGGTAATATTATCTAGTTGAAGATCCTTTGTTGTGTAGCCCAAGTGTTTTACTAGTTTTAAAGTTATAATATTCAAATATGAACCATTGTCTATGAGGACATGCTTGATCTTATGTCTGGAAATGAATGTCTCTATATAAAGTGGGTTATTATGAATAGGACCAAGGGGTGACATATCACTTTGGTAAAATGTAAGATATTGGCTTGGTGACAAACAAATCATAATAATTTGGAATTTTTAAGGATCAATGTCACTTGGGACCTTGGATTGGATTAAAATCTCATTCAATATGTTTTTTTTGGAAATTTGATATACAAAAAAATTATAGAATAAAATTTTCTACTGATGTCTTTTGTAATTGTTCCATAATATCATATGGCTTGTCATTAACAAAAGTAGTTGGATTACGTTTTTGAGGCAAGAGCCTTGAATGGGATTATTAGAGGAAGAAGGTGCAGGACCTTGGATTGTGTTAATGCTTATAATTGTACCATAGGTGATCTTAGCATTGAAGAACACTTCTCATTTTAGGATTTTGAGAATCCATGGCATGAGTTGTAGTTTGTGACTATTCAATGATTGTCTATGGTGGAATAGAAGCAAAGTATGAAAACTATCCACAATATTTATTTAATTTAATGGTTGGGAGCCATCAGGGTCTATACTATTTAAATACTTAATTATTCTAAGGATTCAGTAGTTAAACTAAATGATTATTTACAATGACCTCTAAGCTAGAGTTAATCTTGATAAAAATAAGAAAAAGGAAGGGCAAGGAAGAAAGAAACATGATTGCAGGTTTTCATCTCAAATATTATGACAAAATTTCAATTACTTTGAGCACATTTGAACCAATTTATGTTATAAAATAGAATAAGCTAAAATTATATCACAAATAAATCAAAATTCAAAGGAAAGATATGAATCATAAGTAAGAACCAAATTTACTTTAAAGGTTTTCTATTATGATCTGACTAACCTAAGTACATCCAAATATAGAGCAAATAAAATAAAATATATTTGAGATCTTTACAGTCAATTTAGCATTTAGCAAAAATTAACAACCCTATGGCAAATAATGTAACTCAAAACGTAAGAATAATTCAAATTCAAGATAAATCCATGTAATTGAGAGATAGCATAGACATTTAATGAAAACTATCCAAATAATCTTTTCAAAATTCCTTAGTTGTATTAAATGCTCCTGGTATCAATTGCTCAAAAACTCTCCCTGTAAAAATGATAACCATCTACCTATTTATAGGAAACATAGGTGGTTAACTAGTTAAATTTTAAAAATATCTAGATGTGGATAAGGACAACTATCCTTGATACAAAGCTACCTTGTGAAAAAAATCAAATCATGCCAACTTGAAAAGAAAGAGTATATGATAACAAACTAGCATATACTTTATAAAAAGAATATTCTTTTAGGAATTTCATTGGTGGGTACTTCCAATTAGCCCTATTTGAGGAAGTCTTTCACCTTGGTGTATTATTCCTTGATAACTCAAAATCCACTACAGGCTTCATTAGACAATCCTCTTCTTTATCTATTAACTTATCAAATTCACTATCTACTCAAGATACAAGTTCCTTGACACATTTTACTTATACAATTTTATTCCCTACAAAAGTAAAGGTATTAAGGGTCTTTTGGTTATACTTATCTAAATGACCTTGGATGTCTTCAATGCCTTATATGTGGGTACCAACCCTTTGCTTGAATTCTTCATCATCAATCAGGCCAAAAGTAGTGGTTTGAGAAGGGTTATTTAATAGATTCCCTAGAAGTTTCTCAATTTAGTTTACCAAGTTTGTGTCTCTCTTGATGAAGTCGTTAACATCACTATTCTAAGTGATCAAATTTTCTTCTTTATCTACCAAAACCACCATGAGGATGTCTAGATGTCTAAGTTTGATAATCTTTAAGTTCAAGGCCTTCTTTTCCTTATACACCTTGATGAGCTCCTCTATCTAAGCTTGAGAATTATGCCATTGGGTGATTAAGGCTTGTGCGATCTCAACTTGATGGTCCAAATAATTCAATATAGAATTGATGCTTTTAAAATTCTCAAATGCATCCATCAAGGATTTATTCAACATTTGTAATATATTTTTAAAAATTGTCAAGAAGACCTAAGCTTCCAATTCTTGATTTTTTGTTTCCAAATTGAGAATATTTTGTTTCAATCCTTGAACTCTAGCCAAGGACATTGTTGATTGGGCTAGTACCACACTAGCTAAATCCTCTTGAAAAATAGGATGCTCCCCTACTACCTACCCTAGAATAGGAGTTAAGCTGATAAATGGCTCCACCTTCTAAAAGGTGAAATACTCAGTACCAACAATAATTTTCTTGGTCACTACTCTTTCAAGAGTTGATGTCTTTGGACTAAATTGGACTTGAGGATCAAAATCTTTCACCTGTGGTTGTTCAAGAATCTCTACATTTAACTCCTAGAGGCTACTCAGGTACCAACCCATTAAATTTCCTTGTTGTGAAGAATTTAGATGCTTCTCTCTACTTATTTTTTCAACATAACTTGAATCCATGGATTGACATTATCCTGAACACCTATGTCCACTCGAATTAGAGCCAATGAAGGAGAAAGAGATGGTATTTTTTGAAACTTCCCATAAATAAACTAATTAGGAATGGTTGGTCCATAAATAGGATTCTCATCACGAAAGAAGCTTATTTCACTAGTAGGGTGAGTGAAAGTTAACCTAAGCCTATTTCCTATTTCTTGGAACCAGAGGAACTATGGCTAATTCTACCTGTCACTTTCCACTACCCAATGGAACCAATTCCTTTCCTACTTCTTCAGATGGGTCTTCTTCCTTATCTAAAAAATAAGTAGTCATGATGTTAGCAAGGGTAATCTCCACTATTTATCTAGTTTCCAAAGAAATTATGCTGATAACTTCTACTAGGGAAGAAGGCCTTGGTGGGGATGCCTGAATTGGAGGCTTTCAATAGGTATTTGCTCAATCTTGGACTCTTCACTTATATTTTTACTTGTTACTTTTACATCCTCAAATCTCTCAATCTGAGATGACTTTGTCAATTCTCCCTACTGAGGCTTAGAAGATTGTCCCTCAATAGGTGGTTCTTGATGTGTAGTCCCAAATGGTCCGGGTAATAAGTGATACTGTAAATTATGTAACTAACATATTTCTCTTGATGGCTTATTATTCCTGACCAACCTATGTTATAAAGTTATGTTGAAAATTTTAACCCTAGATAGGACTTCTTCAAAGTTATTTACCTTTGTGTAAATACCATCTCCCACACCTGGTCAATTCTTGTACTTAGTCTTTGGGACCTTCCTATCCTAAATATAGTTAGCCACTCTATTATTTGGGTCCCACATCTTAAGATCATCGAATTGGAAATCAAAAGAGTTCTTATGTACCACCATGATATCTAGCTATTTCCAATCCTTGATTAAAATTCTACCAATTTCTAATGAGAAGGGATGAGCTTGATCCTTTTTATTCTTCTTGTAGTTTCAATGTATGCCCTAGATGATTTGATCAACAATTTCTTGCTCTGCAAGCTTACTAGGAACATATATGGGTATTCTATATGGTTGGACCATGATTCCTTCTATCCTTATTATAATGTAATCTGGATGGCACCACACATCCCCCATGGTATCCACTTATTTTTTGATTAGAGGATGAAATCTAGGCATATGAATACTAGTGATTATCTCAAAAATGACTGGATAGACACCATCACATATGAATTTCATATGAATCTTGTATTTAAAAATATGTAGTTTGAAGTAATGATGGGAAATGGCAGTCCTACCATTATGGGACCAATTTTGGATGCTAGGGAAATTAATAGATGCCAGGAGTGAGTCTAAGAGGTAAGACATCATAAAGAAATGTCTGGAGGTCTTTCTCTTGATGGCTGTAAATTGTTTGGCCAAGAAGAAACTTATTAAGTCTCCAATGGGATGGGTTAGGTTCTGCTCCAACATGAAATGGACATAAGACACCTATACCTTACTCACATAAGTTGTATAAGAAGAACCAAAGGATCTATTTAATAAGTTCATATCTACCCTAACACACTCTTTGAATTGGGTAATAGGAATCTCACCATTAGGGGTCCTAAAAACTGAATCTAGGTTTTGGGAATTTTTTGATTCTCTCAAATATGGAAGATCAACATGAGGTAAATGGAGATTATAATAAGTCTCAAAGGCCATGGGAGATATGCATGTAACTTTATTAACATTTCCTTAATGAATAATCCATTCTCTATCTACTCTACATTCAATGAAAATAGGAACAAGAAGGTCGATGCAATGCATTACCTTTGGTTTAGTCGCTACATGATGAAGGCCTACCATTTGAATTGATACTAAATATTTGTATCTTTGTTAAACTAAATAATTCCTCTTTTCTTCCTAGGAAATTAGTTATAAATCTTAAAAAAAGAATAATTTAGACCAATTCTTGATTCCCTATACATTCAATACTGTTACATCCAACTTTGTGTCTCTAAAGACCCTTCCTTCACCATTTGAAGTTAGATAAATCTCTACTTCAATCTTCATCTATTTCCTACCTAATGGAGCTTATGTGGTAGTTTTCCATGCCTTTCACAACAATTTTTCATAAATACCATTTGAAGAGTGACTGTTGGTTTTCAAAAGTCCCTTTTATTTTTCTTTGAAAAGCCAAATCTAAGTCCTTGCATTTCATTGGTTCTTGATCTTTAATCTTATTGATTGTGCCATGTGTCAATATTTTGAAGCCTTTAAAAAGTCTTCAATTTTTTTGCACCATTGGATCAAATCCAATGAGCAAGCGATCGCCATTAGATCCTGCAAGATGCTTGCCCTTTTAATCAATAAAAATAACTTAGGCCAAGATTTTTTTGTTTCAATCTTGCCTTTGTAAGAAAAATAAGAATTTTTAAGAAGTCTTTAGAAATGCTCCCTTTGCTTAGGCTTAAAATTTGTTGTAAGTTAAATTTGACAGGTTTGGTCCCATCAAATATGTCCTCACAGATGTCAAATGATGGGGGCAAACCTATCAAATTTAAGACAATAAAATCCTTCTATTTTAATTTAAATTTGATGGGTTTGGTCCCATCAAATATGTCCTTACAGATGTCAAATGATGGGATCAAAATTGTCAAATTTAAAACAATGAAATTTATTGATCTAATAATTGAATGCCACATGTAAAACCATCAAGAGATCATCAAATCTTTAGGGATTGCCTAAGTTAAATTTGACGAGTTTAGCCCCATCAAATATGTATTCATAGACATCAAATGATGGGAGTGAACCTGTCAAATTTAAGACAATAAAATATTTATGTCCAATGAATGAAAGCCACACATAACTTTTTTTGGGAGATCTCAAAGCTTTAGGGATTGTCTAAGTTAAATTTAATGGGTTTGGTCCCATCAAATACATCCTCATAGACATCAAATGATGGGAGCAAACCTATCAAACTTAAGACAATGAAATATTTAAGTCTAGTGAATGAGTGCCATGCATAAAAACCTTCAGGAGATCTTGAGGCTTCTAGGTTGACGCACACCATTAACTTGAGAACCTCTGAGGCAATGTGAACCATTAGATCAAGTCTTGAGTGGTTAACAACTATTAGCATCCTTTCAGGTGTTAGATTTAATTCACACCATTGTATTGAAATCTTTGAGTAAATGATCACCATTGGATCAAATCTTGAATGGTTAATAGATGTTAACTTCCTTTTGGGTGTCAGATTTAATTCACACCATTAGATTGAAACCTTTGAGAAAATGATCACCATTAGATCTAAAAAAGGGCATTTAAGTTTTAGATTAATACCTGATCATATTTTAAGTTTATTCTAAGGTTTTATATTAATATTCGATCATGTTTTAAAGAAAAAAATATTTCAAGCTTAATATAAAGTTAGACTTAGGATCATTTAATCAAAAGGAAATAATTTTTTTTGCTAGTATTTTCTCGTAAGTGTTTAAATTTAAACCCTTTTAGGGTTTATTCTTTAGAAACCTTAGCTTCTTCCATGGAATCTACAACTAATTATTAGAAAATTTTAACCATGATACGTAAACATGATCAAATATATCAAAGCACATGTTCCTCTTTTAGAATTAATTTGACTTTAAAAATCTAAGATAAGATAACTCTTCACATTTAGTCTAGAATAAAAAATTTCTAGAAACAAATATAGGGGTCCTCCTTTCAAAAAATATAGGGGATGTTGGTCTCAACAAACAGAGACTCATAGGGGAAACATAGCAATAGTTGGAACACAAGACTCTGGTTTAAACTTGTACATGAACTCTATATCCCATTCAAACATATGCTCTTTCCTGAATCAAGCTTAAATTGAAATAAGTTCCTTATGTATAAAATCTGAACTTAGTTATTATAACACAAAAATACAGTGTGTGCTTTGATTCCACTTACTATTTGTCATAAATTTTAAGAAACAACATCTGGGTTCATGTCCTTTTGGTCCCTATCATTTGGTTTTGATAATTTTTAGATATTATTTAAGAATAAAAAATCTTAGTTCAAGGAAAACTTGGGCATTGCTCTACTACCAACTAGGTGTCTATATCCCTGACAGAGATACCTTTGGTTCCATTCAAGGTCTTGCTCCATTGTCAGCCAGGTGTCCATAGCCCTAGTGGAGATTACCTAAATCACCTTTGCTTCATAAGCTTTTGGTTTGATAATAAGCTTCTTGTGTTTTTTTGGCTTCCAATGAAGGTCAGGAACCAGATTAGCTAGGTTTAGGGATTTGATCAAATGTTTTGGCCTTAGGATAATTTCCTTTAATTGAAACTTGAGTTCATGACAAGGATATGTTTTAAGTGTAAGCATGAGTATGAGTTAACAAACTAAATTCAGATCATATACATATAATTAGTTTAGAATAAGATTTAAATCTTTGTAGGATAATAAATTTCTATACCAGTTTATACCAATACCCCTGGTTGCTTCATACTACTTTATTACCAGCTATGGTCACATTTTGTAAAATTCACCTACACTCTCTTAAGTAATTCCCAACCAAAAAATAATACCATGAAACCTTACCAAAACCAAGGAGCACCACCAAGCAAGAAGAAAAAATAAAATTTAAATAAAAAAAATATAAACAAGCCCAACAAGGAAGAAAAAACAAAGCAAGAAAGGGAACTAACTAGCCTACCTATTGTAATTTTAACAATCTTACACATTTATTCCATGAAGACCTCTGGTGGGGTAACAACAAATTAATGTTTGAGATATTATCCATTAGTAGGTAATGTGAACTCTGTTCCATGGAGATATTTCAACCTGAAAGTATTATTGCCCAAGATTTTTGTAATTTGGTAAGGACCAATCCATAAAGGACTAAATTTACCTTGTTTATCTTTGGGTTTTGATGCCTTGTCCCAAAGAAGGACCAGATCTCCCTGTCGAAATACCTTCACTTTAGATCACTTATCAAACCATATTTCCATGATTAATTAGTGTCTACTAAAGTCTATAAATGCCTTTTCTTTGGCATCTTCCATTTGAATAATGTCTAACAACCAGAAATTAGCAAGTTCTTGACTATCTTCCATGTATTCCTACATGAATGTGAACGTAGGCAAATTCAAAGTGATGGGAAAGATGGGTTCCTGACCATATACCAACAAAAAAGGTGAATCCTTTAGAGCTTGTTTGATTCTGATTCGATCTACCCATAATGCAAACTTAAGAAGTTTATGCCATGTTCTAGGTCTATCTTTAGCATATTTTTTGGTAGCTTTCATCAAATTTTTGTTTATGGATTTAGAAACACCATTTCCTTGAGGATATTGATTAGAATAAAAATTGAGTGTAATGACTTGGTCATAATCCCATTCTATCATTTCAATAGAAATGAAAGTAGATCCATTATCATAAACCAAAGAAACTAGGTTTCCAAATCTAGTATAAATATTTTCTTCTAAGAAATTGATCACTTCCTCTGTTCTGCATTGCTTAGTGGCTACTACCTCAGTCCACCTAGGATGATAATCCATAGTAGTTAGGATATACTTATGACCTTTTGAAGAAATGGGGTTTATTACTCCAACAAATTCTAATCCTCATTGTGTAAAAGGTTTATCTACCATCATAGGTTGTAAAGGCATGGCTGCCTTTGGTTCATTTATGCTAAATATCTAGCATGAATGACACTCCCTCACATGTTTATAAGCATATTTGAGGAGTGTGGGCTAATAATATCTAGCCTTGAGAATCTTATGAACTGTGGTTCTTCTTGAAGGGTGTCCGCTTCCCAGTTTCTTATGAAAGGTAGTCATAATCCAAGCTGCTTCTTCTTTAGACACACATCTCAAATAAATTATCTCAAAGTTACTCCTATACAAGACTCCATTCTTGATGAGGTAATGAGATGATTTGAGCCTAAAGGCTCTCTTTTGTTCTCTTATAAATCCATAGGGACAAACACCATTGAAAAGTAAATGGATAATAGAGTCATACCACTAATTAGGTTGAAAGTTTTGTTGATCTACTTGCATGATATGAAAATTTGGGTCAATACTAGTGATCATCTGAACTAGACCCTAACATTTCACTAATTTTTCTATTTTCATCTCTATATCATATTCTTGTATAATTTCCATCCATTTGCCTCTTCTTTCTCCAATCTCATTCTGACTCAACATAAGTTTTGTAGCTAGATCATGTAATATAGCATATACGTTATTTCTAAGGAGGTAATGTCTAATTTTTTTATTGCCTTTACCTATGCATAAGCTTGCTTATCAACCATATAATAATTCACTTCTGAATTCTTAAATTTGGTGCTCATGAAAGCTATAGGATGATCATCCCCATCAATTTTTTGAGTTAACATTGCAGCCAAGTATGCTCAGAAGCAATTGAATATAGATAGAAATCCTTTGAAAAATCAAGACTTATGAGGACTGGAGCTTTAGTAATTTCCTTCTTAATTTTAGTGAAGGCATTCTTGGATTATTAATTCCAAGAAATTATAGCATCTTTCTTAAGCATGCCATTCAAAGGTTTAACAATCTTAGAGAAGCCTAGAATAAACTTCCTCACAAAATTAATCTTGACAAAGAATGACTTAAGTTCTTTTCAGCTATTGGGCAACCCAATTTTAGAAATGGCCTCTACTCTATCAATATCCATAGATATTCTATCTTTGGTAATGACATGTCCTAAAATTTTTCCTTCAGTGACATAAAATATGCTTTTCTTGGGGTTAAGAGATACACCATACTTCCTACATCTATCAAATACTTGTCTCAAATGTATAAAGTGTTCTTCTCTATTTTCAAAAAATATTTTAAGATCATCTATATATATGATGATACACTTACCCACTAAACCTTGGTAATCATGATCCATGGCCCTTTGAAAAGTTGCCTCTGCATTAATTAATCCAAAAGGCATTCTCTTGTAAGCATATGTTCCCATCTAGTAGTAAAAGTTGTTTTCATCCCATCTTCTGGAGCAACAAGCACCTGGTTATATCCAAAAAAACCATCTAAAAAATACATCATGGAAAATCCTAAAATAGTTTGGATAACTTGATCTAGAGAAGGTAAAGGATAATTATCCTTTTTAGATGCTCTATTTAGATTTCTAAAATCTATTTACAATCTTATTTCTCCATTGTTTTTTTTTTGGACTAGGACTAGATTTGCCACCCAAGTGGAATGTCTAATAGGAAACACTATCCTTGCATCCAACAAATTCTTGAATTCTTTAAAAATCATGGGTTCTAAAATAGGGTTGAATGGACTTTACTTCTATCTAAAAGGTTTACAACCTTCTTAAAGAGGTATGGTATGAGTAATGACCCTCAGGTCAAATATTTTCAAATCTTCATAAGACTAGGCAATTACATCCTTGTTTTTAATAATCAACTCTCTAGATTTTCTATTTTTCATTTCAATGAAAGCCTTCCCCATATTCACCATTTAGGACTGACCATGTGAGCCAAGATTCATTTCATGATAATCCTTACCATTTACCTTGGGTTGCTTAGGTGCTTTTGAAATTTTGTCAAAATCAAATAGTTTTTCCAATGAAATCATCCCTTTAGGTATCTTAGTATCACTTAATTGGATGATTTTACCATTAAGTTCCTTCTCATGAGAAGTTTCATCAATCTCATCAATAATGTGAGCTTCAAAAGCCCCATAATTAGTTAATAAATCTATGATTTGTTGATCATCATTGAAAACTTGGAAATGATTTATATTATCTAGAACTGAAGGACAAGGTATTGGCTTAATACTAATGCTTTGAGAATTATGATTAGGTATGATGTTAATTAAAAGAGAGGCAAGATCATCAACAATTTTGTTTTCTTCTCTTGGAATAGCTAAGATGTTTAAGGCATCAAAATATTTGATCAAATTCCACACCCTAAACTTATATCTCTTTAAGCAAGAGAATTTACACTAGTACTTACTTCTCACTTGGTTAACCATAAGTTTAGAGTATCTATAGAAAATTAGTTCTTTAACTTTGTGTTTAATGGTAAGCTCCAATCCAAGTATGAGAGCCCCATACTCAGCTAAATTATTGGTGCAAGGAAATTAATTTATAAGCTGCATGGTATTACTTTTCTAAAGGATTCATTAATACAATACCAGCTACAGATCTTGATTTGCACTTGGCACCATTAATGTATAACTTCCACAAACCACACATTTGAGAAGAACTCTTAGAAATTAGTTCTTTTTTAATTTCCAAAGTGAAAACTCCCAAATCAAAATCCAATAAATTTACCCTTTCATTAACAACATTATATCCTGTTATCATGTGTTTCATTCAAGGTTATTTTTCTAAGCATATTTTATTTGTCACACCTTTCCAAGGAAGCCATAAGTGTGAACAATCAAAAGAGATATATCCATTTAAAGCCTTAGTCCATTCTTTACTCAAAAGCAATCCATAAGCACTAGGCATTTCTACTACTTAGATATCAATGAATTTTTGAACCCTTGGTTCACTAGCCAGTTGTATATACACATTCAATAATTCTCCTACAACCATAAATCTATATTTATCTAATTGAGTGACTACCCTGTCAGATTTGATTGGAGTTAACCTAAGTTTTTCACATATCCCAATAGGAATAATGTTGGTTGAGGCTCCCAAATCTAAAAGACAATTATGAACATTTTTTCCAAATATTTTGACTATAAGTAAAAAAGGTGGAGACTCTGCTTTGATCACTTGTGCAATTAAATTTTCACTATCATTCTTAGGGGGTTTCCCAATTTTATTTGATAAATATTCCAAGAGCAAGTCTCTTTGTTCTATGATTTGAGTTAGCTTATGCAGAGTGATATTAACTTTAATCCTTTTCATATCTTCCACAATGTTGTAGCTAGCTTTACTTGGAGGATCAATAGTTAATGTTCACTTAGAAAATCTTCCTCTAGGAGGTTCAGGATTATTCTTTGATATAGTGTTTGGAGGGGTCCCATAATTGTTAGGAGGGGTAGAGGTAGTCAATGGTTGTTTTTGTTCCCTATTTCTCAGAGGATATGTCTTCAAAAATTGCTGGAATGCTTGAATTTCCTCAAGAATATTTTCAGGCTCATTATCATCTTGAAAAGATAAATTAAACGTTCCCACCATATTCACTTGGTCAAATGGTTTAGATTTATAAGAATTTGTAGAAACTTTTTTGTTTGGAACCACTTTAAACATGTCAAGTTCTTCTTAAAAATCTTTAAAGGCTTTATAAAACTTAATACAATCAATCTCAACATATTTGGAAGTAGCATGTACCCTATAATAATTTGGTAAGGCAATATTAGTGAGGTTTATATCCATATTATTTTTGCTAGGGAAAGACTCATTAGCTTTGTTATTGTAGAAACCATCATTCTGGAACCTATTCTTGGGTCTATTAAATTTTTGGAAAGTGAAGTTCCTTCTAGAATTGTCAATAGCATTACCAAATTATTTTTTCAATTGAAAAAAATCAATGCTAAGCTTCTATACCATTTTCAATATAGATTCATTCTCATTTTTTGGAACCTCAACATTTTGACTTTGGTTACCGTTAATGCCATTGATAGACACTAAATCCTTCTGATCATTGTCATGAAATACATTGGTAACTTGATGGATCAAGAAGCCTAGATTTTGATTAGGGGAAGCATGACTAGTAGGCAATACATTAAAATTAAGAAACTGGTTTAATGCTAGAGTATTTTGGTTATTACTTGGGAAAAGGTTTAATGTAGGCATTTGAGGATTAACATTTGGGATAGAATAAGCCATCTATCCTTGGGGTTGCATTTGGTCACTAATAACCACTGATTTAGAATAGACTTGAGCTAATGTGATGATAAGTAGAATAGTTATCTTTAAAAACATAAAATTCATGGGGTTAATAGCATCTTTATAAACCTCCAAAGCTAAAGCTTCATTAGGTTTATATGGATCCATGGTCTGACTAAACATCTTTTAGAACCTAGCATTAAATTACCTAATAGGTTCAATTGTATCTCTCTTAATAGTTGTGAATTGATGATAAATGACACAAGGACTTATGATCTTTCCAAATTGATCAATAAAAATAGTGTCAACATTATTCCATGAGATAATACAAGTGTTAGGTAAATTGAGGAACCATTCATATGCAACATCTTTAAATGTAAATGGGAATATCCTACGTGCTACATATTCATGAATAACATTCAACAATCTTAATGCAGCTTTGAAAGAATTTAACATGTTCCTCAATAGTTTTAATACCAGTTGGACTAAATATTGGCAAATATTTTTTTGGATTATGTGGTAAATCATGAACCATACCTGGTATATTGATAGCGGAACTTCTAAGCCACACCATGTTTGGATGAATATCCATCATAGGAATCCCTTGCAAAAGTGATGATGGTAGGAATTTAGAATACCTATTCTTACCTATATCATTCCTAGTCCTTCTATGAGTTTCTAGTTCGAGCAAGGGTTCTCTAGTCTTTGAATTTGATCTGGTCCTAATCCTTGGCAATTCTAGCTTGAAGACTAAGGATCTTATTTTAAAACACAGTGTAACACATTAATTTCCAAAGAATGACAAATAATATGCACACTAAGCTTAATTTGCAAAAAAATACTCAAAAGAAAACAAAGGACATCAATCTTTAACTAAGCAAGTTCAAAGATGTATTGAATTGTGCAAAGATGACCAATATTTACAACTTATGACTCAAATATACTTCTTATTGTCAAAGAATTATCAATTTTGAGCCAAATAAGCCATCCTAACTCCAAATACTAACAAAATTTTAACAATAAAAGCTGTATTTCAGTAAAGGTCACCAATCTTTACACAATTTATGTTAAAAGAAACATAATCATGTAAAATGTAGATAATTCTGACCAAATACACTTAAAACATATGAAGCATCTTTAAAGAGGCCCTCCTTCTAGCACCAATAGAGCTTCTCCTGTTGATGCTTCTAATTATACCATAGGTGCTCTTAGTGTTGAAGAACACTTCTCATTTTTGGATTTTCAAAATCCATTGCATGAGTTACAATTGTGACTATTCAATGATTGTCTGTGGTGGAATAGAAGCAAAGTATGAAAATTGTCCACAATATTTATTTGATTTAATGGTTAGGAGCCAGTAGGGTCTATACTATAGGAATACTTAATTATTCTAAGGATTCAATAGTTAAACTAAATGATTATTAACAATGACCTCTAAGCTAGAGTGAATCTTGATAAAAAAAAGAAAAAGGAAGGGCAAGGAAGAAAGAAACATGATTGCATGTTTTCATTTCAAATATTATGACAAAATTCCAATTACTTTGAGCACATTTGAACCAATTTATGTTATAAAATAGCATAAGCTCAAATTATATCACAAATCAAGAAAAATTCAAAGGAAAGATATGAATCATAAGTAAGAACCAAATTTACTTTAAAGGTTTGCTATTATGATCTAAATAACCTAAGTACATCCAAATATAGAGCAAATAAAATGAAGTATATTTGAGATCTTTACAGTCAATTTAGCATTTAGAAAAAATTAACAACCCTATGATAAAGAATGTAACTCAAACAATAATAATAATTCAAATTCATAATAACTCCATATAATTGAGAGATAACATAGACATTTAATGAAAACTATCCAAACAATCTTTTCAGAATTCCTTAGTTGTACTAAATTCTCCTAGTATCAATTCCTCAAAAACTCTCCCATTAAAAATGGTAACCATATAAATATTTATAGGAAACATATGCAGTTAACTAGTTAACTTTTAAAAATATCTAGATGTGGATAAGAACAACTATCCTTGATATAAAGCTACCTTGTGGAAAAAATTAAATCATGCCGACTTGACAAGAAAGAGTATATGCAAATAGACTAGCATATACTTTACAAAAAGAATATTCTTTTAGGAATTTCATTGGTGGGTCATTCCAATTATCCCTATCTAAGGAAGTCTTTCACGTTGGTGTATAACTTCTTGATCAGATCAAAATCCACTATAGGATTCATTAGACAATCTTCTTCTTTATCTGCTAACTTGTCAAATTCATTATCTACCTAAGACACAATTTACTTGACACATTATGCTTCTAAAATTTACTTACCTATAAAATTAATGGTATCAATGGTATTTTGGTTATACTTAGATGAATGACCTTGTCTATATTTGATGCCTTGGATGTGGGTACCAACCCTCTGCTTGAATTCTTCATCATCAATCAAGCCAAAAGTAGTGGTTTAATAAGGGCTATTTAATAGATTCCCTAGGAGTTTCTCAATTAGATTTAACAAGTTTGTGTCTCTTGATGAAGTCCTTAACATCACTACTCTAGGTGATCAAATATTCTTGTTTATCTACCAACACTACCATGAGGATGTCTAGATGTCTGAGTTTGATAATCTTGAAGTTCAAGGCATACTTTGCCTTATGCACCTTGATGAGCTCCTCCATCTGAGCTTGAGAATTTTGACACTAGGTGATTAAGGCTTGTGCCATCTCAACTTGATGGTCCAAAGCATTCAATCTAGACTTGGTGCTTTCAAATTCTCAAATGCATCCCTCAAGGATTTATTCAACATTTATAGTATATTTTTAGGAATTGTCAAGAAGACCTGAGCTTTTAAATCTTAATTTTATATTTCTAATTTGAGAATATTCTATTTCAATCATTGAACTCTAGCTAAGGCCATTGTTGATTGGGCTAGTACCACACTAGCTACATCCTCTTGAAGAATATGGTGCTCCCTTAATGCCTGCTCTGGAATAGGAGTTAAGCATGTAAATGGCTCCAGCTTCTAAAAGGTGAAATCTTTAGTACCAACATTAATTTTATTGGTCACTGCTCTTTTAAGAGTTGATGTCTTTGGATTAAATTTGACTTGAGGATCAAATTATTTCACCTATGGTTGTTCAAGAATCTCTAAATTTGAACTCCCAGAGGCTCCTGAGGTACCGACCCATTGGTTTTCCTTGTTGTGAAGAATATGGATGCTTCTCTCTACTTGTTTGTTCAACATATCCTAAATCCATGGCTTGACATTATCTTAAACACCTATGCCCACTCGAGTCAGAGCTAGTGAAGGAGAAAGATATGGGATTTTTTGTAACTTCCCATAAACAAACCATCAATAATGGTTGGCCCATAAATAGGATTATCATCACTAAAGAGGTTTATTTCACTAGCAGGGTGAGTGAAAGTTAAACTAGGCCTCTTTTTTGGAGCTAGAGGAACTAAGGCTAATTCTCCCTGTCTTTTTCCACTACCCAATATAACCAATTCCTTTCTTACTTCCTCAGATGGGTCTTCTTCTTTATTCAAACCATAAGTAGCCATGATGTTAACAAGGGCACTCTCCACTATTTCTCTAGTTTCTAAAGAAAATATGCTGATAATTTATATTGGGGAAGAAGGCCTTGGTGGGGATGCTTGAATTTAGAGGCTTTCAATAGGTCTTTGGTCAATCTTAGACTCTTCACTTATAGTTTTACCTTTTCCTTTTGCATCCTCAAGTTGCTCAATCTGAGATGACTTTGAAAATTCTCCCTATTGAGGCTCAGAAGATTGTCCCTTAATAGGTGGTTCTTGATGTGTAGTCCTAGATGGTCCTGACAACAAGTGATACTATAAAGGATGTAACTACCATATTTATCTTGAAAGCTTGTTATTCTTGACTATTCTACATTCTAAAGTTATGTTAATGCTTATCATTTGTGTAAATATCATCTTCCACACCTAGTTCTTTGCATTTGTGTAAATATCATCTTCCACACCTAGTTAATGCTTATACTTAGGCTTTGGGACCTTCCTATCCAGAATATGGTTATCCACTCTATTGTTGGGGTCCCACATCTTAAGATCATCTAATTATAAATCAAAAGAGTTCTTATATACCACCATGATATCTAGTTATTTCCAATCATTTATTATAATTCTTCTAATGTCTAGTGGGAAGGGATGAACTTGAGCCTTTTTATTCTTCTTGCAATGCCAATCTATGACTTGGATGCTTTGATAAGCAATTTCTTGCTCTGCAAGCTTAATGGGAACATATATGGGTAGTATGTATGGTTGTACCATGACTCCTTCTATCCTTATTATAGTGCAATATGGATATAATCACACATCCCCCATGGTCTTCACTTGTTTTTTGATTAGAGGATGAAGTCTAGGCATAGGAATACCAATGATTGTCTCAAAAATGACTAGGAAGACACCATCACATATGATTCCTATATTTGAAAATATGTAGTTTGAAGTAATGATGGGAAATGGTAATCATAACATTAGGGGACCAATTTTAGATTCTAGAAAAATTAATAGATGCTAGGAGTGAGTCTAAGAGGTAAGAAATCATAAAGAAATGTTTGGAGGTCTTTCTCTTGATGACTGTAAATTTTTTAGCCAAAAAGAAACTTATTAAGTCTCCAATGGGAGGGGTTAGGTTCCAATCCAACATGTAATGGACATAAGACACCCAGACCTTACTAACATAAGTTTTAGAAGAGGCACCAAAGGATCTATTTAATAAGCTCATAGCTTCCATAACACCCTCTCTAAATTGGGTAATAGGAATCTCACTATTAGGGGTCCTGAAAACATGGGAACCTTGGATTAACCAAGGTAAAAGAACTGAATCTAGGTTTTGGGAATTTGTCCATTCTCTCAAATATGGAGATTAACATGAGGTAAATGGAGAGTATATTAAGTCTCAAAGGCCATGGGAGCTATGCATGCAACTTTATTGACATTTCCTTCATGAATAATCCATTCTCCATCTACTTTGTAGTTAATGAAAATAGGAATAAGAAGGTCGATATAATGCATTACCTCTAGTTTAGCAACTGGATGATGAAGGCTTACCATTTGAATTGATACTAAATCCTTGTATCTTTAGTATACTAAATAATTCCTCTTTTCTTCATAAGGAATTGATTGTAACTCTTTAACAAAGAAGAATAATTAAGACCA
The DNA here is from genome assembly GCA_037957365.1 of Torreya grandis. Lineage (NCBI taxonomy): Eukaryota > Viridiplantae > Streptophyta > Pinopsida > Cupressales > Taxaceae > Torreya > Torreya grandis. The sequence continues at coordinate 472,370 of JARHVA010002198.1, read as the reverse complement.
ATTCTTGATTCCTTATACATTCAATGCTATTGAATCTAACTCTATGTCTCTAAAGACCCTTCCTTCACCATCTAAAGTTAGATAAAGATCTAATTTAATCTTCATATATTTCCTACTCAGTGGAACTTATGTGGTAGGGTTCTATGCCTTTCATGACAATTTTTCATGAATGCCATTTGAAGAGTGACCATTGGTTTTCAAAAGTACCTTTTATTTTTATTTGAAAAGCCAAATTTAGGTCCTTAAATTTCATTAGTTCTTGATCTTTGAGATTATGTATTGTGCCATGTTTCAATATTTCAAGGACTTTGAAAAGTCTTAAATTTTGTCACATCGTTGGATCAAATCTAGTGAGTAAGCGATCACCATTAGATCCTGCAAGATGTTTTCCCTTTTAATCAGTAAAAATGACTTAGGCCAAGATTTTTCTATCTCAATATTACCTTGATAAGAAAAATAAGAATTTATTAAAAATATTTAAAAAATGCCCCCTTTGATTAGGCTTAAAAAATTATCTAAGTTAAATTTGACAGGTTCGGTCCCGTCAAATACGTCCTCATAGATGTCAAATGATGGGGGTGAACCTGTCAAATTCAAGACAATAAAATCCCTATATTTAAATTTAAATTTGATGGGTTTGGTCATATAAATTACATCTTCATAGATGTAAAATGATGGGAATGAACCTATAAAATTTTAAATAATGAAATTTATTAATCCAATAACTGAATGCCATGTGTAAAACCATTAAGAGATCTTCAAAGCTTTGGGGTTTGTCTAAGTTAAATTTGATGGGTTCATTTTCATAAAATACATCCTCATAGATGTCAAATAATGGGATAAAACTTATCAAATTTAAGACAATAAAATATTTATGTCTAATGAATGAGTTCCATGCATAGAAACCTTCGAGAGATCTCAAAGCTTCAGGGATTGTCTAAGTTAAATTTGATGGGTTCAGTCCCATCAAATACATCCTCACAGATGTCAAATGATGGGAGTGAGCCTTTCAAATTTAAGACAAAAAAATATTTATGTCCAATGAATGAGTGCCACATGTAAAAACCTTTGAGAGATCTTGAGGGTTCTGGGCTGATGCGCACCATTGGATTGAGAACCTCTGAGGCAATGTGAACCATTAGATCAAGTTCTGTGTGGTTAACCACTATTAACATCCTTTTAGGATTCAAATTTAATTCACATTATTGGATTGAAATCTCTGAGCACATGATCACCATTGGATTAAATCCTAAATGGTTAACAGATGTTAACTTCCTTTTGGGTGTCGGATTTAATTCACACCATTGGATTGAAACCTTTGAGCAAATGATCACCGTTAGATTTACAAAAGGGCATTTAAGTTTTAAATTAATCCCTGATCATATTTTAAGTTTAGTCTAAGGTTTTATATTAATATTTGATCATGTTTTAAATAAAAAACATATTTGAAGCTTAATATAAAGTTAGACTTATGATCATTTAATCAAAAGGAAATAAAATGTCCCACTAGTATTTTCCCGTAAGTGTTTAAATTTAAACCCTTTTAGGGTTTGTTCTTTAGAAACCTTAGCTTCTTCTATGGAATCTGTAACTAATTACCATGAAATAATTATTAGCAATTTTGAACCATAAAATGTAAACATGATCAAATATATCAAAGCATATGTTCCTCTTTCATAATTGATTTGCCTTTAAAAATCTAAGATAAGATAACTCTTCACATTTAGTCTATAATATAGACTTTCTAGAAACAAATACAGGGGTCCTCCTTTCAAAAAAGATAGGGGGTATTGGTCTCAATAGATTGTAACCTTGGAACATCGAATTGTGATTGTGTAATATCAATTTGGAGGGTGGTTACTATAACTAGGAAAATGTGAATAAGGGCTTATAATGGTAACTCTTGGCCATTGGCTAGTGTTAATTCCATTTAAAACCAAAGGAGGTTTACAAGTATATGAGGGAGGAGGTCCTAAAATGGATGGTGCTGGACTTAAAGTATTGTTGGTTTTTGGATTAGGATAAATATTCATAGTGGCTATATACCCCCTAGTAATATGACCTACAACATTATTATAGTCATATGGGACATTATTATAGTTGACCTAGTTAGAATGGGTGTCCTAACCTTGATTATGATTAGTTTATTGTTGTTGTAGATTTGGCCTTTGATTCTTATTGTTTGGAGTCCTATTCTAATTAAAATTTTTGGCTTGAAACAAATTCATATTTTTATTTTTAGAGTTATACTATAAAAAAAGGGTTTTTATAAATACCCAAATTTTGATTAGATGTTGAAGCAATGTTGTCCAATTCTATTTCACCATTCTCTAACAAATATTGGATGAAGTGGTGAAAGTGCACACACCTATGAATATAATTACCTTTGACCTAATGGTAGTCATATAAGGCATGTTATTTATACTAGTTAGATTTAGGTTGGCCTTCTAGAAATGGATTCAGATATTTCTAAATGATCATGTTAGCATCAACTAGCTTTTGGAATACTACCTTGATAGGTTTTCCAAGATCACTAAAAATTATATTTTTTTATTAACCTCTTCTTGGATGTGGTTGTTGAAAATTAAGTGGTTGATCAAGTGGGGTTATTTGAGTAGGTGTTGGTTACACCATTTTCACATATCTAGATTCTATTTCCCCTTCACCTAAAACATTTTTTGTCCTATTGAATGTCTTAGGCTTTTGAGATGTATTGGCTTGGTATTGCACCAAAGCTAGCATTTGTACCTTGTTCTAAACTTGGTTTTATGAATAGAATTTGATTAACCCTATATCAATGAGGGATTTCTAAATTTGTAGTCCTTTGGTTATAATATATTCAAATGTGCTTTCACAATGAAGTCTAATATTATAAGCTATGTATAGTTACAAATTAGTGGTAAATACTATAACTAATTTTTATTCAGGTGATTGTGTGGGAATCAATTGGTCAACATGCATGATCATTGTAAGTAAATATAAAAACTCTCTCCTACTATTTTTTGTCATGACACAAGTTAACCATAATTATCTCATATTCTACGTTATAGGAAAAGTGTTGCAATTTTTTTCTAGATAAATACTTAAAGTTATTAATATTTATTTTAGCTAGATGGAGAAACCACTTCAAAACTTGACTAAAAAAACTATTGGTAAATAAATAAATAAATTACACACTAATGTATTTAAATTCTTGGCAAGAAATAAATAAATCATCCAAGTGTTATTTTGGATTACCCTTCCCTTTTTATTTGTCAAATTTGGGCATCTCAAAATCATGCGAGAATGGGATTTGAAGATAAATCATATCAAAGGGATAAAAGAATATATAATATAACTTGAAATTATTACTTTGATTTATTTCTTGGATGGTATAAACTACATATTTTATGTCTTATAAGTATTGCAAATTGGGAAATGTTGAGAGGGATTGGGTACAAGTCAATGGGTATTCATCAATAGATTACCTTGACCTAGATAAAGCAGTGGTATGGGGTATTGGGGAATTTGTACTCAATTGGTTCTATTAGGAATGTTCACTTATTGATTGGGGTTATATTTCTAATAGGGAACTTGTTGTTGGTAAGGAACAATGGATTGCTGATTTGGAGGGAATTATGGTTTGAATGGAGGAATGGTTTATTCATTAATCCCCCACTTATTTAATAATGATTTGACCAATCCCCGACTTCAACAAGTGGTGACCAATCCTCCACCTCAATAGGTGGTGACCAATATTACACCCCAATAAGTGGCAACCAATCCTACACTTAAAAAAATGGTAAATAATCCCAAATAGATGTTGCCTAATAAAAAACACATTCTTATTAACCAACCACATACCATTCTAGTCAAATCCAAATTCAGTTCATCTAGAACCCCATACCAAGCCAATCCAAGCTAAATCAAAATAATTTTGAACCATGTACCAAGCCAATTCCATGCCATATCAGGTTCATCTTGAACCACATACCATTCTAATCAAAGACAAACCATGTTAATCTTGAACCACATATCATACCAATCAAAACCAAATCATGTTTGTTTTTAACCATGTACCAAACCAATTCTGTACCATTCCAATCAAAGCCAAATTTAGTTCATCTTCAACCACATACCAAACTAATTATGTACCATTCTAATCAAATCTAAATCTAGTTCATATTGAACCATGTACCAAGCCAATTCCATGACATATTAGGTTCATCTTGAACCGCATACCATTTTAAACAAAGATAAATCAAGTTCTTTTTGAACCACATACCATGCCAATCAAATATAAATTAGGTTCATCTTGAATGATGTACCAAACCAATTTAGCACCATTTCAATCAAATCCAAATCTAGTTTATCTTGAACCACATACCAAGATAATTCCATTATATATCTAGTTTTTCTTAAACCACATACCATTTTAATTAAATATATATTAGGTTCATCTTGAACCACATACTAGGCCAATCCAAGCCAAATTAGAATCATCTTGAACCATGTACCAATCCATTCCAATATGATCAGGTTCATCTTGAACCACATTCCAATTTGATTAGGTTCATATTGAACCACATTATAATTATAATTCTAAATCAAGTTAAATTTGGCCAAAGTCAAATTCAAAGCCAAACAATTAGAATAATTCTAAACCAGGTCTATTTTGATCGAATCCAATTACCCTAAATTAATTGCATGCTAATTAAAACCACTCATTATCTTTTAATTCAATTTCTCACACTTGTTAGTTAGGAATGATGAAGTCATGCCATCAATATTTTCTCTCATTTTCATCATAATATTCTAATCCACCTTGTTTGGAGTAATTTCAATCCAGCCAATCCACCCTATTTGGGGCCAAGCCAAGCTGAGATAATTATATTAAGTCAATCCACCCTTTTGGGGCCCATTATAATTAATCCAATCCTCCCTCATTAGGGCCAATTTATTATAATCCATTCCCATCACATATATCCTTGTTTGGGGGCATTCATCTAAGGCTAATCTGAGTCATGAAATCTCATGATACTAAACACATTCTAGCATGGCCATTCACACATCAAAATGCTATAGATCAACTCTTACAACATAGATAAAACCTATCTTACTTTGAATCTAATTTTGTCATTTTATTTAGTAGTTTGCAAGCCAATCTAGTCTTAAAGCCATAACAAAGCCAACAAACCAAACCTATTATGTCATTGCCCCTCCAATGGCCATTATCTATTGAAGACCTAAGTGTGTCCAAGTTTAATAACTATTTGATTGGGATATGCCCTGATTCCCTTCTAAACCAAGATCAATATAGTCAACCCATTATCAATTTTAATGTCAAATCACCCATTTTTGAACAAACCCAAACCATTATTGTTCCACCTCTATTTGACACATGACCCATATTCGATGAGGCCATATTTTAAAGGCATATTATTATTAAGCAACAACCCATTATTCCTCAATTGCTAAAATTCCCAATTTTAGAAAATTCTTTCATCCCAAATACTTTATTTCTAAGTGAAAGGTGAATAAGGTACTTACAGATAACATAATCCAACAAGACCTATTTGAGGCTACATTTATATTAGAAATGGGTTCCATTTTAGAATGAACATTATTGTCAACATTTATATAATAATCAAGTTCCATTATAGAGATAGTTTTATATTTAATATTAGAATCAAAGTCAACATCAGTCTAAACATCAGTCAGAATTAGCTTTAAAATTAGAATATATTAGTGGATATTATGATATTGGCTAAATAATTTTACCATACCCACTTGAGTCCAAATCAAATTTATAATCAACATACATTAATAGCTAATCCAACACTAGCTACATACTCTTGGTAGATCAACTTGAAGACATTTATGATCCTTACATAGTTTTTGAGGAAGTTTCCTTCGAAATCAAAGCAAGTTTTCCTAGTAGCATTTAATAGGATTGTGTAGCTTTTCATCCTCTCATTGATATTACCCCTTATCTTCAAAGCAATTTCCCTAGCCATTATATTGATATCCCACCACCCATAAATGTTGATTGGAACTGATAGAATCACATTATTGAACTTATTCCATGATGACATCTTAGTGGTAGAATTTATAGGGAACCAAGATAACGTTTAGGTAGAATAACAATCTCCTAGTGAAACCTTACTTGAGCCACTAAGAGACAATCAAAGTCTAAACTAAACATCTTCTAGTAAAAATTTGTTTGAGGTACTAGATGATAATCAAAATAAAAAATTAGAATCCTTTAGTGAAACCTTGTTTAAGGTGCTAAAGGATAATAAAAATTATTTATCAACATCCCTTAGTGAAAACTTATTCAATGTGCTATTGGACAATCCAAATCAGAGCAATAAAAAAGACTTTATTGATGAAAACCTATTTGAGGCACCTTTAACTGAGCCAATTAATTCCTCATTACTTGATGAAGACATTATTGAAGCCAATATAATTATGACCAATAATTCATAATTTATTACATATCTCAGGCATAAAAAATAGAAAATTTTGTGGTCTTATTAAGATATTTTTTGTAAGTCTTTGGCCCCACCACAACCAAAATTATGTTAAATTTAGAATCAATAAAAATGCATGTGAATGAAAATCCTATTTTTAATTTTTACCCTAATAATTATACATTTTTTTGTGATCCTATTATTCATTTAAGACCTATATTCCATTATCTAATCATATCATTTATCTATTGCCTACCCGTATTTATCCTTCCTAGCTACAACTTTTTTATAGAGGCTATGAAGACATCTTGTCTATAGGTTTGAAGGAAGTAGAATAAACAACCAACAATAATCACAATAAAAACAATGTAGTTAACATACACAACAACATCCTAGTAGAGTAGCTCTTTTGAGTGGGTATTGGTTAGATAAAAAATAGTTCAAAATATGCATCTTGTAATCTTCCATGGAGTTGAGATGCTAAAAATTAAAAATATAAAATAATCAAAAGAGAGAGAAATAATCTGTCCAATAATGAAAATTATGTTTATGGTGCCTTGGGAAAGTACCATGATGAAAATAAAGTTTATGGAATCATGTTTAAATAATTTGTTATTGTAAGTACCTTAACGCTTTGGGGAAACCTTATCTACAGACCATTTCATTCCATACTAGACATTTTGACCATTCAATCCTATTCAACCCAACCCATCTTAATGTGACCATTATTCTCTCCATATTGACCTTTTTATATAAGTTTAAGGTATATTGAGACCCATTTATGAAATATTTTGGCATATTACCTACACAATACTTTGATGACTCGACACATTTGGTTCTCATGTGACATGGTCCTTGGAGACTCCTAGTCCTTTCCCTCATTGTCATATATTATTATCTAACATTATCTATCAATCATTCATTTATTATTATCTCCAACTATTTAGGTTTAACTATAATGGATTGAGGTCCATTTTATACTATGTAGGCAATGCTCAATTTCTGAGTTCAGTTTAGCTACCCTTATTTCAGGCTCTCACCATTATGCAAGCATTTTAAACCACATTTTCACTATTTTGTGAGTACTTTAAGCCACATTATGTCTATTTTTAGAAATACCACTCTAAAAATTTCATAATTTTGTGAGTCAATTCCTCATCTCGTAATCCTCCATTGAGTTGATATGCTAAAAACACAAAAACATTGAAAAGTTCAAAAATTCAAAAAATTACAAAAGGGCTTAAAATCTCTACGAGAGATATAAATCAATAAAATATTAAATATTTAAAAAATGGATTTAAAGTATCCAAGAGAGATATAAAGCCATGAAATTAAAAAATATTTGTATTGTCTTAGATCTAGTCATAATCCTTAATCTAATCATTTCATTCCTAAAACATTGTTGGGATGTATCCTTATCAAATCTACCATGTTTGGGGCAAATCAAATAAATTCAATCCAAGCTCACAAATTTTATTTTATTTGAGGAAAATAAAAGCATACAACATATTGTCAAGATTTTTTATTCCTACTTTTAATCCCTATTGCATGTATCCTTGCTTGAGAGAACCATCCAATTATGAGTCTCATTAATCCTTCACTTATGGATTTTGACTTGGTTAAACAACAAGATGCTTTTTGTTTCTTTTATTTTCAAGTTTGTGTGTTTGATTTTTTTCTTGATCATTTATATCCTTTTTTATTGTTATCTAAACTCAATCCATTATGCCAATAGGTTCATCATCATAGTATTATATATCATGTAGTTATACTTGAGTCCATTCATTGACATACATCTGCATGGTCATCATGGTTTTTATCATTGGTGCATTATCATCAATTGTCTATTGGATCAGGGGTTAGTACTTATGAAAATGACAGCCCAATCATAACTATGTTTTATATCATGGTGAATACCTTCATGTGCTACATAAAAAATCAAGTACAAGAGGTGTTGGTGAGAAATGGGAACTTTTGGTATTTCTTGGTTTGTGACTTGCCCAATGTGAAGTGATGCCAATTCATCAACAGTTGGATAAATCACCATAGGAATGGTGAATATCCTCTAATTTTGAGAGGAGTAGTTCCCTCATATGATATAAATGATTTGAGAGTTTTTTGGTACTTTTTCCCTAAAAGCATGAAAGGAAACAAAACATAAAAAAAGGAGAAAAGAGTGTTGAGGTCAACATACCCCCATTTTTGAAAAACAGGGACCCTTGTGATAAATTATGTAGATTTATACCTTAAAATTGAAAATTCACTTGGTTAGATTGTCATTAACATGTTTACATTATTTGCATTTGAAGATCATCCACACCTTGACTTGGTTGGATTATTTATTCATGACTCTAGTTTAACCTTGTCTAAGTTTTCTCTTCATGTTTCAAGTTGAAGGTTTAATGGAACCCTCCTTAAATGAACTATGCCTAAATTTTATAGTTTAAATCCCAAATTGGGATTTTACTAACCTTTGGTCTATATAAAATCAAAATTAAACACATGTTTAAAGCTTCTTGAAACCCTCATTAAAGAAACCCTAGCACAGGTTCTTTTGGACCAAATTCAAAATTGGTAGGAACAATTCATGTGGGAACACTTTAAAAATGCCATAGACTTAGTTCAATTTTTATACTAAGGCTTAGTCATGTTTTTAAACATGACCAAACCTTAGTCTAAAAATTATATGCTTGGTCCCCTTTATGTCCCAAGTCCCTTGTTCCCTTTTACCTTAACATGGCCTAACTTTATCATTGCAGGGTCTTTTTATTATGTTCCTAAGATTGGTCTGAATAATGCATGGTCTTTTTATTATAATTTAGACTAAAATATTAGTCCTAAAGTCTCATTCATGTTTATTAACATAAATAAGACCTTAGTCTTAATGTTTTATTCTAAGTTTCATAAATCTCTAAGGTCTAACTTAAACATTGTGCTTATTTACAAGATCAATAACCCACGTTTACTTAGGTGAACATAATCGGATGATGCGAGATGGGTTTGATAAGTATAAGATTTTTATCCATGGGGCCAATCTTGCTTAACACTATGGATCAAGATCGATGATCCACATTCACTCAGATGGCCAAGATCCAACAAAATGAGATCAATATTAAGACTAAAAGGGTCCCTTTTTATTATATAGACATAGACTAAGACTTTACCCTAAGGTTTAAATTATATTTATTAATACAATAAAACCATAGGATAAAACCTTATGCCATGAATTTTATTCAAAGGGTCCTATTGTTAAAAAACTTAGCTTAGAGATTTTACCTTAAAATTTTGACATACTTTTTAATACGATAAACCTTAGGTTAAAAAATTTAAGTTAAGTACTTTTATTATTAGTCATGGGGTCCCCCTTTTATTATGTTATAAACTTAGCTTTAATATTTTAGCCTAAAGTTTATTTCATGTTTATTAACATGAAATAAAACCATAGTCTAAAGTCTTTAACCTAAGTTTTTTGTGTCCCAACCCTTACTTAAACATTATGCATCTTTACAGGATCAATGATCTGCATTTGTTTGGAATATATGATCAAACAAAGTGTATCCAATCAAAGTTTCAATGACACCTCTAAAATAGTGAAGAATTAACAAATGTCATGGTCACAACCAAAGGATAACAAACAACCAATGGTGGTCCATCCCATGGATTGTAATCTAATGACTCATGTTCATTCGAGTGATGATGATTGGATGGTATGGTATGAGGATATACTTTTCAATGAATCTCCCAATTAATGTGAGAATACCATGTGGCAAAAACATATTAACTAGTAAGACTGACATAATACATAGCTTAGAAGGCTTATGGGATTACGAAGTGGCACAACCTCGATACATAGTAAATATTAAAGCTCATGTATATTCTAAAGATTAATGATCTACATTGATTCATACCCATCATATCCCAACCTTGATGAATATTATAGATTAAAGCTCATATATCTTCCAAAGATCAATGATCCACATTGATTTTTACCCATTAGATCCAATGATGCATAATCAATGTTAAAAAGTCAAAGACCTTGAAAGAAAACTAGAGATGGCCACATGATAAAAGTGCATGAGCTTACAAAATTATAAGGTTTAGATCTTAGAAGGCCCAAAATACTACCAAGTGTCACAACCTTAGAGCAAAATACATATAGTAACTAATGACATTCAGCTCGAGGGATCACTATCAATGACCAACATTGGTCCATGCAAGGAGATCTAATGGTGTGAAATAAAAGCTGATTATTTAAAAGGCAATAGAAAATGTTTTAAACACTATTGAGAAAGTTTTCCATGAAAATCCCACATAGATGCCACAAGCATGCCACATAGACATAAAATGATAAATTTAAAGATCTTGTGGGCTCAGAAAAAGAAAAGGTATAAATACATGATCCAGATAGAAATCTAAGGCATGAAGCTCACTTAAGTGAAAATAGCCACCACCATTAAGGTTGAGAAAAATCCTTAACATCTATAAAATACCTAATTCAATCCTAAATTAATCATAGTCGAGTCTAAGATATTAAATCATCATCTGAGCAAAGGTAATTAAATCTAGAATTGAAATATAGACCACTAGGGAATAATTTATCAAAATCATAGTCATGGTGGCCTAAAGACACAGAGAAGATGTGTAACTCTATCCAATTTTATACATGGAAGGGATAATCTTCAAGGACACACTATTTGATTCAATGGTTCTAAACACAGGGGACAACAACTAGTCCCAGCTATTTTAGACAATCCAAAAGAAACTAGTCATTTCTAGAGGAGAGGAAACCTGAGGAGATTGCATCTTCATAAACCTAAGTAGTAGAACCAAAATCATAGATTGAAGGAATTGACATACTATCATTGGACCCTTAGGAGACAATGGAGGATGCTCTGAAGATACTATCCAGTTCTTATGAATATGATGAAAAATAAGCTCAAACTAAAGAGATAAAGAAAGAAAAGGGGAAGGAATTAGCTTTGGACTTAGTTCTAGTGGGTACCTTAAAGAGAAAAACTGAGCTAGCTTTAATTATAGTAAGAGACAAGAATCCCAATTCAAACTTCACTCATCCCTAGAGTGAGATCAACCTTTTCAGTGATGACAACCCAATCCAAGGCCCAACCATTCCTGAATGGTTTTTATATGGGAAATTGAAAAAAGTTCCTACTCTGTACCATCCTTGGGAAATAACACAGTCTATCAATATAACTATGCATGATGAGCTTAATTCATGGATTGTGGCTTTTAAAAATAAATAATAATAAAGGATGATGGCTCTAGGAGAGCCAAGTAGAACATAGATTGAAATCCCTACTCCTTAAGTGATATAATCATCAGTTGGTGTTAGGTTTGAACCAACAATAGATGGATTGAAGAGAGTCACTAAGAATAAATCCATGGTTGGGGGAGAATAATTCAATTTTTAAAAAATGGAATCATTTGTGGGCTTGAATCTTGTTGAAGGGCAGAGTTTGAGTTAAAACCCCATATTTGAGGAAAATGTTCTTGAATTGGCTCAAGCACAATCATCTCATTTGCAGGATGCCATCAAAGAAATATATATCATCAGTTCTTGATGCCATGATTAATATTTTTGAAGCATATTTATATGATATTTTTGACTCCTTAAAATCAACAAGGTCTAGATAAAATGTATTGAGCTAACAAATGTAACAACAAAAGGCTTAGTCACCTAATGGCAAAATTTATAGGACAAAATAAATGAATTGGTCAACATCTTGGTACAAGATCAAATCCCTAGTTTCAAGACCATCAACTTTTCTCACTTGAACATAGTCATGGGATTGATTATAGACAAGATCAAAGGTTTGATTACATGGTCCAAGAGCTTGGAAAGACTCCTTGGAGATGACAAGGAACTACTGGATAGGATAGAAAATTTCATTGGGATCATGATTGCTAAACCAACAACACTTAGCCCATTGGGCCTCATAATAGATGAAGAAATAAAGAAAAATACCACCTTGGTAATGTAAGAAGTAAGGATAAAATTCCAAGGAAATTATGGGACAAACAACAACAGGGTCATATATATGATCCTAACAGCTAAAGAAAAGATTGTTGAGGCAAGGAGCATTAAGGAGGCCTTAAGAAGAAATGATAGGGACCTTAGAGACCTAGTTGATCAGGAAGATGAGATTTTCCTAGAATTGGTGGTTAATTTGAAGCTTATTGATGAGTAACATTAGAAGTCAATAAATCTAATGCTACAATAACATGGGACTTCATCAACACAAGGATCCTAAGGCAAAGTTAGTTATGGATATTATTTTTATAGAAGCTATGTAATATTTTGAAAAATAGAATATTATTTTTATAAAAGCATGTGCAACTTGTAAGGACATTGCATATAGGTCATTCCACTTGAGAAAGTTTAATGTATTCTATAACTTTAATAGAAAGGATATCTATCCTTACACTTGTACTTTTCTAATTGGATATAATTAACTGACATACTTCCTTGCATTCTATAAAAGGAATATTATCATTTTTAAAAAGGAGGGATTTTTTTAGTGAAAAATTGAGTAAAATTTTGAGAAATTAATGCAATTGAAGAATTCTACAAAGATTGTCTATATTTGTTTGTGTCATTTATTATTATGGTTTCTGTCTCACTTGCTTGTTCTCATTTTCTAGATTTGAATGGTTCTTTTGAAATCTTGGTGTGCATATTTTAATTGCAAAGTTGTTAAATTGTGCCAATTCTAGGTTGACTAAAAGTTCTCAAGTTCATTTCATTTCCTTTACTCTTATTGAATTTGGGCTAATGTTGTTTGCTTACAGGGGTAGATATTTAAAGTCAACTAGGTTCTTATTTGCATTAATTTTCATCCTTATATGTTTGCCTGATGTGTAGTCATATTTGAGCTCATGCTATTACGTATTATATATTGGTTAAGTGAATTCTTGGAGGACATTTGAGCTTTTTCATGATGTTTGGGAAGAATATCAACATCTCTTTTCTACCTTACCCATTCTTTTCCTTCTTTTTTAACCAAATCACTCTAGCTTAATTTCCATTGTAAATATCCACGTTAAATTATTATTTAGATCAGATTTGATCATAATTCACTAATATTATCTAAGATTTATTCATTATTTACAAAGATACAGGCCAATGTAGCTCCCAACCATGAAACTTTATAAATATTATGAAATAATCCACTTGCTTTGCCTCTATTTCATCAACAGATAACATGATTATCACAATATGCAACTCATGCACAAAATTATTTGAATTATAAAATGAGAAGTGTTATTTAAACACTTTAAGAACCTATGATACACATAAAGGAATCAATAGGTAGAGCTGTACTTGCACTAGAAGGAAGGCCATGTTAATTCTTTATAGATTTGTAGTATCTTTGCTAGTTTTTATGAATTATATTTAAAGATCACTCTAATCTTTACATATTTGTGTTTATTTTAGTGCAATAATGTAAAGGTTGGTGATATTTATGGTTTTAGACCAGTCTTTGTGATCATTTAGACAAATATTTATATTCTTTTAAGACATATGTTGAATTGTGGTAAAGATAGCTTTAGATTTGTGAACTTAATAGGTTTGAGGTTAGTGATGACATTTTTTATTAAATATTGATAGATACTTTGAAAATTTGAGTTTTATTTGAATTCAAATGTGTAAATATTAGTCATACATATGTATTGGGACACATCTTTGAGCTAACTTAGTTAAAGATTATTATCCTTTGTATGAATCTTTGTAAAATTTTCTTAATGTGCATTTCTAATCATTTTTATCTAAAAAGATAAGATTGACGTATTGTATTTCAAATAGGATTCAAAGTTCTCAAGATGGAATTACAAAAAATTAGAATAAGGTCATGTTTAGAGACTAGGGAACCTCTTATTGAATTAGAAGTCCATAGGAGAGCTAGGTGGGACAAAGGTAAGCACAGGCTTCAAAGTCTTTACCAAATTCAACAGATAAGAGTATTCCTATGTTTGATCCTTATCAAGGTATGGCTTGGCTAGATGTTTATTCTATCAATGTTTCAGGTGTGGTACATGACCTTCCTCATAATCTTAAGAAATATTTACCAACATTCATTCCTAGTGGCATTATAATGATTGAGTAACATATTAAATCATTCAAAGATGATTTGAGATTATTAAATGTCACTCATGAAGATGTAGCATGTAGACTATTTCCTTTCACTTTGAAAGATGCTACATATGAATGGTTTCTAAATTTCCTTGAAAATTACATTACTAGTTGGGTTGATTTTAAAAATGTCTTCATTGACCAATTTAGTAAAATTATTAGTCCTTATATCTTGTACCAATAATTAACCACAATGAAAAGGGATGCAAATGAGTCCATAAGAGCTTTCAATGCTAGGTTCCAAAAAATGTTTAGTAGGACCATAGCTGCTTATAGCCCTGATGAGCCTTTAGCCTTGGAAATCTATAAGGATGCCTTAGATCCTATGACTTTTGTATTTATAAAGAGAGTTATTGGGCCCATGAACACATTAGCTTTAGCCTATGTTGAGGCTATGATTATTAATGACTAGATGCAACCCAAGGACAATTGACATACTCCATTACTAATGCCAACCCCCATTTACCTATTCTAAATGTTATTCCCAATGCTAACCAAAATATGCTTGCCCTAAACCAACTGCCAGTCATGAACCAAACACCTTTGAGACATGCTTAACCTACTTAAAACCTAGGATTCCTAATTAATTCTACCCATGGATCTCATCCATAGGATTATAAAGATTTAATGTATACAACTAATGCTAATACCCAAGTTCATAATTTTGAGGCCTCAAAGAATGAGAGTGACTCTATCTTCAAAATGGTTCAAAATCTTACCACTAACTTCCTTCAGTTGTAAAAAAAGTGAGTAATACTAGAGAGAGTTCTGGTATGAATTTATCCTTTCAAAATTTAAATAGGCCCACTAATAGATTTTGGAATGATATCTAGCAAAATAATAAGAACAATGAACCATCTATTAGTAAAAATGTGCCTGACATAAATCTTACTGATGTTACTTTAACTGACTATTGTAGAGTTCATTGTACTTATAAACATGGGGAAATAGATTGTGTTGAATTTTGTAATGCATTTGAAGCTTTCCAAGAAGAATTAGATACTTTTGAAGTTGTCCCTAATAAGGATTGTGATGCAGGTATATCTGGTTCTTCAAGTTCATCCAGGACTACTAATTCAACTCTCATGATGGAGATATTTGAGTTCCCTTTTTAAGAGGATAATGAGGCTGAAGATATTCCTGAAGAGATTCATGCTTTTCAAAAATTCCTAAAGAAGACTTATCCTCTAAAAAATAGGGAGTAAAATCAACCATTGACCACTTCAACTCCTCTAAATAACTTTAAGACTCCTCTTGATACTACCTTAGACAACAATCTAGAGCCTCCTAAGGGAATTAATTTTAAACCTAATGTTGATGCATTTAATTATACCAATGGGACTGGGTATAACATAGTAGAGGATATGAAGAAGATCGAGGCTAACATTACCTTGAATGAGTTGAAACAAATTACTGAATAGAGAGATATGTTGTTGGAATCTTTGTCTAAATATCCTGATAAGTCTCAAAAGTTTGCACATGCTAATGTTGCAATACACAAAAATAAGGCAGATGTTCCCCCGTACCTACTTATAGTCAATATCTTTGGTAAAAATTTGCGTAATTGTTATGTTTATTATGGTGCATATATAAATATAATGCCTAAGTTATTTATGAACAATTAGGTCTGACTCTCTTATTAAATCTGATAGAGTTATAACTCTATTAGACAAATCAAGAGTCAAAATGATTGGTGAATAATTGAATTTTCACATGCAAATTACCTCAAAGCCAAGGATCCAATAGTTCATAGATATCTAAGTGGTGGAAATCCCTGATGCTTATGAGATGTTATTGAGTAGATACTAGACTAGAATCTTGAATGGTTATATGTTAACATATTTTTTGCACATGTGGTTTCCTTGGAAGGGAGTCCCCAACCAAATCAAGATAGAAAGGGAACCTAAAATGAGGTATATGATCACTGAGTATAATTTAATCAATGAGAAGGTTAACATAGTCAACTTTGATTTAGGAGTTTTCACTCTTGAGACTACTAAGGTATGTGATTCTAAAGCTCCTCATATTGTGCTTGGACTATGGAAGTTACATTTTGATGGTGATAGGTGTAAGTCTAGGTTTGGAGTAGGAATTGTTATAACTAACCCTATTGGTAAAGAATATTATGCTTCTTATAGACTTTAATTTCCATGCACTAATAATCTTATAGAATATGAAGCACTAATCTTAGGTTTGTAATTTTCAATCAAGTATAAAGTCAAAGAACTAATAGTACATGATGACTCAAAGCTAGTAATTAATTAGGTAAGGAGTAAGTACCAATGCAAGGTGTCATATCTTAATAGGTACAAGTTTAAAGTTTGGGATTTACTTGAGTCTTTTGATTATTTCAACCTTGTCTCCATCCCTAAATAAGAAAATAATGTAGTTAATGAGCTAGCCTCTATTGTAGCCAATCTAATGCCAGATCAAGACTACCCAAATGTTAGTATTGATCTAGTTCCCTACCCTTCCATCCTTGGTAATGTAAACCACCTATAAGTATTTAATGATGATTAGCAGATCATAGACTTCATGACTAGTTTAGGAGTCTTTAAATGTCATATTATTGATGGGGCCAATATCCTTGATGATGAGAACATTGAAAGCAAATTTGATGATAAGGTCATTTAGTTGAATGAAAATAAGATCCCCAAAGGCATGATAGCCTTAAAGAGACTCTTTGATTCTGATAAACTAGTTGAGGCTACGAAGACTCCCAAGGTAAGTGGGAAGGATTACAACATAATTGATCTTGGATTTTGAGATCAACCTCAGATGGTTAATATTGGTACAATATGTACACATTTATAAAATAAAAGAGCTAAAGAAATGATGACCAAATATAAATATATCATATCATGGTCCTATGATGACCTAAATATCTTTGATCCAAAGGTCATAACTCATACCATACCTTTAAAATAAAATTACAAACCCTTTAAAACAAAGTAGAGGCTTATCAACTTGGTCTTAGAACCACTAATATATAGAAAGGTCAAGTAGATCTTAGATGCCAAGATTGTATTTCTCATTAGACATTCTACTTGGGTTGTTAATTTAATCTTAGTCAGGAAGAAGAATGGTGAAATCAGGCTGTGCATTAATTTTAGAAACCTAAATAAAGCATCTGAGAAAGATAATTACCTATACCCTATCTTGACCAAGTAATACAAAGCATTTTTGGTTCTGACATGATGTCCTTTCTTGATGGTTTTTAGGATATAACCAGGTGTTGGTGAATCAAGAGGACAAGATGAAAACTAATTTTACTACCAAGTGGGGCATGTTTGTCTACAAGATAATGCCATTTGGGCTGATCAATGTAGGTGAAACATTACAAAAGTCCATGGATCATGATTTCAAAGGTCTTTTAGGTAAGTTTATTATTATATACATGGATGATCTGGTTGTCTTTTCTAATAATAGAGAGGATCATATTATGCATCTACAATAGGTGTTTGAAAGATGTAGAAGGTATGGAATTTCTCTCAACCCAAAGAAAAACATTTTCTATGTTATTAAGGGAAAACTATTAGGACATGTTATCTCTAAGGAGGGAATCTCTATAGACCTTGAAAGAGAAAATGCAATATCTAATATAGAGCCTCATAATATTAGGAAGGAATTGAAGTCATTCTTTGGTAAAATAAATTTTATAAGAAAGTTTATTTCTGATTTTGTAGAAATAGTGAAACCTTTGAATGACATGCTAAAAAAAAAGGATAAGATCACTTGGAATGAAGAAATAAGAATGATTTCAAATATATCAAAGAGGCCATTAGACAAGCCCCAATCATAATAAGTCCAAACTTCACCAATGAATTATATCTTTGCCCCTTTGCTTTAGAACATATAGTAGCTACAATTTTAACTTAGAAATTGGATGGATGTGATCATCCAATAGATTTTATGAGCACTAAAATAAAAAATTCTGAGTTAAACTAATCTTTAATTGATAATAAAGCATGTTCTTTGGTCAAGGCATTAAAAAAGTTTAGACATTATGTCCTTAGTAATAAAGTGCATGTTATTTTACTAGACCCTGCGACCAAGCTCATGCTAAGTTAGAATGAACTTGGAGAAAGGATAGGTAAGTGGATGTCTATAATTTAGGAGTATGACATTGAAATGAAGACTACCAAATTGGTAAGGTGCTAGGGTTTAATCTAATTGATTGCCAATACTAACCCCAAGCTAAGTGTTATGCAGGTATAACAATAAAGTTTTAGACCTAATGATTGGTATGATACCATTATCCACCTATTGATCAATGGCACTTATCCTGTAGGGTTGATCAGGGAGTAAAGAAGAGCCCTAAGACTCAAGTCAACCCACTACTTGATTAAAGATGGAGTGATGTACAATAAAAAATTTGAGGGCATTTAATTGAAATGTGTCTTCAAGGAAGAAGCAACTAATATCATGAGCACATTTCATAAAAAATTGGGAAGTGGACATCCATTTGGAAGGATAAAAACTCATAAAATCCTTAGAATTGGTTACTATTGGCCCAAAATATTCAAGGATGCCCAAAATCATGTAAGACAGTGTCATTCATGTCAAGTCTTCAGCACAAAAGAGCCTAAAGTAGCCATGCCATTGCAACCAGTTATGATAGATAAACCTTTTACTCAATGGGGACTAAATTTCATGGGGGTAATCAACTCCAATTCATAAAAAGGTCACAAATAAATTATAATTACTACTGAATACTGCAAAATATGGATTGAAGTAGTGACAACTAAATAATGCAGGACTAAAGAAGTGATCAATTTTTTAGAAGAAAACATATGCTCCCAGTTTGGGACACCTGTATCTCTAGTCTATGATAATGGATCTAATTTTATATCCATAGAGATGACATAATGGGCATATGATAATGAAATCATTCTCAATTTTTCATCCAACCATTATCCTCAAGGTAATGGAGTATCTGAATTGACTAATCAGAACTTGATGAAGGCAATAAAGAAGTTTGCAGTAGACAAGCCTAGAACATGGCATAAGCTACTCAAGTATGCCCAATGGAAAGATAGAAAAAGATTCAATAAGGATCTCCAAACATCATCATTATTACTGGTATATTTCCAAGAATCCATCTTCCCCATCACCCTCAAGCTGCCAACGTACAGATTCATGAAAAAGTACATGGAGGAAGATCAAGAATTTACAAATTCAAGGCTGCTAGACATTATTTAGATGAAATATGCGAGAGAAGAGGATTTATCTAATTTTAGTAGACATGAAACCATAATAAAGAGGTGGTTTGACAAATGATAAAAAATAAAGGTGTTTAGACAAGGAGACTTAGTTCTTATTTGGGACAAGGCATCTAAGCCCAAAGGAAAACATGGTAATTTCACACTTTAGTGGATAGGTCCCTATCAGATTATTGAGATACTTGGAGATAACATATTTAAGCTAAAAGAATTATAGGGTGTAGATTTCACACTAACCACTAATGGGAAATAAATCAAGTAATACTTATCTACTGTCCTAGCTATGGTCTTCATAGAATGATTTTAAGGATAGTTAGAGTTAGTGTAGGTAGGCTAGATTAGTTCCTTTCTATTTTTTCCTTCCCATCCCTTGTTTATAAATAAGTTTGTATATATTTATTTAATTTTCCTTTGCTTTCTAATTTCTATTTGTATTTCTACTTTCTCTGCTCTATTCCTTGCTTGTAATAAGTCCTTTTGGATAACCCTCAGCCCAAATTTTAGTTAAATACTCAAAAAATCCATAGTTCAGAAATGTAGGTATGAATCTTAAGCATGTACTAGCCCTGGGATTGAAATATAATATTAATGTTATAGTTTAGAGAAACTTGTAATGGATAATGGATAGGTTGGTTATTTCATAAGGTTCTAAACCTTGTTTTGATCTAAGCTTGGTTTTAAGAAGGATTGCACATATGGGATGAAAGCTTGAATTATTAAGACACAGTCATGCTTGCACTTAACAAACATCCTTGCCTAGGAAAAAGGTTACCACCATGAGTGATTGTCTTAGAATAAAACACTTGACCAAATTCTTAAACCTAGCTAACCTAGTTCTCAACCTTTTCTAGAAAGCCAAAATGATCTAAAAATACAAAAATAAGAGCTTATTGCAAAATCTAAAAGCTTTTCAAGCCAAGGTGATTCTGGTAATCTCCACCAAGACTATGGATGCCTAAATAGTAGTGGAGCAAGAATTTGAGTGGAATCAAAGGCATATCTATCAGGGCTATGGATGCTTGGTTGGTAGTAGAGCAATGCCCAAGCTTTACCTAAGTTAAATCATGGTTCTTAGTGAATATCCGAACATATTATAAGTCAAGGTTAATGATTAAAGGCATGAAATCTAGAAGTTTTTTCCTAAATCCCATGATAAACACTAAGTGGAATCAAATTACACACATAATATGTCTAGGTTTTAAATTTTGATCCTAATTCTATAGGCAAAAGACTTGTTTTAACCATGAACTGATCTTGATAATGACACTGATCGAGTGGAATAAGTAATCTAGTTATTTGTTTGAACTAGAGTCTTTGAATTCTAACATATTGCTATGTTTCCCTTGGAAATCACTATTAATTGAGGTCAACATACCCCCATTTCTAAAAAATATGGACACTTATGATAAATTATGCAAATTTGTAACATAAAATTGAAAATTCACTTGGTCAGAGTGTCATTAACATGATTTGCACATTATTTGTATTTGAAGATCATCCACACCTTGACTTGGTTGGATTATTTATTCATGACTTTGATTTGACCTTGTCTAATTTTACTAATGTTTTCTCTTCATGTTTCAAGTTGTAGGTTTAATATAATCCTCCTTTAATTAACTATGCCTGGATTTTACAATTTAAATCCCAACTTGAGCTTTTACTAGCCTTTGGTTTGTAGAAAGTCAAAATTAAACCCATGTTTAAATCTTCTTGAAACCCTCATTCAAGAAACCCTATCATAGGTTATTTTGGACAAAATTCAAAATTGATGGGAACAATTCATGTGGGAACACTTTAAAAGTGCCATAGACTCAGTTCAATTTTTATACTAAGGCTTAGTCATGTTTTTCAACACAACCAAACCTTAGTCTAAAAATTATATGCTTGGTCCCTTTTATGTCCCAAGTCATTTATTCCATTTTAACTTATCATGGTATAACTTTATCATTTCAAGGTCCTCTTATTATGTTCTTAAGCTTGATATAATTAATGTATGGTTCTTTTATTATAACTTAGACTAAAACCTTAGTCCTAAAGTCTCATTTATGTTTATTAACATAAAAAATACCTTAGTCTTAAGATTTTATCCTAAGTTTCATATACCACTATGGCCTAACTTAAACATTATGCTTGTTTACAAGATCAACAACCCATATTTAATCGAGCAAACATAATTGAACAGTGTGAGATGGGATTGATAAGTCTAAGATTTTGATCCATGAAACTAATCTTGCTCGACCCCATGGATTGAGATCGATGATCCATGCTCACTCATATGGCCAAGATCCAATGATGCAATATAAGTATTAAGACTAAAAATGTCCCTTTTTATTATATATACCTAGCCTAAGATGGTACTCTAAGGTTTCAATTATATTTATTAATACAATAAAACTTTATGATAAAACCTTATGCCATGACTTTTATTCGAAGGGTCCTATTATTAAAAACTTAGCTTAGATATTTTACCCTAAAGTTTTGGTGTAATTTTTAATATGATAATACCTTAAGTTAAAAAACTTATGTTAAGTGATTATGTTAAGTGCAAACAACTACCACCATTAAAGTTGTATAAAAGCCTTAACATCTACAAAATCCCTAATTTGATCCTAAATTAATCATAGTTGAGTCTAAGATATTAAATCATCATCTAAATAAATTAAATTGAATCTAGAATCAAACTATAAAGCATTAGGAAGCAATTTATCAAACTCATAGTCATGGTAGCCTGAATACATAGAGGATATGTGGAACTCTATCTAACTTCAAACATAGAATAGAGGATCTTCAAGGACACAATGTTTGATGTAATGGATTTAAATACAAGAGACAATAACTAGTCCTAACTATTATAGATAATCCAAGAGCAACCATTCATTTCCACAGGAGAGGAAATTTGAGGAGATTTCATCTTCCTTATCCTAGGTAGTATAACTAGAATCACAAATTGAAGGAATTGACATAATAAAATTGGACTCTGAGGAGATAGTGGAGGATGCTCTGAAGATGCTAGCCAATGCCTATGAATTTGATGAATAATAAGCTCAAACTAAAGAGATAGAGAAAGAAAAGGTGAAGGAATTCACCTTGGTCTTAGTTTTAGTAAGTACCCCAAAGAGAAAAGCTAAGCTATATTTAATTCTAGTAGGAGGCAAGAAGCCCAAGTTTACATTCACTCATCCTTGGAGTGAGGTTAACCTTTTTATTGATGACAACCCAATATAGGGTCCAACCATTCTTAGATGGTTTTTATATGGGAAATTGCAAAAATTTCCTACTTTGCACCATCCTTGCGCAATAACAAAGTCTATAAATATAACTATGCATGGTGAGCTTCAGTCATGGATTGTGGCTTTGTAAAAGGAATATGAACAAAGGATGATGGATCCAGGAGAACCAAGTGGAATATAGATTAAAACCCCTACTCCTCAAGTGACACAAGTGAAGAGATTGGGTGAAAATACCATCTTTGAGGAAAATGTGCTTGAATTGGATCAAGCACAATCATCTCAATTTTAGGCTACCATCAAAGGTTTATAATAGTAAAGGGAGAATTTACAATAATAGAAGGAAAATTTAGAGATGCAAGCTATATTATCACTTTTTGATGCCATGATTAAGATGTTTGAAGCATATTTCTATGATATGTTTGACTCCTTAAAGTCAACAAGGTCTAGAAAAAATGTATTGAGCCAATAAGATGCAATAGTAAAAGGATTAGTCACCCAATGGCAGAATTCAAAGGATAAAATAAAGGAATTGGTCAACATCTTGGTACAGGATTAAATCCTTAGTTTCAAGACCATCAACTTAGCTCACTTGAACTCAACCATGGGATTTATTTTAGATAAGATCAAGCATTTAAGTACATGGTACAAGACCTTGGAAATACTCATTAGAGATGATAAGGAGCTACTAGATAGGATAAAATAATTCCTTGGGACCATGATTGCTAAACCAATAACACTCAACCCCATGGGCTTCATAATAGATGAATAATTTAAGCATAGGATCACCTTATTCATGTAGGAAGTAAGGAGAAAAAACTAAGGCAAGTATAAGATAGAAAATAACATGGTCATGGATATGATCTTTATATGCAATCAAAAGTGTATCATGTCTATAAATCAATCATGGCTTGGAGAAGATAGAACATACCTACACTTTTGATTAGGAATATATTTCTTATGTATGAGCATGACCATTATGGGGATCCACTAGAACTGATGAGGGGATCACTTGTCACAATACACTATGATAATAAGGGTTCTAAATCATATAGTCTAACAAAATCACATAACAATCTTAAAAGAGTCCTAGGTTTAATGTTCACTGTGTTCTAATAAACAAGAAAGTAAATCTAATCTTGTGCACACCAAAGCTTATGGCACAAAGTGGGGGTTATAAATTAAAAAAATAAACTAAACATGTATAGAATACATATACTCATGTCAATGTATATAAAATTCTAATGCATGGGAGAGAAGCACAACTACATTATCTATCTACTCTTACAAAGGAGAAATAAAGTTAGGAATACTTAACTTAAGGATGAATCCATCAAGCCTCAATCTATCCATTAGCCAAGGTGATTCACAAGAGATTATTTTGTTATGTAAGGATAAAAAAGGCTACACAACCTATTTATGCATCCAAATGTCTTATCCACAAGACAAGATTCATATCTCCAAAGAAAGTATAGAACCCTAAGATTTATTCCTCAAGTAGAATGGTAAATAAGAAGATGGTAATTCACACTTATTATTTTTCAATTATCTATTCTCAAATGGTTGAAAATAAACTTATATATATAGGCAGATCTTGCCCTAAATCCTTCTAAATATGTTGACTATATAGGGTCAACCTAGTTGAAATTCTATGTTTTTGGGAGATAAATCACTAGGTCTCGAGCTAGGTTGATCAAAGGGATAACAAAAATCCTAATGAAAGATACCCCTAAATATTATAGGGTTGACCTAATCAACCTTGTACAGTAATTAGAGGTTGAAAACTATACACGATTAACCTAGTTGATCTAGTATAGTCAACTGCTGAAAGGTGGTCAAGGCAAGAACATGAAAGATAAATGATTGGAATGAGTACAAAAAATAAGAATAAGCTTATGGTAAATGGTTTTAAGAGACAAGTGTGTAGATGGTGAGTGGAAAAAGGGACAATAATCTTATGAAGCACCAATGGTCTGCCCACCCCTTTCTTGGTGCACCCCTTAAGGCATGAATTATGAAAGATTGAGACTTGATGGGTTACTACAAGATACAAAGTGTCAGTAAGTGATAAAAGTTTAAAAATATTTTGTGTATACATATGCCCCACTTTAAGCTCATCATGTGTCATGTAAGTGCAACACAGAATGGTGCTTCAAGATAGAACATGATAACACACAATGCTGATGCTAAGTAAAGTGTAGTAAGTAGAAAATAAAATAAATTAAAGAATAGAATTGATAAATACATACCTTTACTTACCTTAGTATTATAGATAAAGAAGTAGACTACAAGAGATTTGAAGGTGTCTAATGTGAAGAACACTATGTGAATCTGTAGAAGTTAGTGTAAAAAATAGCCAAAACTTCATTTTTTTTGGAATATAGGCATATAGTAGTGGAAAATATTCTCTACATCATCATGAATCCAATACATTTTATGATTTGAAAAATAGATGAATAAAAACAAATATATAAGTAAAAGAAGGAATCTACAAAAAAATAATTAAAGAATTTAAATTTTGAAAAGTGTTTTTAAATAGGGGAAAGACAAGTCATTTATTTGGTTATTTTGACATGTGAAAGAGAAAAAATATATCTAGATACCAAAAAAGCTAGGATAGCAAGGAGACGATAGGCTAGATGAGAAGGGGCTCTAGGAGTGGCAACATGTGCACTACATGTATGCAACTATGAATCTTAAGAAAGTTTTTGAGTATTTTAATTAATTAATTGAATTTTTTAGAAAAAAATAATTTTTAGCATTTCTAGATGTCGAAATGAAGCAAAATTAGATTATATAGTTAGGAAAAACCAATTAGGCAAATGGGTTTGTGTAGTCTTATAAAATGTAAATTTTGGTAACTTGGGCGTGACTAATGACACCAAACTCTTAGTCCCTCGTGCTTTCTTTCATGACCCTCTTAAGTTTATTTTCACTAATTCCCACTCATTCGTAACCTTCTAGACTTAGTCCAACTCACCCAAAAAATTCTTTCCAAGATAAATAAATCTCCTTAGGTCCCATTTGCTCATGATAGTAGCACCACACTTAGACTATAACACTGGTGCCACTACTATCTGCTTTTGGTGCTATTATCCAAGCCCATTTCTAGCCCCAAAAATCAATTTATTCTAGTTCCCCATCCTTATCTTTGTCAACCTAACATGAGTAAATTCAACCCATGACCAATAGATCCTTTGAAAAGCCTATTCAAAGATCATTTGGAGAGGGTTGGAAAATATCACTAAGCAAGAAAGAATACAAACAAGACTACTCAAGTAATCTTCCCTATTCTATGCATATAGACAACCAACATGCTTACAAGATCATTCAAGTCCTTACGCCAATATTTATCCACCTCAAGCACATCTAGTTTAGTATTCTGCATCTTCATATAGATAATTAAACAAAGCACATCAAGTAGAGAGAACTACATATGGCTTGATACCTCTTTGGAGTATTGGTATGTAGGCAACGTGCCCACACACAAGGTGTGAAACATTTCCAATGCATCTTACACACACTAACCCCCCTGTTGCTTAAAATTGGTCAAAGCACAATGGAAGATAGGATTTGAAGAGAAAATATGATCTATAAGGAGCTATATAAACTTCTAGCTGATGAAACTTCATAAATAGGGTCACATAGACATAACAAACAAAACCTAGAAAGCTTAGATCCTTAGGATAACAGTGGCAAAGGTGGATTATAACACTAGTGCCATTACTATCTAGTTTTAGTGCTCTTATCCAATCAAAAAATGAATTTTAGATCTCAATTTGTGATAGTGTCTTAGTTTTTCATAGTGAATTTTAGCTTTTGTCTCAGTCAGATCAATCAATTTCTAGCTAAGTTTTTTCTTCTTCTCCTTATTATTATTTTTAGAAAAGTTTGAATTTTAATTAATTTACACAAATCATTAGCTTAATTATTGTCTATTTATTTATTTATTTATTTATTGATTTTACTACTTAGATCCTTTAACTAAATTATGAATAATACACCAATATTTCTAAAACTATTAAATCATTTGTTGAACCTGACTTCATTTGCTCATAAAAACCCTAGAAACCCTAGGGTAAATTTCTTATTGATTTTTCCTATATTTTTTTGATTTTTTTACTTGCATATTAAAATCATAAATTAGCATTAAATTTTTAAATTTTATAGTAATTTTAAAACAATTTTCTTTCAAACCCTAGTTACCCATACTAAGTCTTAGTATTTTCTAAGTAATTTTATAATAATTTTCTATTTTTTTACTAACATATAAAAATTAGGAAATCCATCCAAATTTAAAAATTCAATAGTAATTTTCAAAAACATTTATTTTTCAAAACCCTAGTGGCATCTACTAGGTCTCTTTAAATCACAAATTTTTTAATAAATTTTTGATTTTTTACCTGCATATATAACTCAGAAATTCACTTTCAATTTCAAAGTTTCATAATAAATTGTTCAAATAACTTTATTTCAAACCCTTGTTGCATATACTAAGTCCTCTTGGCTTTTGAGATATCATTTACATCCTAAAATCAGATTTCAAAAAATGGATCTTATTTATTTACAAATTTTTCTTACATTTCTTGAAAATAATAAGGAAACCATCATTGGTCCTATCATGTACATTAATGATGAAGTTTATCATATGTTAGTACAATGATTCATTATTTGCATTTCTTGCTTACTCTTTATAATAAAGGATGATATTACAACATTTATTGCTAAAAATTCACAATATTTCAATATTCATTTTGCATATTCTCTCTCGCTCATACAAAATAATTTCCAACTCCATTTTGTTAAACATGTTACCAATGTTATGTTACATGTCAAAATTTTCTATACATTCATGCACGAATTCATGCTTTATATCTTTCATATGGAATTTTTTTCAAGCTTATCCTGTTAAACACATTATAAATGTCATAGCACATGCCAAAGTTTCTTATACATTTATGCAGAAATTCATGCTTTCTCTCCCTTTTTTGATATCTCCCATGAGGAATAATCTTTATAAACATATTGATATTCAACTCATAACTCCAATTTCATGCATTTAATCCCACATACATGGTTTCTACCTAGAGGAACCATTGCATAAGCTAACAACCATCTGTTAAGTTTCAATGTCATATATTATGCATAGGAAATAAATTCCTTCTCCTCATCTCCACCAAGAGGGTGATAACTACTTTCCCTCTAACTAGGTCCATGCTATCACCCTTCCAAAAGGTGAGGAAACCTATACTATTGTTCCTAATGCATACATTCAACTTATATCTTCTTCAAATCCTCTTCAATATATGTGCTTACATGTTCAATCAGAAGCAAATAAGGTTTGGATTTGTAAGACTCTAAGGGATCAAATCACTAGTATGAGCAAGTTAATTTAAAATTTACAAATACAAAATCAACTATTACATGAAAAGATCACAACGTTAAAAAATCAGATTATACAAAAGCCTCAAAGGCACCCTAGTACCAACCATGTATATGTACCTTCACCTAGTCAATTGGTTGCAAGCAATATTACATATAAAAACAAAAAATCACAACAAAGAAACTCTACAAATAGTGATTCAAAAATAATTCAAACATAAAATAAGAGTTCACGTGAGGTACTAAGGGAAATGATTCAATATAAGTTGATCAAAATACCTCCTTTACATCTAGTGAGAAGATCCATATATTATTATGCATATCATAGAATGCATGGACATCACATAAATTCATGTTTGGCTGTGAAAAAACATATACAATAGATAATTAATAATAAGGACCCTATACAAGGTAAATCAATCAATAAGTCCATAGTGAC
Organism: Torreya grandis; assembly: GCA_037957365.1. Lineage (NCBI taxonomy): Eukaryota > Viridiplantae > Streptophyta > Pinopsida > Cupressales > Taxaceae > Torreya > Torreya grandis. The sequence goes on along the minus strand of JARHVA010002198.1, from coordinate 443,499 downwards.
ACAGAAACACATTCACAAAGGGTCAAATTTAGAAATAGTACAAAAGTGGTTACCAAAGCATAACTCAGAATAATAAAAGGATCAAAAAACAAACTTAGAGCAAAATTTGACACTACAAGAACATGTAAAGCATTAAAAATATGCAAATATACCTCTAAAAAATGATGCTTAACTTGAAAATTAGTATGGGTTTGGTCAAAAATATCTACAACAGTTTGATTATCAAGGTCAATGGTTGGGCAAGTGGACTCAAGGCATCACTACTCCTATTTTAGCAATTGATAATGTTTGTCACCAAGGTTTGATATTTATTGAACATCCTAAGGAAAATCATTCACATACATGATTTATCAAAGGAAAATATTTAGATACAAAAAAATTCAACACTAGCATTCCATTGGTTCAAAATCAAGAAGATAATAATGAGTAGAATAATACAGGTTATTATGATTTCCAAGATACCAACAATGAATCTGAATATTCAAAATCATAGTCACAGCCATTCACTCATGGTTCATAATCATGCATGATTCTTTTGTTTGATACAAGACACCATGATAGGGAGTCTCTCATGAGACTCATCGGTTAGTATCATCTCTTCTTAGCCTCACTTGTATATAGTTTATTTTTGCTTACTTGTACATAGTTTCTTAGTTTTTATTGTACATAGTCTCTTTATGATTGATTGTATATAGCTTATATCAACAATCCAAAAACATTCAAATATTCTAAAAATACAAAAAAATTCAAATATTCAAAAACACAATTTTTTTTAGTTGTATGCATTATCCATGCTTTATATTTATACTACTATGATAGACTTACATTTTATTTTTCTATGCTATTATTTGTCGATTTATCTACATTACCATGCTTCACTTGATCTTCGTTGAGTGTGTGAAATGACATCTAGATCTTTGATTGCTTCACTCTAACCATTGAGGGGGGCATCCTACTTCTACATCGAGACATACGTAGATATACATACCCACTGGGGGCATCTTCTACATGACTACACCATCCAGGTTATGTCATTCTTACACCACATACTCTAATTATCATATTGACGTACATTACTTACTAGCTTACATTGATTACCATAACCACATCTCACTAGTATATAACACTTGTGTATTTCTTAGCATATATCTAGTCTTGTACTAACATGTCTTGCATACTTTCCCTCTTGCTTTGATTATTTAGATGTGATTGTACTTCAAGTTCCTTATATGTTTTCCTTTCTTTCTTTGTATAGCTAGATATGATTGCATTGCTCAGTTCCTATTTATTTCCTATATGTGCCTTAGGATATTTGCTAATGTCCTTTATTTCTATGTCTTGTGTGTGCCTTAGGGCATTTGCCAATGTCCTATGCCTATACTATTTCATGTGATTGTGGCTTCCATGCTAACCTTACTTATTTCAATTATATGTGTATGTGACATTTGAACATGCCTTGTATGCTTTCCTTATAGTATGAGTGACATGTGCTCATGTCCCTTGTTTTTGTGGCCCCTTGGCTACCGTTTTATGCTTCTTGCTTCTTACTTTGTGTGATTGTTGCTTGTTTTCTTCTCATTGTTTGCAATGCCGTGATCCACATCATACATTTATCTTGCTTTCTTGGATGCCATGATGGACATCATGCTCCATACCTCCAAATAACAACTAACAATTAACCAGACTTTCATTTTTAGTTTAGTACATTACATATGTTATTGCATTATTATATCCATCTAGGCATATCCCTATTGACCTAAAAATCTCTCAATACAAATCATGCTATATCTTAAGATATCTTGTCAATTATCATTGCTATATCATATATCTTTACAACATAACACACTTACAGGGCTCTTTCTTCTAAGGGTAGTTATTTCAAGGTCTTCATTCCTACCCTTAGAAGAGGGGACAACAAATAGGGGTTTTATCTCAGAGATCAGAGTTCCTAAAATAAAAAATCCAACATTCAATACACCTATAACAATAACCAGACATCAAAACAAACCAGGTAGATAGTGAGAATATCAAAACAGTTACCAGATTTGGCCCAAGAAAATAACACCCAACTAGGACTATAACATTGGTGCCACTAATGTCCACTTTCAGTGCTGCTATCCAAACAACAAAAAAACTAGACTTTCTAGAAGAATGTAGAAAAGTAGGTTTAGTTATAGTTTTGTACAAACAAAATAGTTCATAATCAATAGTTTTTAGTATACTTTCAATTAAATAATCTAGATATAGGGGGTATCATGTACGATATGATGGATCTCACTTCTATTTTTAGATACGATAGTTGATATGACTTCTAGATCAGAATCCATGTTTCAAACACTAGTGATTGGGGGCAATGTGCATGACACATTTGTTTATTTTATTTCTGAGTTTAGTATTACCTAGGAATTCTTAGTAGTTGGATGCCTTATTCCATATATAGATGGTTGGAATCATTTTGGAATGGCTTTAATATAATCCTAACTTCTACATTCCTGAGTTCATGAGTTTTTGAGTGGCTTTCATACAAGCCTAGTGCACCAGTTTAGAGTGGCTTTCATACAAGCCTAATCTCCATCTTTTGGAGTGGACAAAAGTGGCCTAGTTTCTAGCATACATTTGGATATCCATGTCAAAATTTTTATATCATAGTTCATTCATGGGATTTAAGAACCATCTCATATGATATACATTTCATACTAGTATCAATTCATAGCTTCACTTCACGGGGCAATGATGGAGGAAAAGGACTAGCTAACCTTTGTATTATTGAGCCACCTATTTAGAGGGATTAGACACACAGTCCAAACATTTATTAACACACTCAAGACCACCTAGCTTCATTGTTTGGAAATACAGAAGCACAATTGATTACCATATACAAGCAACTTACATGCAGAATTAAACCAGAATCACAAGTAACTAGAATTCAGAAATAACACAGAATATGAGAGACAATACACAACTTGTATTAATAATCATCCAAAAAAGAATACAATAAAGAAGATGCCACTTATTCACACCTCTCAGAGGCTTCCCACACCTCAAGTGTACAGTAATTCTTTCCTCAAAGCTCTCTCTCTTATGGTCCCAACACACAACTCAAACACAGAGTTGGTGTTCACCTCCAACCAGTCAGTATCCACTACTACCAGTACCCAAGTACTCCACGTACTCCACAAGTGCTCCACGCACTCCAAGTAGATCTCCCCTGAAATTCAAACAACTTGCAACTCAAATGATCTTACTTATGGAAGGAACTACCTTGCCTTCTTCTTTGCTCTCTTTCTGAGTACACACTGTACTCCAAGTAGATCCTGCCTGATCTTGCTCCCTGTTGTGTTGCTGTCCTCTCTAATCTTGCACACCTGAAAATCAATTTGGTTCTACACACTTGCAAACCTAGATCCTACACACACATACATCTACAAATCAATGATGTTACTTACCCATGCAGATCTCCTAACGTAGCCATGCACACCTGCTGACCAAGATCATACATACATGAAGAACCCTTCTGATTCTCCAAACCAGCACCCACACTTGGCACTGTGAGACTAGGAGGAACACACCATGCTCTCTTCACACATAGAAGGAGCTAATATTTGCTCTCTTACTCTCTAGCACAAATTACAATATAGCCCATGAGTCTATTATATAGATCTCATGCAAACAATAATTAGACACCTAATTACAATAATTAGATCCGCAGCTCGAGACTATAATTAGCCCTCAACATGCAAACACTTGGTTCGTTAACTAACTGTCCATGAACTGGTAGTTCTAAATCGCATAGGCAAACGATGTTGGTCCCTATCTGCCTGGAGGTGACTAACGTCGGTCGACTTCTGACCGACGTTAGTTGCTCTTCTGTCTGCACCCTGCCAACATCGGTTGGCCTGACCAATGCCGGTGTCTGTGACACTTAGCAACCTCCTCCCCTATTTGCATCAGTGAAGCTTTTAGCTCCACAACCTAACAATCTCCCACTTGGAGATAAATAGCTGCACTGTACTTGTACCCCATCTAATCTATTTCCTGGCTTATATCCCTCTTCAAGCTCAACCTTGAAGACCAACCACCACAAATCCTGTGGTGCACCTCCTGTCATCCAAGTAACCTGCCACATCCAAACCTACAAACCCATGTAGTGAAGTCTTGACCCTGCATAACATGTATACCTGCTATTGGTCCCTCTCAAATACCTGAGAACCCACTTCCTTGAATTGGCTCCTAACTCTCTGATAGCTCCTACTGCAGGGAAAAACTCAGGTCTATACCAGACCTCATGTGATTTCAGACACTGAACTGTTTAGCCCTTAGTGTGCTCCAATTTTGCATCCTGCGTATTGAACCTTGCCAACCCCTGATTCACATCAGCTCTCACTAGAGACAAAATCAACCTGTGATCTTCCATGTCTCTCATGCCAAAGAATTTCACTGCTCCCAAATCCTTCATGGCAAACCACTGAACTAACCTTACCCTTAGCTTAGCAAAACCCTATATGTCTAAACCTTCAACATGCATACCATCCACATACAGTAACAAGATAATGTTGCAATCATCATCCACCTGGTAAGACAAATACAATGGTTACACTGACATTGACTAAATCCCTTCTTTGTCATCCACTTGTCAAAACCTGTACCACTGTCCTGCAGCTTCCTCAAGACCATATGACTTGGCCTTCTGTATCACGTGTCCATTCTCTCTATTCTTTAACTAAGATATCCATTCATCTCTCAGTGCTTTCTTTCGGATGGCAACCCTACCAAATCTCTCGTTTGGTTCTACAACCTGTTCATGCCATGCTCCCACTGTTTCTTGGATCCTTCCTGCTCTGTAGTAAGCAACGAGTATAAAGAAGAGGAACAATGAATTTGAAGCTTACTTACCCTTTTAGTCCTCTATATGGGTGTTTGAGACTCCTTGACAGCTTGCTATCTACCCAAAATCTGTTACAGTGACCGACCTCAGTCACCACATAGTCTGCATCTGACTGACATCGGTTCCATGCGCCTATCTTGACTACTGACCCCACCGACGTTAATGTCTACCTGCTACTGACATCGGTCTTACCCTACCCAGCACCACCAGCTCTGGTCTACACATGACCGACATCGGCACCTGTCTGTTCAACACCGGTTCCTCCTGATCGATGTCGGCACCTATGTTTGCCTGTGAGTGATGACTTTTTACCCACGAGCTCTCCATGGATCAAAATCCTATCCAAACTGTCCTACTCAGAGTTACTCAGTCCCATCTACTGATCTCTTTCTACCATCTCCTCCAAAAACACCAAGGCTTTCCAGTTCTTAAGTCTGTCAAACACATCTAACTTCCTCTTAAGAACATGCATCTCCTTCTTACTCTTGTGACCAAGCCTATAAAGCCACGTCTCTGCAATAGAAGAAGAATCAATAATATAAGCAAGTAGATAAAGATTACCTGCTTTCTTACCACCAGCTAATTCAAGTGCATCCACTACGAGAGTTCTTGTGCATCTCTCATCACCCAACTTCTCTGAAGAAATTAACCTTATCTTCAAAACTGGGACCTGCATGACCTCCTTCAACACCCATGTGTTGGCCGCCTGTAATTTCAACTTCACTTCCCCTTTGCCAATAATCTGACAAGGCTCACCAACCCCTCTACTTGGGGCTACATGGAAAGAGGCAACATAATCTATAGAACAAGATTCTACTTTATCCAAGAAACATCCCAGAGCATCCTATACAACAACATCTACTTCTTCAGTTCCTTCATGATGATTTGCTACCAACCAACAATATTTCTTTACCTGCTCTTTCTTTCCATAGGACCATAATTGACCATTCATGCTTTTCAATTCCTCCATTCTTAGCTTACTTTCTTCTACCGTTGCTATACTCCCACTCAATCAGAAACCCCTGAGAGTGACATGTAACCAAACACAAAACTGCTCCCTGCAACCTTAGCTTTGATACCACTTGTTGGTGGTATCAAGCTATGAGCCAACAACCTCTCTCTAATACCACTTGTTGGGAAATATGGAAGCACAATTGATTACCATATACAAGTAACTTACATGCAGAATTAAACTAGAATCACAAGTAACTAGAATTTAGAAACAACACAGAATATGAGAGACAATACACAACTTGTATTAATACTCATCAAGAAAAAAATACAATAAAGAAGATGCCACCTCTTCTTCACACCTCTCAGAGGCTTTCCACACCTCAAGTGTACAGTAATTCTTTCCTCAAAGCTCTCTCTCTTACGGTCCCAACACACAACTCAAACACAGAGTTGGTGTTCACCTCCAACTAGTTAGTATCCACTACTGCCAGTACCCAAGTACTCCATGTACTCCACAAGTGCTCCACGCACTCCAAGTAGATCTCCCCTGAACTTGCAACAACTTGCAACTCAAATGATCTTACTTATGGAAGGAACTACCTTGCCTTCCTCTTTGCTCTCTTTTTGAGTACACACTGTAATCTAAGTAGATCCTACCTGATCTTGCTCCCTATTGTGTTGTTATCCTCCCTGATCTTGCACACCTACAAATCAATCTGATTCTGCACACCTACAAACTTGGATCCTGCACACACATACACCTACAGATCAATGATCTTACTTACCCATGAAGATCTCCTAATGTAGCCATGCACACCTACTTACCAAGATCATCCATACATGAAGAACCCTTATGATTCTCCAAACCAACACCCACACTTGGCACTGTGGCACTAGGAAGAACACACCATGCTCTCTTCACACACAGAAGGAGCTAACATTTGCTCTCTTACTCTCTAGAAAAAATTACAATACAACCCATGAGTCTATTATATAGATCTCATGCAAATAATAATTAGACACCTAATTACAATAATTATATCTGCAGCTCGAGACTATAATTAGCTCTCAACATGTAAACACCTGGTTCGTTAACTAACTATCTATGAATTGGCAGTTTTGAACTGCACAAGCGATCGACGTCAGTCCCTGTCTGCCTGAAGGTGACTGACATCGGTCGACTTCTGACCGACGTCGATTGCTCTTCTGTCTACACCCTGCTGACGTTGATTGACCTGATTGATGCCGGTGTTTGTGACACTCAGCAACCTCCTCCCCTATTTGCATCAGTGAAGCTTTTAGCTCCATAACCTAACATTCATTTATCGAGTGAGAATGGAACAAAAGGGCCAACATTTGCATTCTTAAACCACTTCTATGGAATTGAGAACTCAACTCCTTTTAGGATATTACTCTTGATACAACACCTTCCAGCATTATTCATCATAATCTAACATCACTTAGCATCACAATAGGTTTTATATTGGTCCACATACTTGGTGAGGTGTATTCATTCCTTTCTCTTCCTCTCTCTTACCTAGTTTTGTATGTTTTTATTTTAGATGTAACATATATAGTAAGAACTGATCTACTTTATATTTTCTCTTGTAGATTCACACTTCATAACATGCTCTCACATCACATAACTTCATGAGATTCACTCATAATTTCAAGTACGCTTTCTATTTTTCTTTGATCCTAGTATTTTGCTTTGCTGCATCACTAGAATAAAGGGGGAAAAAATGTAAATTGGTAACTTAAGCGTGACTAATGACACCCAACCCTTAGGTATTTCATGCTTGATTTCATGACCATATTAGGAATATTTTCATTGATTCTCAATCATATATAGCTTTCTAGGCTTGGTCTTAGGTCACCCAGACTATTTTTTCCAAGATAAATTAATCCCCCCAGGTCTTGTCTTCTTAGGACAATAGTGACACACTTGGATTATAACACTAGTACCAATACTATCCACTTTTGATGCTATTTTCCAAGCCCATGTTTGACCCCAATGGTCAATTTATTTTAGTTCCCCATCCTTATCTTTGTCAGCCTAATGTGAGTACATTCAATCCATGACCAATAGATCCTTATAAAAGTCCATTTAAAGATCATTTGGAGAGGGTTGGCAAATATCACTAAGCAAACAAATATACAAGCAAGACTACTCAAGAAATCTTCCTTATTCTCAACATACAACTAGCCCATACTTACAATCTCATTCAAGTACTTACACCAATCCCTAGCCACTTCAAGAATATATAGTTTAACATTTTGTATCTTCATATACACAATTGCACAAAACACATCAAGTGGGGAGAATTACATATAGCTTGATCCCTCTTTAGAGTATTGGTATGTAGGAAACGTGCCTACACATAGGGTGTGAATCATGTCTAGTGAATCTTACACACACTAACCCCCATCTTGCTTAAAATTGGTCAAATCATAATGGAAGATAGGGTTTGAAGGGAGAATCTTCTCTACAAGGAGCTGTACAAACTTCTAGCTCATGAAAATTCACAGATAGGGTCACATAGACATAGTAAACGAAAACTAAAAATCTCAAATCCTTAGGATAATAGTGGTAAAGGTGGAATATAGAACCAGTACCACTACTATCTAGTTTTGGTGCTCCTATCCACTCACAAAATAAAGTTCAAATCTCAATTTGTGATAGTGTCTCAGTCCTGCATAGTGAATTTTAGCTTCTATCTCAATCAGATCAATCAATTTTTAGCTAAGTTTTTTTTCTTCTACTTATTACTATTTTTATAAAAATTTGAATTGCAATTAATTTACACAAATTTGTATCTTAATTATTGTCTATTTATTTATTGATTTTACTACTCAGACCTTTTAACTAAATTAGGAATAATACACCAATATTCCCAAAACTATTAAATCAATCTGAAGGATTTAAAAAGAAAATTGAAAAAAGGAACTTTTTAAGGAAAATGCAAGGGGTCAGTAATAAAAATAATTGGGTCAACCTAATCGACCTAGCAGGCTGAAAATAGTCAAAATACACATTGTGGACCCTGTACATTTTATAGACTACCGACCTAGAATAGTTTTGAAAATTGATTCAAAAAGTCCAAAATGATAATGTAGTACTAGGGAAGGGAAAAAAAGAGGGTTGACTTATATTTTTAAGTCAACTAAGTCAAAAATAGGGAAATTTTGGTCAAACTAGGTTGACCAAAGAACCAAAATAGTATAAAAATACGTGCAAAAGGTCAAAAGAAGGCTTGAATTATTGAAATGACCAAGTAAGGGCAAAGAATAAAAATAGGTAAAAATGAATTAATTAAATAAATTTATTCTTGTTTTTTATTGATATTATAAAAATAATGTATTGTGATTATACATGACATGGAGGATCTAATACATCTTTTATTGTTTCTTGGTTGTAGGGATGACCCAGATTCTATAGATTAGTAGACATGTATTAGCTACTAGATCTACTGGAACATCTGACCATAGGAGATAGATATAGGCTAGTAGTTATAGTCCTAAGAGGTATAACTAACATGTACAAGATTCCATTGAATGTGGATATGTTAGTCATGTTCCTTGGATGTGGGGAATGAATGACTAACACCTTTAGATGGGAGGTGGATGGGGATGTGGTAGAGGTAGCTATCACTCTGGAGGATGTGCATGCCATCCTAGGGATATTGATAGTAGGAGCACTAATAACTACAAGCATACAAAACAACTTAGAGGAGAGGAGAGCCTTATCCATGTGGGCTATAGGCTTGAATATGATATTAATGGGTAGGAGAGTTAGTATGTTTAATATATATGTATCATAGATTCTAGATATCTAGAAAGCTATGATAGGACTTATGACACAACAAGTACTATGTCACAAGTTAGATAGTAAGGTACCACTATTCATAGTAGCCTTGAGTAGGATGATCTTAGAAGAGGGAGTACTATATGATCTTGGTTCTATCAGTTGGGTCAAGCTCATGCATGATCTATATGGGGTACTAGTCAGAGGGTAGAAGTTGATGAGACCAATCATATTACTGATGGCTTAGATATATGAGAGGTTTTCCATGTATCATCTAGCTAGGTTGACCCATGTGATCAATGATAGGTCACCTTGAGTGCAGAGATGGAGAGGACTAGGTAGCATGGGCCATGCCCCACATTGTAGTGTTATAGATAGTGAGACACCCAGACATAGTGTGGTGGCCATATGGGCACATAATGACTACATGGCCAAATTGGGACATAGTTACACTAGTTAAAATGAAGACAAAGGTTATTAGACACTATACTTGGTATAAATAACCACACGTGATGGTATAAGTACTAGAATAGATGGGCTTACCTCATCTAATAGTATCGATATTGATTCCTGAGTAGTGGGTTCAATATGTGAGAGATCCATGGGGGAGGAGGGGACTAGGGCCACAAATGATGAGGCCGATGCTTAGACCATATCTTGAGCAACCATGTACTAGATGAGTATGATAGGGATTATAGTAGGAGGAGATGGATATGGAGGTAGTGGTACCAAATATAACACCACCAGCTCTATAGAAAGATGAGCAGTGACCATCAAGGACATGATGTTGATGGAGGCAGGAGGAGTAAGAGAGAGTGGAGACTATCACCATCCCTGATGACCTAGTAGGTGAGTCAGAGGAGAGATAGATGATAGAGAGGCCACTTAGGTGTAGGTTAAGGTGGATGTGAGCCATGACAACTAGATTTGAGCTAAGGAGGTGACCTATAGAGGAGGTGTTAAGAGGCCATGCAGATGGAGAGACTATGCTAAATAGTCATGCAAATGGTGAGACCATAGTGGCCAAGACATAGAAATATGATTAATTATAGATTAATCTTTTATTTTTAAATAAATACTAGAGGTAGATAGATATTGTGAAATATAACATTGATCTAATATCTATCTGGGTGTGATTTTATAGGCATGGTTAAGGATGAGGAGGAGAGATGGGGTCCCTTATGAAGGGAGCACTCCATGACATCCTAGTTGAGACTCTATAGTTGTATTACCCTAATACATTAGATGACCCTAGTGTACCATCTACCCTAGCTCAAGTGAGCTAGTTCAAATTAATAGGGGAGGAAGTGAGGTAAATATGAGCACAAAAGGAGAGAGGATGTAACCACCTATAAATATGGGTGTAGGCAAGAAACGAGCATGGCAGGCCCTAATAGATGAGAGAGATATGCATTTGGATACATTGACATAGATGAGACAAGCACATACAATGACCCTAACCTATATGACATAGGTACAGGAAAAGGAGAGAGTGACACACATGGTGACCTTAGCCTAGTTGGTGTAGGTATAGGCACAAGTGGCACATATAGAGGGATAGATAGATGGATTGAGATCTTAGATGGACTCCTTATAGCATAATATTTAGAGGAGTTAGACCAAGGCCTCAGTAAGTAGTATGAATAGTCCATGAGATAAACATGATGGAACCCCGCCATAGAGTTGGAACATTGTATATGGTTGTACTTGTTGTATCAAAACTCATGAGATGTATCTATGATGCATTATTTTGGAATATTGATGCTGATTATGTATGTTGTTATCATTATAGTTATGGATAATTTGAATATATTTCTTTCTAGCACATGTATCTAGCTATTATTGTATATGCTATAGGAAATATATGAGATGTGGTTTCTTTTATAGCACTATGTAGAACACATGCATGGTTAAAAAGAAATAGGCAAAAGGGATTTGGTAAAATATAATCAATAAAAAATGTACTACACACTATTTCAAGTTCGGAAATGTGTAATAACAAGAAAATGACTAAGTATAAAGAACCAAGGGATGGTAAAATAAGATGGTAAAAAGGAATTTGTTTTTAAACCAAAGTGAAAGATTTTTGTACCAAATTAAAACAAGTAAAACCATACTAAATCACTTTGGGACGTATGAAAATAATGTAATAAAATGGAAGGTATGTAAAAGGGCATAAATGGTATAAAAAAAATTAAATTAAGTCAATCAATCATACTAAATCTTATTGGGAAGTATAAGAGAAAAATAAAATTAGAAAAAGATTGGTTTTAAATTTATCACACTAATTTAGGTTGAAAAGTATGAAAAATTCAAGAAATGGTTATATTATTACATGCACTCAAAAAATAAGAAGATAAAAGTGAAAGAGCAATGAAGTAAGCATAAAACACACTAAATCAATCTAGGAAGTATGTCGATGACATATAACTTCATAATCAATCACATCTTATCTCATATTTGACACATGCAATTTTGTTTGTGACTTGTATTATTGGAATTTTTTTTGAGGAATGTTAGGTCCTATCTACAGTCTTATAATGCAACTCACAAATATAACACCATTGGGGTGTAAAAATCAAGACAATCAGGTAACAAAGGATGTGGGTAATAAGAAGGAAAAAGGTGGTAATTTATGAGGAATGTTGGGTCCTATCCATGATCTTAAAATGCAACTCACAAATGAAATCCCAAGGGGAGTGATCAGTAGACAAAATAATGAGAGATATAGAGAATGAAAAAGGGAATATAAAAAGCAAGACTTAGTCATCTTATAAGAAGACCTTAGGAGACAAGAGGCATACTAAGGACACGAGAAGACACTAAGTGACTAGTGACCATCAATGTATAAAAGAAAAATGTTTGTTATAGACACAAAGCTTTATAGGCATATAAACATGCTACTAAGATTAACTCATGAAGGTAGATTTGTTGGGGATCAACCAACAATAGATTACACTTGTGAAAGCAATAAACACGGAATTAAATCAGATAGACAAGTAACTAGAATGAGATAATAGCAAGAACAAGAGATACAAGAAACCACCCTGAAAACTTGTATTAACAAACTCTTTACAAAAGGAATACAATTGAAGAAACTTCTTTCTTCCACACCTCTTCTAGATGTATAGATCTCTCACTAGATCTCTATTCCTCAAGAGCTCTCTCTCTCAAGAACAATCAACTCCAACAAGCCTGGATTGATTCAATTCTGTACTGTTCTTCACATACAATGAACTAATACAATAATTCACACTACAAAGCTAAGAAGATCTAATTCTACATATAGAATTAGGAGACTTGAGCATGCACTTCCAACAAATAGTTAAGCCACTTGAACAAGGGCTCTAAAAATAATATTGCTAATAATAGAGACGCGAGCTTAAGACTACAACTCAAACTCATCATGCAAACACTTGCTTCTATCCTCAGAAATAGATTTTTGGATGCACAGGTAACTGACGTCGGTTCCTGCTGCTTCCTGTGACTGCCGCCAGCCGACCTACTACCGACGTCAGCGTCTCTGCAACTGCACCTAACCAAAGTCGATCTCTCCTGACCGACGCCGGTGTCTGTGTAGACCCAAAACTGTCAAAGTGTGCTCCTTGGTGAAGCTTTTAGCTCCACACCCTAACAATCTCCCACTTGGAGATAAACAGCTGCACCAGTACCTATACAGCAACATCTTCTAGCTCCTCCATCTTCAGCTCAATCATAAAGACCAACAGAAGTTGAATGAAGATTCAACTTCTCCTTTGTAACTGGCTTGGTTAACATATCAGCAGGATTCCTATCTGTATGGATCTTCTCCAGCTTCAACTCACCATCTTCCAATACCTATCATATGAAATGGTACCTTAGCTGTATGTGCTTTGTTCTTGAATGAAAGGCTGAATTTTTAGCCAAATGGATTGCACTCTGACTGTCACTATACAATCTGCAACTCTCATGCTCCCTACCAAGCTCATCCATGAACCGTGTCATCCATATCATCTCTTTGCTAGCCTCTGTGGCTGCAATATACTCTGCTTCTGTAGTTGACAAGGCAACAACCTTTTGCAACTTAGATATCCAGCTAACCACCGTTCCACCTACAGTGAAAACATAACCTGTAGTGCTCCTCTTGCCATCCAAATCACCTGCCATATCTGAATCTACATAACCATGTAGAGAAGTATCTGAACCTCCATAGCACAAGTGCCTACTGCTGGTTCCTCTCAGATATCTAAGGATCCACTGAACTGCTTTCCAATGTTCCTTACCTAGATTGGCCATATACTTACTTACAACTCCCACTGCTTGGGCAATATCTGGTCTAGTACACACCATTGCATACATCAAACTCCCTACTGCGGAAGAATATGGAACCTTACTCATGTACTCTACCTCATCATATGAATTAGGACATTGTTCTTTACTCAACTTAAAATGTCTAGCCAAAGGTGTGCTTACCGGTTTAGCATCCTGCATATTAAACCATTTCAACACCTTGTCCACATAATCTTCTTGAGACAATATCAATCTGTGATTTTTCCTGTCTCTCTTAATGCTCATACCAAGGATTTTCTTTGCTGCTCCCAAATCCTTCATAGCAAACGTTTGAGCTAATTTCACCTTAAGCTCAGAGATATCCTGCATGTGAGATCCTGCAACCAGCATATCATCTACATACAACAATAGAATAATATATCTACCATTATCAAATCTCTTGAAATACATGCAATGGTCAGATTGACACCTACTGTAGCCATGCTCAGTCATAAACCTATCAAATTTTAAGTACCATTGCCTAGGAGCTTGCTTGAGGCCATACAAGCTTTTCTTCAATCTGCACACTAACTTCTCCTTACCCTTGACCTCGAATCCTTCTGGCTATTCCATATATATTTCCTCATCCAAATCTCCATGAAGAAACACTGTCTTAACATCTAGTTGCTCAAGATGCAAATCCTCAAAAGCAACCAAAGACAATACAACCCTTATAGAAGTCATCTTAACAACAGGAGAAAAAATCTCACCAAAGTCAATACCTGGCTTTTGTGCAAATCCTTTTACTACCAATCTGGCCTTATATCTCATATGTCCATTTTCACCTTCTTTAACCTATAGGTCCATCTGTTCTTGAGTGTTCTCTTACCTGCTGGCAATTCAACTAAATCCCATGTTTGGTTCTCTCTTAAGGACTCCAACTCCTCAACCATGCCACACTCCCACTGACTCTTGGACTCCACCTGTATTGCTTCTTCAAAACTCTCTGGTTCTCCACCATCAATTAGTAATAAATAGAATAAAGAAGGAGAATATCTAATTGGAGGCTTACTCACCCTTTCTGACCTCCTGATGGGCGTTTGAGACTCGTTCATAACACGCTGTCCACCCAAATTCTCTGACAGTGACCAACCTCGGTCACCTCCAGACCTGTTACTGGCCGACGTCAATTCTGCCTGACTGACCTCGGTGCCTGTACTACCGACGTCAGTCTTTGTACGGCCGACGCCAGTTTCTGTACTGCCGACGCTGGTTCCTATCCTGTCGACGTCATTCTCTGTGTTTTCCTGCAAGTGATTATTTCTTTTTCCCACGAGCTCATATTGGACCTTCACCTCATCCAATTCACCATTGCTTTGCTCAGATTGATTTAGCTTCCTTCGTTGATCACAATACATCACTCTTTCATTGAAAACAATATCACGACTCCTAATTACCTTATTAGTTTCTAGATTCCATAATCTGTAACCAAAATCATCTGAGCCATAGCCAATGCATGTGCACCTCATAGACCTAAGCTTCTTTCTATTTTCTTTATCTATGTGCACAAAGGCTTCACAACCAAAAAATTTGAGATATGAGAGATCAACATTTTTACCTGTCCATGCCTCTTCTGGAATACCACCATCCAGAGCTATAGAGGGTCCTCTGTTAATCAGGTATACTGCAGTGTCAACAGCTTGTGCCCAAAACTATAAGGGCAAATCAGCATGCAATCTCATACATCTTGCACGCTCCATTATTGTCCTGTTCATCCTTTTAGCAATTCCATTCTACTGAGGTGTCCTTGGAACCATCCTTTGCCTATGGATTCCATGCATATAACAATAATCTCTGAACTTATAACTGCATAATTCACCGCCATTGTTAGATCTCAGGCACTTCAAATTTTACCTATTTCATTCTCAACCATAGCTTTCCAAATCTTAAAAGTCTCAAATACATCAGATTTTCTTCTAATACAATAGATCCAAACCTTCCTTGTAGCATCATCTATGAAAGATACATAGTACTGTGATCCTCCAATGGAAGCAACCTGAGCCAGTCTCCACATGTCTGTGTGAACAAGCTACAACTTATGCCTCTTCTTAGTAGACCCAGTCTTGAGAAAACTAACCCTTTTCTATTTTCCAAATACACAATGCTCACAAAACTCTAGATCTATGCCTTTTAAATCCAAAAGCATACCTTTGGACTTAAGAATTGACATCCCCTTCTCACTCATGTGGCCAAGCCTTGAGTGCCACAATTTAGCATCCACATTTGAAGTAGATAATACAAAAGGAGATTTATTAGTAACGCAATTACACAAATAGAGAGTACCTTCTCTCTTACCTCTGGCCATAACAAGTGCACCCTTGGTCACCTTCCAAGATTTTGCTGTGAGAGTTACTGTACAACCCTCATCCCCTAACTTTCCTACAGAAATCAAATTTCTCTTCAAGCTAGGAACATGCATCACATCTCTCAACACCCATGTGTTGCTATTCTGCATCTTCACTTGCACTTTACCTTTGCCAATTATTTTACAGGGCTCATCATCCCCTAGATACACTATTCCAAAATCTCCATGGATATAGTCACTAAAATATTCCCTGTTAGGGGTAGCATGAAAAGATGCACCAGAATCTAACACCCAAGATTCTATATTATTATGCAGAGAGAAAATTAAAGCATCTTGTGCAATACCTGCAACCTTGGCTTCTTCCTTTCCTTTGTGCTGATTGTCCTCCTTAGGCTTTGACCAACAATCTCTGCTTATGTGCCCCATCTTTCCACAATTCCAGCATTGTGGCCTTCTGCCATTTCTGAATTTAGATCTGCCTTTCCCCTTAGATTTGGATCTTGATCTGCCTTTCTTGCTCTTCTCTTTCTGCCTCCCCCTGCTCTCAAAACTTAAAGCATTCCCAGATGTCTCTTCTATACTTTTCCTGTGAATTTCCTCATTCAAGATAACACTAACAACATCCTCTACTTTTAAAATATTTGATGCAGATACAGTATTACTTATTGCCATTACTAAGCCATGCCATCTTTCAGGCAAAGAACACAATATTAAAAGAGCTTTTATTTCATCATCAAACACTATATTGACTGAACTCAATTGATTCACAATTCCATTGAAATCATTCAGATGAGTAGAAACAGATCCACCTTCATTCATATGCAAATTAAATAACTGCTTCATAAGATATACCTTATTAGAAGCTGAGGGTTTTTCATACAAATTTGCTAACATAGTCATCAACTCTACCGTATACTTTGCCTGTGATAAATTAGATATCACAGTGGATGCTAGACTCAGTCTTATAAACCCCAGAGCCTTTCTATCAAGAACTTCCCATTCTTCATCCTCCATGTCTTTGGGCTTCTTTGCAACCCCACCTAACGGTAAGTAGAGATCTTTCTGATACAGATAATCCTCTATCTGCATTCTCCAATATTGGCAATTTTTGCCATTGAACTTTTCCATTCTCAATTTACTTTCATCTGCCATTGCTTCTCCCACTTGAACAGAAATCCCTGTGAGAACCTGTAATCAATACACACTACACAGATCTGAACCACCTGTTAGTGAACCTGAGCTCTGATACCACTTGTTGGGGATCAACCAACAATAGATTACACTTGTGAAAGCAATAAACACGAAATTAAGTCAGATAGACAAGTAACTAGAATGAGATAATAACAAGAACAAGAGATACAAGAAACCATCCTGAAAACTTGTATTAACAAACTCTTTACAAAAGGAATACAATTGAAGAAACTTCTTTCTTCCACACCTCTCCTAGATGTATAGATCTCTCACTAGATCTCTATTCCTCAAGAGCTCTCTCTCTCAAGAACAATCAACTCCAACAAGCCTGGATTGATTCAATTCTGTACTGTTCTTCACATATAATGAACTACTACAATAATTCACACTACAAAGCTAAGAAGATCTAATTCTACATATAGAATTAAGAGACTTGAGCATGCACTTCCAACAAACAGTTAAGCCACTTGAACAAGGGATCTAAAAATAATATTACTAATAATAGAGACGCGAGCTTAAGATTAAAACTCAAACTCATCATGCAAACACTCGCTTCTGTCCTTGGAAATAGCTTTCTGGACGCACAGGTAACTGACATCGGTTCCTGCTGCTTGCCTGTGACCACTGCCAGCTGAACTACTACCAACGTCAGCGTCTCTGCAACTGCACCTGACCGACGTCGGTCTCTCCTGACTGATGCCGTTGTCTGTGTAGACTCAAAACTGTCAAAATGTGCTCCTTAGTGAAGCTTTTAGCTCCACACCCTAACAAGATTGGTACAAGAAAAGGTAAAATGGACTTACCTTCCCATGATGTGTTCCCCATTCCTTATGACCCCTTATAGAGCCGTCGGTCTACAATGAAGATTGGGTACTTGCATGAGAAAGTAGGTATCATTAAAATATTTTTTTATTCTCCTTTTATAATCTACTGGCCTACTACATGCCAAAGGACCTTGACTCTACCATGAGGCCAACTGTGGAGTTTGAGATTTGAATAAAATAAGGAGATGTGCTTTGAATCATGTCTTTTAGTGTGATTTTAATTTTAAGAATATTTTTACCTTTTATATCATTGCATTTTATAAAATGATTTGGCTTTTAACTTTTTATGGATTTTTAAGATTACTCCTGTATATGGATTTAGAATGATCAATAATGAGAGATGTAGTGATACACACGAATGAGCTGTAGATTAAGGCAAAAGAAAGCTAAGTAACCAGAGACAAAGACTGACTAAGACACTTAGGCTTAACAATGAAATAGCATGTGATCTTAAGTCTCAACTATGTATATGCTTAGTTTGAAAAAAAATAAAGGAAAAAAGAGATCCAAAGGTGGACCGATATAAGGAAATTACAATGAGATACATTGTTTGCTAACCGATCACATGGTAATAGGAGACAAGGATCAAAAGGAACATGGTTTGTATAACCAAGTCATAATGACAATTATCTATGAAAAATAAAGATAAGAAAGCAAACAATCATGAAGATAGAAGAAGAGATTTTTGAGAAAAATTAAAGAAATAAAGAGGAAGAAATGATAAATAAATATAATCATATGCGAATATAAATGATAATATAAGTAATATACAGTTAAAAAAGTAAAACATCACCATATAAGAAAAAGATGAATTTGACACAGCATCAAATGATATAACAGATAGATAAACATAAAATTAGAGTACACATCCAATCATAATGTAAATATAAATGCACCATGCATGTTCTCATAAGTACTAATAAATTTGCCCACACACATTATTCAAGACATCGAATAAGTCTCTATGAAGCTAAATATGAATTGTTGTTAATGTTTAGTCAATCTTTAATAAAAATTGGGAAAATACTTCTCTTCTAATCTCCTCAACAAAAAAAGTAAGAATGCTTGATATATTGTATTGAGGAGGGAAATCATGCAAAGGATGGTTGGGAAAATGCATGGGTGTGGATTCTACATGATATTAAAGAATCACTAGTGGAAAAATATCCATGGGTGAGGGACTCACAAGTGGAGAAGGATCCACAAGTGAGGGAAGGTATACAGGTGAAGGAATCATGGGTAGAGGTACAAAAGGTGACAAAGGGACCATAGGAGGGGATAAAACTATTGGAGGTGGAACCATGGGAAAATAAGGAAGAGCCTTCTTTCAAAAATGACCTGTGGGAGGAACAAAAGAAGATCTAAGAATAGCTATAAGGTGGTCCTTAAAGTGTTGTTGAAGGATGTGGCAATGATCAGTGTGATGGGTACCACATTGGTGCCATAAACAATACACCTCACCATACTTAGGTATATATTTACGTATAACCTTCAGGGGAGGCATAAGTTTGTCTTTGAAAAGAGAGGAAGGATGTAAAGTATCAATATACTATTTCAACTTGTGCTAATGGGTAAGAGAATTATTATTTGTCCCATAGAATCAACAGATACACTTGTGAGTGGTCTTAAGAGAAACACTCATAGAAGGAGGTATAATAGGAATGGAAGAAGCTAGAGAGGACTCATTGAACCATTCGGTAGGCAATAGAGCCATCTTAGGCAAAGGCAATAAACCATCACCAAGAGAAGGTGATGATGTAGGAGGAATGTAACTAGGCTCAATGGAAGGAGTAATGGAATGAGAAGTAGGGGTAGGCTCAATGAGGGCAGGAGTGAGAACATGATCAAATATAACATGAATATGAATGGGCTTCAATAAGGGCTCTACTAAGGGAGGAACAAGATCTATAGAATGTCTAAGAAGGTTAACACTAATCTCAAGAGTAAACCAACTATAGTGATCAAGGTACTTAGCAAAATGGTAAGGCATAGTAATAACATGATCCATGAACATACTCCTATGAGGCTCCTAAAAAATTAGAGGTGTTGGTGCCATATATACCCTAAAATAAAGAGGAAAAATAGTAAAATTAGGAACTATAAACAAAGGAAGATGGGAAGATACATGAGAATAATCAAGTAAAGAAGAATGATAATGGATAATCTCAACATCACAGGATTATACAAGACTGCCTAAGAATGGATCATTTAGGGAATAATCATAATTATAATCTAGGGTATGAAGATCAATTACATAAGTAGGGATGACCTTGTCATCTGAAGAAGTGTGGTGAGCAGAATGCTGAGTCTTTGCCAAGACTAGGGGAATATCCTCTCAAGGAGGGTTACAAGAATGAGGCTGTAAGGAAGCAAGAAACTATGAGATGAGGTGAGGTGAGAGATCAAAAGTTTTAATCTTTATGTTAATCTAATTGGGCTCATCATCATCAAAATCTAATAAGTTAGGAGGAATTTTCCCAATGAGTTTGGGATGCCCATTGTAACCTTTATTTGAATTAATAAGAAAATTAAGATGCTAAGACTCATGGAATGGAATAGTGGGTAAATATTCAAGAGTAGGAATCTTGAAGACACCACAGTCTTGGAATTATTCAAAATTCCAAGGGTGAGTATCACCCTAAATCCTATAAATGGATCCATTATGAGGGAATTTAATGCATTGGCAGACAAAAGAAGTAATGGCTCTTATATGGTGAGTCCATGACCTACCAAGGAAGATGTTATAATAAAGGGAAAAGTTAAATATCATCACCTTCACGTGAATGATGATAGGTGGAATATTAATGGGAAGCCACACATAAATTAGAGGAGGCATTTTCATTCTATCATATCCTTGGTAGGTGTTATGTGTAGACTTGAGATTGCATTATAAATATCTAAGAGTATTAATGAAGTTGAGAGAGGCAATATACATACCAGAACCCTCATCAATCAATGCATACTTAACTTGGATAACACATATTTGAACACTAATGAATAAGGGAGTATCATTCATACAAAAAAAAATTTGGTCAAGAATCATAGAAGCTAAAGGAAATTTTAAGGAAAGAGAAGTGTCCATAGTTTCATCAATGTTGATAGACATATCTTCACATTATTTTAATATACTATCCTCAGATCTAGATAAGGTTGCCTCCCATATTACTAGGGAAGGATGAGGGACATTCATCTCAAATAATAGTTGGATAAGATGGTCTCTATGATGTGGATAAGTCCTCATAATTTCAAGGAATGAAATTTGGGATGGGATATTAGTGATTTCTGTGAAGGGATCCCACTCATCATAAACCATAAAAAGGTTGTTGGATATAGGTGCATAATGATTAAGGAGGTCCTTAGAAGGAGTCAAAGTGCATTGGAATTTATGTTGATAAATAGAGGAAGGTTTAGAACAAGGTTGTAAATTATGTTGTTATGATGAAGTAGTTGGTTCAAGTTGATTTTAAGAATTGATAGAAGAAGTGTTAGTATAAATTTGAGTATCATTAATTTTAGAATATGATGAAAGAGTGGTTGAAATATAATGGGAAATTTTATCTAATGGAGAATCAAAAATTGAATCATCAAAACTAATAAGGTCATATTTCCCCAACTCATTTAAATGAGTTGGAGAAGAATCTTGGATAACATGATATGTGCTAGATGGAGTGTAGATAGGTTGAGAATCGATAAAAATAACCACCCTTTGCATATTAGTCATGTTAACCATGTTATCTTTTGAATTTGTTTCAACAAGACTTTATACATTATTAGAAGGGGTGGCTTTGTCTTGATTGTCTTGAATATGTTGATGATTAGGAAGAGGGTCTTTGTAGATAGCTAAATGAGCATTGGTTTGGTTCAAGGTTTGAGTTTTATCATGTGATTTATAATCCTTAAAAGCAATCTAATAAGATTATTTTTGATTTAAAATTATAGAACCATAATCAAATTAGGATGAAGAATAAAATCCATTGCTAAATTATGAAGTTGTCTACAGGTCTCATGAGAATGACCCCAACTAGTGTGAAACCAACAAAACTTGTTAGGATCATTCTAGGATTTTATAGGATGGGTAGGGTTAAGAATTTATAGAAGAGGCCTAAGTAGATGATTAATAAATTTAGATAAAGATAGAGGTTTATAAACATTAATGTTGTTTGGTGATGATAAGTGAGGATTGGTATATTGTTGAGAAGGGAGAACTAGTTCTGATGAAGGGGTAGGAATGACATCCTGAACATTATGGATGGTGTCATAAGAATTTGTAACACCAGCATTTATAACATTGAAATTTTTGTTCTTAAGAGACAAGGACCCATATAAGTTTGGGGTGGTTTGAATTGATGCATAAGGAAATCTTGTCATTTAACTTGGTCAATAGCTTCCTCTAATGTACATGAAGAGAGAGTGCATACCTGATCTTGAAGTTTAGAAAAAAGGGAATTGGTAAAAAGATGGAAAATATTATCATCATCCATTTTATGTTCACATTTATTTGAAAAAGTTTTCCACCTTTTAACAAAGGTTTGAACAGTTTCATTTTAAAGTTGTTTGCAATCTATGAAGTGGGCTAAAGTGTTTTCAGGAAGATCACTAGTTTGAAATTCTTGAACTAAAGCATTCACTAAATCCTCCAAAATATTAATGGATTGAGTTTTAAGTCAGTTTTACCAATCCAAGGCATCACCTATGAGATTTTTAGCTAAGAGCTTGGTAACTATGAAGGTGTTTAATTTGACCCAATCCTTATAAATATTTCTAAATGTTTTAAGATGAAGAGTGGGATTAGTTGATCCATTATAAGAAATTGTAGTTGTGATACCTCATATATCAATTTTAGAAATTTGAGTAGTGATAGGTTAATTTTGGAGATGCTTAATGGTTTTGTTGACCAAAGGAGGTTGAGCAACGAGATTGCCTTTAGAATATTAAAGAAGAAGAGGGGGAACATTTTATGGTTATGTGTGCCCCAAGCCATTTGTTAGGGATGAGATTGAAGATGAAGAAGGTGGTTTTTCATTCTCATCATTTGATTTGTGTTATGAGATTGAAAGGTATTCATTTTATTGAGTGTTTTTAACAATAGTTAATCTATTTGATTGACATTATTAGAAGCATTAGAGTTGGCATTAGTGGCTTGGGTACCACTATTGGTGTTGATAGGAGCTTGAGAGGAATTATGAGAATGTGAGGCACTAGTGGAAATTTTTTCTTGTGTATCAAAAGATGGACTAGTGAATGGTTGAGAAGAAGAAGCACTAGTAGCATGGTTGACTTGGGTAGTACATAATGCACTAGTGGAAGGATTAAGGATAATGGATCTTATGAAAGGCCCACTAGATTTATAACTTATCATGTTAGTGGATATACTAGGCATGGAGGTGGAGGAATTAAGAGAATAGGTCATGGTATGAGAAGGGGTCATAATTGAAGGAAGAGGCTAAGAATCAAATAAAGTGGTACCCCCAACTCTAATTAAGAATGTAGGAGTAGGTGAATGAGGCTCTTCAACTTGACCACTAATCATAAGATTGTAAATGGTAGAGGGATATTTTCCTTGATGTTGAGGAAATTTAGAGATAAAGAAGAGAATTTTGGGGGTATACTCTAATTTGGGTTTGTATTCTAATGAGAAGAGAGGATTACGCTATGAAGAGGTATTAGGAAGGGTCCCATAGTTCATTATGTGAGTGACAATATGGAAATTACTAGCATCCAAGAGAGGAGCCCTATTATGTCTATGGGAGACCCTATGAGGGTTGGCAAAATTCATCATGCCTATTGACTATAACTTAGTATTCTCATCAAGAAAAAAGTCCATGATGAAGGGAAAGAAAGAGAGATGAGAAAATAGGAAAATAGGGAATGATAGAAATAGTAAAGGGTTGATTGGGTTGATCTAGTATAATGAATAGAGGCTGGAAAAAGAGAAAATAGGGTCTATAAATAATATAGGGTCAACTAGGTTGATCTAGTATAGTAAATAGAGGCTAGAAAAAGGTATAGAGTCGACTAGGTTGACTCAGTATAACAAAGAGGGAAATTTAAGAAGCCTATAACAAATTGTGAACTAAAACAAGATAACTTTTGCAAGTAATTTAGAAAAGAAATGATAGAAAGTAAACAAAAAGTGAATTGGATTAACACTAACTAATTCAATTAAAGCACACAACACAAAACCTTACACCAATGTTGGATAATACAAGTTTTTGCAATGCAAAATACAATTGAGCAAAGAGCAAGTAGTCAACTTAGAAAGTAAAGAGATAACTAATTGGTCAACCTAAATGTTTATAAGATTAATAAGATATGGTTTTAAATGTGATGGAAAGTTGGCTATAAACAAGGAACTAGAATGACAATCTAAGGATGGTTTCGGTTAGTTTGGGCTAAAAGGGATCTGTAGTGGTAATGATACAAGCTTGTATTGGGGCTTACCCCCTTAATTCACACATTGTATCAATAAGAGTATTGGGTGCTTGTCTAGAATATACCATTAACCATGATTTATACTTGATCATAACATTAAGTTGGCTTCCCCCTTGGTGATGAAATCTAAGTAGGTTGGCCTTGGGTAGTCAAATGTTAAAATGCTTGTTTAGATTTTATGATTTGGTCATGTGTGCATAAAATAGAAAATAGTAAAACTAAATAATTAATTGAAAACCACCTAATTAAGATATGTGATCTATTCTAAGCATGCAAGCAAAAATTAAAAAAAAGTGTGAGATAATTAATAACATATAAGGTTAATTACAACTTTGAAACAATGTATAATATTAATGTAGTCAATAATGTATGCATAGAATATAGAATAGGGTTGATAGGGTCGAACCTATACTATGGAAGCAAGGTCTAAAAATGAATAAGGTTGACAGAGTTGACCTACTTATCCAAATAACACATAGAGCATAGAACTAGGTTGGTAGGGTCAATCCAATTGACTGTGTAAGGTTAGTTTTAAAGATTATAAACTATGAAATAAAATACTGTAAATAAAGAGATAGAAAGATAAAAAGGAACCTTGGTCGATTAGAGATGCAAATAATGAAAATTTTTGTTCAAAAACCTTGATATATTCTTTAAAATTCTACTAACTAGGTCGATTGGGTCGATCAAGCTTTATAAAAAATGATTGCTGAGTACCTAAAATGTACAGTGTCAATTAGGTCAACCTAGTAATCTAGACTAGATGTCTAAAAATATACAAACTTGTATAGGGTTGACAGGGTTGATCTAGTAGCCTATACCTAAAATACTATGCATAAAAGTTAGATACTGGGTTGATAGAGTCAATCCACTATGATAGATATATGAAAAAAATAATTATGAAAGAAATGAAATAAGGTAAACACATCCTGCAAGGGTTAGTTCACATCAGGTTCACTAAAATGTGTTATGAAGGTGAAGACAAAGTGAATAAAATACTAAGAATAAAGTGGAAACATGAAGACAATCCAACCAACAGTGGGATAGGATTCATGTCAGGTTCACTAGAATGTATGCAATTAAAAATTCATCATATCTATAGAAGATAGAGCATACCTACACTTTAAATTGGGAATACATTTGTTAAGAGGGGGCATGACTAATATGGGGATCCACTAGACCTAATTAGGGAATCATTGATCATAATACACCATGCTAAGAAGGGTTATAAATCCTATAGTATAACATAATCATGCAACAACCCTAAAGGAGTCCTAGGTTTTATGTTCATTCTATTCTAATAAATAATAAAGTAAATATAATCTATTACACACCAAAGCTTGTGGCACAAATTAGAGGTTAGAAAAAAAAACAAACTAAAATAAACATGCATATAATATATATACTTATGTCAATGTATATAGAATCCTAATGCATGGGAGAGAAGCATAATTGCATTATCTATCTACTCTTACAAAGGAGAAATAAATTTAGGAATACTTACCTTGAAGATGCACTCACCAAGCCTCAATCTCTCCCTTAGCCAAGGTGTTTTGTAAGAGATTATTGTGGTATGTAAGGATAACAAATAAAAATCAGCTCGAGGCTACCCAACCTATCTATGCAACCAAAAAACTTTTCCACAAGACAAGATTCATATCTCCGAATAAAGTATAGAACCCTAAGATTTATTCCTCAAGTAAAATGGTCAATAAGTAGATGTTTATTCACACTTATTCTTATTCACTTCTCTATTTTTAAATAGTTGTAAATGAACTTGTAATATAGGTAGATCTTACCCTAAATCTTTCTGAATATGTCAGTTGTATAAGGTCAACCTAGTCAACCCTATATGTTTTCAAGAGATAAATCACTAGGTCCCACGCTAGGTTATCCAAGAGGATAATGAAACTCCTAATGAAAAATACCCCTAAATAATATAGGTTCGACCCCATTGACCCTGTATAGTAATCAACAGTTGAAAATTGTATAGAGTCAACCTAGTTGAATTAGTATAATCAACTGGTGAAAGGGGGTCAAGGCAAGAACATGGAGGATAATGATATGAAAAATGACTGGAATGGGTAAAACAAAGAAGAATAAGCTTAGGGTAAATGGTTTTAGGAGACAAGTGTGTAGATGAAAAGTGAAAAAAGGGATAACAATCTCACAAATCACCAATGGTCTACCCACCCCTTTCTCTGTACACCCCTTAAGGAATTCACTCAGAGAGATTGAGACTTGATGGGTTCCTGAAAGATACAAAGTGTTAGTAAGTGATAAAAGTTTGAAAATATTGTGTATACAATCCTAATAGATAAATAAAATATTGATGAGGCAAGGAGAATTAAGGAGGCCTTAGGAATAAATGATAAAGACCTTGGAGACCTAGCTGATCAAGAAGATGAGATTTTCCAAGAATTGGTGGTTAATTTGAAGCTTATTGCTGAGCAACATTAAAAGGTAGTAAAGCTAATACAATAGCAATAGGGGACTTCATCAGCACAAGTTTCCCAAGGTAAAGTTAGTTAAAGATATATTTTTTTGTATAAGTTGTGCAATATTTAAAAAAATATAATATTCTTTTTGTAAAGGCATGTGCAACTTGTAAGCACATTGCCTATAGGTCAGTCCAGTTTGGTAAGTTTAATATATTCTAGAAATTTTATAGCAAGGATAATTATCCTCACACTTGTACTTTTCTAATTGGATATAGCTAATAGAAATACATCCTTGCATTCTATAAGAGGTGTATTGTCATTTGTAAAAAGGAAAGAGTTTTTGAGCCAAAACTTGTGTAAACTTTTAAGTAATTAATGAAAGTGAGGAATTCTACAAAGATTGTCCATATTCTTTTGTGTCATTTGTTATTATGGTTTCTCTATCACTTGCCTGTTCTAATTTTTTAGATTTGAATGGTTCTTGTGAAATCTTGGTGTGCATATTTTAATTAAAAAGTTGATAACTTGTGCCAATTCTAGGTTGACTAAAATTTCTCAAGTTCATTTCATTTCCTTTACTCTTATTGCATTTGGGCTAATGTTGTTTTCTTGCAGAGCTAGATCTTTAAAGTGAACTAGGTTCTTATTTGCATTACTTTTCATCCTTAGATGTCTGCTTGATGTGTAGTAAGATTTGAGTTCATGCTATTTAGTATTATACATTGGTTATGTTTGTGTTTGGAGGAAATTTGAGCTTTGTCATGATGTTTGGGAAGAAGATCAACAACATCTCTTTTCTGCCTTACCCTTCCTTTTGCTTCTTTTTTAACCAGATCACTCTAGTTTAATTTCTATTGTAAATATCCATGTTAAATTAGTATTTAGATTATATTTGATGATAATTCACTAATATTAGATAATATTTCTTCATTATTTGCAAATATATAGGCCAAGGTGGCTCCCAACCACCAAAATTTATAAATATTGTGAAATAGTCCACTTGCTTTGCCTCTATTTCATCAATAGATAATAAGATTATCACAACCTATAATGCATGCATAAAATTCTTTGAATTATAAAATGAGAAGTGTTCTTTAAACACTATGATCACTTGTGATACATATAAAGGCATCAATAGGGAGAAATCCATAGTGGGATAAAATTGGAAAACCACCAAGATAACTCAAGATAAAAAATAGAAAAAGAACTCCTTCCTCTCACATAAGGATGAACATAGAAGCCTGATTACACACATTTTTTAAAATATTTTATTGAGATAAAACATGTATAATCTTGTGGACATCAAGGAAGCTCATACATGGGTTCTCAACACAAAGTTTGGGAAACACCATTGTTGCATATAATCAAATAAATGCAAAATTTTGATGGAGTATTTAGTCAAAAATAGGGAATCTAAATTCATAAACAAAGAGAATTTAAATCTAAAAACACACCAAAAGAGTCTCACCCTCTTTCTTGATTTTAATTTCTTTAATTAAGAAATAACATACTCCCCCCAAAGTTACATCTTGTTCTTTCCAAGATCTTGAGAAAAGAAAGAACCTAAAAAAATTATGGATTTTTTCCTTTTGTATAATCTCCCCTTTAGAAGTTGAAAAGTCATTTTATTTACCCATTTTTTTATTTTGTTTTATTTGGGCAAATTAACAATTTTAAATTTACATTTTCACACAAATATTAATTCTAAAAAGAATTAATATGCCTAATGACTAAAAATAATTTAGTCATTTAATGACTTTAATCAATGCTAATTAATTATTAAATAATTAATAGTGTAATTAGGCTAATAAATTTCTCATCAAACCCACTATATCAAATGTAAAATTTACAACTTGTGCGATAGTTGATTGTAATATCTTGTCCATTGGGTATGGAGCCCCATAAAATAAGATAAAAAACAAGACAAAAGACAAAAATGATAAAAATGGGGTAGTGAAATTTGGGCAACCAAATTTCACTAGAACAACTGGATCTGACTATGGGACCACATTCCCTAGTGGAATGTAGGAGAACTCCAGAAGATGCTAGTGAAACCCTACAAGTGAACTCTAAAATTCTTATTTGACCAATTAGAAACAAATTCACCTATCCCAATCATATGGGAATGAACACAAGTTGTTAGATCAAATCATACCTGCTCAAACTCCCTAAAAATCTATCATTGCTCTCATCCCATATTCATATGAAAAAATCTACCTATTTTCATGCTATAACAACTTGTTTTGAAGAGAAATCTCCTTGACTTTGCATATATTCTAAACTATGTATATCCCTCATCTAATGGAACATTGTGTTCCAATCATATATACTCAATCAAACCCACCCACAACCAATTCTTTCAAGTGAATCCATACACATGTATAACCTCAAATCAGGTTCATTGTTATGATTAACAAATGATTTGGTAATAGTTCAACTAGTTATCGTACTCATCAAAGTGTCTCCATGATTATTCATAGTTTGTTCATGGCTTCTATCCATCTTATATTAGTTACACCTACTGGTTTTATGCATGTTGACTGATCAGTCACATTGAGCAAAAAATACTTAAAACTTGGTTTGGGATTCCCTACCTTATCTTTATATGCATCAACAATTTATCAATAAGAGGTATTTCCACTAGTACAGTTCAATTCCATCTGAGTTATCAATTATAGATTGTTGAGTTTACCCAAAATATTGGACATGATGATGACTAACCAAAACATGAAGATGTATCTACTTGTAGACCAAAAATACACTCGACATTGAAGAAAAACTTATGTCAAAGGCATGAGATGGATAAGTCCAAACATGTATAAATTTTCTCTTCATACAAATAAAAAAGAACCAAATATTGATAGATAAGAGGAAGTTTACACTTCGAATTGAACTATAACCATGTAGCAAGCTTGAATTCATGAGACCGTATCTTATAAAGTCATGTAAACTATTTGATAAAATGCCTTGGAGAGATTTGGTATGCACAAAATGTTTGATAAAATATTTATTTAGATTTAGTAATACGATCTAACTGATTCCTTTGGCCACTGACCCATCTCACCTAGAATAGTCTAGGAGGATGATTGGAAAGGTAATGTGCTATATTGACACTTGTCATTTACAATTTATTATCAAACTAACAATTTCTCTATTTGACCTCCCAATGTATTCAAATTATTTGACAAAATGTCTCAAAATTTGTGCTAAAAACTACTTAGCTGTTGACCTCTAATACAAAGAATATCCATTGTTAGATTAAGTGTCAAGTAATAAACACCACTCAGATGCCTATGATAAGACTAGATAACCCTATAGTTCATCCATTGAGGATTCCACATGGGTCATGGTCATTTACTGTGAATCCTTTTCATGATAGTGACACTCGGTTGGTATAGCTATGAAGTTCCAAAACTAGACACAACACTCACTCCAGGTATTGATATGGATTTTCCATCACCCAATCTTGATTTCTAATATATAATAACTACCAATGCCCATATATCTCTTGATGAAAGGCCACCCAAATAGTCACATTCTAAACCTTGATACTTTTGGCTTGAAGTATTGATTCTCTTTACAAATCATTTGACAAAATGTCTCAAATAAAATTTTGTACATGGGACTGACTACTGTTGTTATGAGCAAAAGTGAGAGTTGATATTCTACCAACATTCCTCTCATCAAAACTTTCAACCTGTTCATCTTGAGAGTCACCTCCTCAACTCTTTTCATTCAACCATAAGTAACACTTTGCATTGAATCTAACTGGTCCAATCTCTAATATATCAGAGGCAAAGAAGGTGGAGGGGTTATTCTATAACTTTTATTCCATTCTTATTGCATCATCTGAGAATTAAGCCTTTGACATAATAATTATGAGTGATAAAAAGATAAGACACATCTACTGTGTTTTTGGGAATGTATCATGACCTTCACTAAACCACTTATTTATGCATACTCATTCACATGTTTGTCCAAAGGAAATGATCACATGACCATGCATCAATTTTAAGGAAATTAGACATAAATTCTTCAAGAATTATTGGCAACATTCCTATGAAACTTCTATTTCCTTAGTAGTTGATTTGAATGATTGAATTTTGGATTCATCTTGGACACTCTTTTTACCCTTAACATGAGCTTCCTTTAGATAATTTTTAATTGATTGAGTAGGGTCATAGTACTGAGAATTAACATCATCCATACACTCATTTTTAGTAAGATTTTTGTATTTTATACAAATTTAAACCTATTTTATGTCAAAATTTATGATATGAAATCTATCTTTGTTTGAATAAGTTCAATATATTCATTAGGTAAAGTGATAATTAGACCTGAATCAGCCACCTATTTGACCATTTCACATGGAGCTTAATAAATATTTTTTTATCATATAGAATAGTGTTAGAGCCATCTGACTGAGGTATAGGATCAGTTGATGCCTCAATAACATTTCTAAATTTTTTTACATCATCTTTATTTTGACCAAAAGTGATGACCTTATTGATACTATTCTTATTTTGTAACAAAGAGATATGACCATCAAAAGCATAACTATTGTCCAGTACTGCACCATCATTTCCTTTGGACATAATTTTCAAGGCTTGTTAAAAAAACTTATCACTTTATAATCCATTCATATAAACCTAAAAAGAAGCCAAATATGACTAATCGGTGGTGTTATCACCCCCTTTTCTAGTATCATTTTATTGAGCCATTTATTCCTTATATTCCCATAGAAGTCTCTACCAGTTATCTTATTATATGAGTAGATTTTCATAATGAATGTGCATTCTTATTTCAAGGTCTTTATGTTGACTGATGCATTCAATTGGTTTCCAAATTTTCCCTTTTTACTTGGTTTAAAATCAAGATTCATTCTAGCTACCATGCCATAACTACTACTTATTTTTCTTATGAGAATAATCAAAACTCCACCAAAAGCTTCCTGAAGAATCATTCAAGCTTAAAGAGTCCTGATAGGTTCACATAGGCCTAACATATGGCCATCCAAACATCACTCACTTTCAACCTTTACATGAATTTATATCAATTCCATTCTTGATTAAAATTGTGATGATATCCACAAAGGTATGATAGCCAACGTATACCAAACCTTGTACAAAACCAACTATCCTAGTTATCTATATCAAATGCATTGGATACCAATGCATAACCTATTTTCAACACCTTCTACACCTTTAACCATTTCACCAAGCAAAGTAAAACTTGTATAAATTGAAGAGTTTATGTCATCTGTGAAAATATTTGAATAAGGCTGGCACATTCATAGTATATTTTGAAATTTTTTAAGATGGGAGAAATTTGATGTTCTGAGATCTACAACTTCTTCAAAGCTACCATCTAAACTATTAAAAAATATTTGCACTAAATTTACAACTCCAAAGCAAGAATTTATGCTAAATTTTTATCATAACCTTCACTAAAATAGTAGGATTTTTGGAAAAGAGCACAACCACCAAAACTCCTTGTGTGTTGAAGACAAACATGAGAAGAAAGGAAAAACACTGCAACAAACAAGTTGGATTTTATTAAACACCAACACATACACAAAAAAATATTTAAAAGGAAAAATAGAAACCAAAATTGTGTAGAAGGGGAAAATATTTACAATGAAATGAAAAACAAAGCATGACCAAACAAAGCCATTTAACGGTTGAGTGAAGTATGAGCCTTTGCAAGACAAAAATTGGTAGAATGAAGACATCATGTGCAAAGATAAGAGTAAGGAAAACAATGTATTTTTAATCAATGGGGGATACATGAGGCATGGGAGAAAAGAGAAACATTGATTCAAACACTTAGCCTTTCATAACCAGGATGTAGAAATTATTTGCATTTTGTTCATGAATGGAGTTTACATTGATTTTAAACTTGAAATGTGAACAATGTGAGACATACCTCCAACACTTTCATCTCTTGGACGATCTTGTGATTATTCAACCATGAATGGCTGAACTGAATCTCCCATAATCACCTCTACGTGTGAGCTTAAGATAAGAACCTCTTGGAACGCTAAATGGTTGGAAGTTTATTGCACATTGCTTATTGTTTGCTATTTAGAACTGGTTATGGGATCATGTTCAACATCAACACACACATCCTCTTCATAAATATGAAGCCTACCACCTTCATTACATACCTCATGCTCTTGAAAGGGGGATGAATTTTCATTTTTTGAACATTTTTATGCTTGGGCTAAGCTTTGACATGGATAAATTTATCTTTTTTCACTTGCATAGCTCCATAAAAGTCTTTCAAAAACTAAAATCTTTTCTTATCATTAACTTCCCAAATCAAATTATCTTTGAAAGATGGTATGAAGAGGAAGACATTATGTGTTGTATCATCATTTTCATAAACCCAATCAGCCCCTAATTCAGGCTCATTTGAAACATTTATTTCTTTTAATTTTTCTTATTTTTTTTGTCCAATGTTTTCAAGATATGCATACTTTTCTTTTAGCTAAAATATTTTCATACCTAAAAATAAAATTAGACCATGGGAAACACTATAAAATAATAAAATTATAAGCATGAGCTACGTTCCATCATTTCTAAGAATATTTTCAATGGAGTCACCAATCTTCTCTTGGAAGGGGAAGATTTACTTCAAATTTTAGGAATCAAAAGGCACCTTTTCGATCCCCACTGGAGGGCCAAAAACTGTTGAGGCAATTTTTCGTATTTCTTGGTTTATGACTCACCTAATGTGAAGTGATGCCAATTCATCAATAGTTGGAGAAATCACCATAGGAATGATGAATCTCCTATACTTTTGAGAAGGGTAGTTCCCTCATATGGTATGAATGATTTGGGGGTTTTTGTGTACTTTTTACCCAAAATCATGAAAGGAAACAAAACAAAAAATAAAAAGATAAAAGGGGAGAAACCCATAGTAGGATAAAAGCGAACAACCACTAGGATAACTCAAGATTAAATAATATAAATATAACTCCTTCCCACATAAGTATGATCATAAATGTAGCAAGGGTTTTGTAATTATGAGGCATGATTGGAAGCATAAAGTCTCCTCACAAGACTAATTACACACACTTTGTACAAGAGTTTATTGAGATCAAACATGCAAAAACTCATGGATATCAAGGAATATCATACATGGGCTCTCAACACAAAGTTTGAGAAACACCATTATTGTATATAATCAAATAAATTCAAAATTTTAATGGAATCTTTGATTACAAATAGGAAATATGAATTCATAAACAAAGATAATTAAAATATACAAACACCCCAAAAGAGTCTCACCTTCTTACTTGTATTTCATTACTTCAATAAAAAATTAACATACTCCACCCAAAGTTGTAACTTTCTCTCTCCAAGATCTTGAGAAAAGAAAGAACTTGGAAAAAATCCATATTTTTTCCTTCTATACAATCTCCCCTTTATAAGTTGAAAAGTCATTCCATTTTTTTATTTTCTTTTATTTGGGCAGATTCACAATTTTAAATAAACTTTTAAATTTACATTTGCACACAAATATTAATTCTAAAAATAATTAATATTCTTAATAACTAAAAATAATATAGTCATTTAATGAATTTAATTAACGCTAATTATTTATAAAAGAGCTTGAGAAAAGAAAGAACTTGGAAAAAATCCATATTTTTTCCTTCTATACAATCTCCCCTTTATAAGTTGAAAAGTCATCCCATTTTTTGATTTTCTTTTATTTGGGCAGATTCACAATTTTAAATAAACTTTTAAATTTACTTTTACACACAAATATTAATTCTAAAAATAATTAATATTCTTAATAACTAAAATTAATATGGTAATTTAATGAATTTAATTAATACTAATTATTTATAAAATAATTAATAACATAATTAAGCCAATAAAATTTTCATCGAACCCACTATATCAAATGTACAATTTAAAACCTGTGGGCTAGTTGAACATGATGCCTTGTCTATTAGGTATAGAGTCCCATAAAATAATATGAAAAATAAGAC
This sequence comes from Torreya grandis, assembly GCA_037957365.1. Lineage (NCBI taxonomy): Eukaryota > Viridiplantae > Streptophyta > Pinopsida > Cupressales > Taxaceae > Torreya > Torreya grandis. The sequence continues at coordinate 408,355 of JARHVA010002198.1, read as the reverse complement.
AAAAGGAAAAAATAATGGAAAATGATAAAGATGGGGTAGTGAAATTTGGGTGGCCAAATTTCAGTATGACAAAAGGTCTAACAAATAATCTCGCAGTAAAAATCTCATTGTATACCAATCCAAACATCAATCAATTGACTCACATGGCTAATTTATATGCTACTTATGATACATCTACAAATAAGCATTTATAAAAAGTTATAATAATTTATTTATTACTTTTCTCCTATTTTTTGGGAGAACTACATTACTCTGAGTTCCATTTGGACTATGTAGGAAGTGTCAGCTTAGCCACCATTATCTGATTATTCTTCAACCATTATTATGTTCTTCCAATATTTTCTTTCATTACCTTTGTGCATCTTTATATGCCTATATTTTTGCACCTTATTCATCCTTTGAAAAATCATTGTACCATCTGCACTTGCATTTTCACCTATTAATATTTAATCCATGCAATAGGTTACGTCCTTGAGCTATGCTTTCCAATAAATCAATAAAACTATTTAGACATATACATGATTAATCTACCCTATTTGGGTAAATAATCTAATCAATGATCAAATCTACCTTGCCATGGAAAATCATTATTCAATTATTTCCCCCTCTTTAGAATAGTTCAATCATTTAGTATTTCTTCTAATTCCAAGCCCATAACTTTTTCCCTATTTGGGGCAAGTCAAAGTGTGTCGCTTTTTTTGTAAGTCATCCTTCCCACTTCCCCCTACATTGGGGCCAATTCAATTATTTTATTTAAAAAAATTATAAATCAAAGTGTGCAAGCATCAACTCATTTAGATTAACATCATCCATGGGTTAATTTCACTCTTCTTCTTGTTTATTCCTTTCTTTTTTGAGATCGCATCCATGGTTTTCATCCCTACATGCCCTCTCAAGGGGAAATCATGGGTTACTAATTATTTATTCATCTAATTTCTTAACTTCTTAAAAAAATTTTCATTCTAAAAATATGTGACTTTGTATATACCTCACAACACCTTCTCAAACAGGGGAAAAATGTACACACTTCATTTTCATTACTTTCATGTCAAAATTTTCATTATAACAACTTTCTTAAATAATGCACAAATCTAGTTGGAAATTATCAATTGAGTCAATTATTCACATAATTACTTATTTAATCCAAATTTTCCATGAAACATCCTTGTTTAAGGTAATGCTTTGTGTTTAAACATTTAATTCGACATCAACATCCTAAATCAAATTGATCTTTTGTAAGTATTATTACAAGACAATTAAATGAATATTTGATTGGTAAGAGAACATTGAAAAATGACTCTTTTCTTCTAATTAAGTATTAATCCAAATTAATTAATCTAATATTATTATAATAAAAAATTATATGGATTTTGGATTATCTATTTTATAATAGAAAAAAATGTAATATTACCTCAAATTATTGACATCATTTGGAAATTAAATGGAATAGGGAGTGGAGTGCAAGCAAGGTGGATTATGACATGGACACATACACACTCTATTAAAATTATGACATGGATACTTACACATTCTCTTACACTAATGACATGGCCACTTACACACTCTCTTACACCTCTTACAGAGCCTCTTACACACTCCTCTCTTACATGGCCTATGATACACTCTAAGAGGAATAATAATTACAATTTTATTTTAAAATTTATTACACACTCCAAAAATGTCTTAAAAGTATTTTATTACACACTTAATCATGAATTTGAGGGTTTATTCTCCACCCTCCATTTAGAGATGAGATGGACAGTTGAAAATTATCCCAGAAGTCTATAAATGTAAGAGCCTTTGGCCATTATAAATGAGCTCTTTTGAAAAAACCTTACTATTGCAAGATCATATTAGATAGTCACAATTATCATTCCATTTCTAATACAAATAAATTTTAGACAAGGGGAAATTATTCCCACACATGGAGTCAACATTACCAAAGATCTCTAGTCTACAAGTCAAGCACAAGCTTGAATTGGCAAGAAAAGGAGTCTCTAAGGAAGGTATAATGTGTTTATGTGATTTTATACTTTATTCACTTCTTTTTTGACTTTACTAAATCCTATTGGATAGGATTATAGTGTTATGTTCATGTAATTGTTTTTATTTTATTCACTAACAATGAAGTAATCCCATTTGAATTCATGTTCTACATTTAGCACATCAACCTTTTCTATCATAGGATCAATATATTTATCCTACTAGACCTTTCTGATACTTTATTCCTACATCATTTCTAAAGGAGTAATTTTTTTTCTGAATTCTATTATTATGTGAATTCCTGTAAGAATGTAAGATCATTAGAGTGTGAATTAATCAAATTCATATTTTGCATGGGATTTTCTCTCCTCTTGTTTTCTAAAACTGAAAATACTTTATGTGGTGTTGTTTTGAAACTATAGAATAAACAAAATACATTTAAATTTGATTATTATTGGGATAATTTCATATGAAATGGTTATATTCCCCACATAAATAGTAGATAATTGGTTATTATTCCTATCATTCCCCTAGCTAAGTCCACCCCGATATCCACCTTAGTAGCCTTCTCTTTATCGACTTATATTTGTTTGAATCCCAAACATCATTGTTTTTGTCCCTCATATCATCATTACCTCTATGGAGATACACATTATTTTTGTCCATCATATCCACTAAACATTCTTTGGGGAAAAGATGTAGTCCATACTATCTTTTGTTATTGTGGTGATGTAGTGTTCCAAGGTTCTTGGTACTATGAATATGGAAGTGTCTATCACACCTAGTATTAAGGAGACTATAGAGCCTATGATGTCCAACCTTTTAGAGCTTGAGGTTGATACTTCAGTGAGGTTGGCATCTATCCATGAATAGTTCATGTCATAGTAGTCATGTCTACATCTAGACTTAGGATTCTTGGATTTGTAGAGGGAACCTATTACGTTGCAACTAAAAATACATTCTTAATGATGTCCCACTTTATTTCTTGTAGTGCTTGGAAATTATAATCATCATGTTTGTGTGACTTGCATAAGTTAGAGTATAAAGTCTAAGGTTACTGAATGTACTATTGTAAAAAATGATATTTTGTAGTCTCATTCCTTACCACATGATACAGTTCACAAAATTTTGTATTTATTTTAAGGTAGTCACTTCTAAGGTGCCCCTCTCTTCCATATTACATGAACCAAAGGCCTAACTTAGGTCTATTAATTTCATGTAGTTCCTCCATATTGCATAAAAAAATAATCAATCTTTACATCTATCTTTATGGTGGGATGTGGGCTATCTCTATAATCCTTTATTTATTCCATATAGAGTGCAATTGCTTAAGCATTAAAATTATTATAAAACTAAATAAAAATAATTCCAAACATTATTCGAGTTCATAAGCCTTCTAAAATCCATGATGCCTTATCTTTATCTTGGAATAGAAAGTCTACCCTATTAATTACATTAAAAAATATATGATCATAGACATACACTGATTCACTTGATTTTTACCTAATATATTTTAGCTCTTGGACTAATTAACTTACAAACTTATTTAATTTTTAATCACCTTCCAATTGATATTTTACATCATAAAAACTAAGTTTATCAACATCTTTTTTGTAGATGAACTCTAAATATCATCCTATTAAATCTCCTATTAGTTTACACTTCTTCACTTCTTCTATAGTTACATTATTGATCTGCCACTTCATCTCACAAGTGAGTAGATACTACTTGAGGTCAATGAAACCATTATATGGTGTCAATTTTACAAAAAATACTAGATTAAGAGACATATTTCTAGTAGTAACACTTGAAATTGATGGTGGTGGTGGATTCTACTTGGGCAAAGTCTTAATATTTGGTGAAACTTGAAATCCTTCCTCAATAAATGTGTTTATCTCTAAAAATTTATCGGTTTACACACTATACTTCCCAAAAATATTTGTAATAAAATCAAACTAGGCACTTTGTTTAATAATGTCTATACTTTTTATTCTTTCTCATGATAAATTAGGCACATGGGACATATACCCTTGAAGTGAACTATCCATATATGTGACTTCTTCTGTAATAGAACTTGAACTTAATTTAATCATGTAACCTATCATTAATTATCCCAAAGATTGTTATTTTTATTATATAAATAATATTTCCCTTTTAATTATGATTTACAGCTACCTTCTAACCAAACTACTCACTCCTCTTATACCTTTCCACTTTCTTCCATTTCCTTAGCATCTATATATATATATATGCCCTCTCATTTATAGCTTATATTTTCTTGGGCCCACACCTTTCTTTATCCTCATATTATCTATATTCTCTTACTCACCTATGAGATCCCATTCCTTCATGCTCTTCTACACTATTTAATCTAATTCTAATTGCATATATGTTAGGATTATTTTACTTATTCCATCTTCTCTATTATCATTGGTCTCCCTTAATCATAGGATTAATTTTTCATTCTAATTCTCCATGTCCTCCATATTTTGGGTACATGTTAAATCTTCCCTTCTCAGTTACTCATCATTCACTCCATCATCACATACATCCTCTAATTTTCGAAGTGACTACTCCATGTTGGTAGTGGTAGGTACCATGGCCTTTTATATAAGAATTTTTTTGACAAGAGTAAGTAGTCACTACATAAAATTTTCTATAATTACTCTCACAAACAAGTACTTCTTAAACTCAAATGCAATATATCCTTATAAATTTTTTTAGTGATATATCTATTAATAGTAGTTTTTACCCAGTTATCTATCACATGATTCTAGTCAGTGTCTATTTTTTTAGGATGTCTATCCAAACTAGAATTATTTTCCTTCTTATCTATAAATAGTAGCATTCTAATATTAATAACCATGTAGCTAATAGTCTAGAAAATTCACACCAAAAAAATTTCATATATTTCACCATAGATATGCTCATGAATAATTCATTATGTATAACTTCCTATTATTTTACTTTTAGTTTTGTAAATTTATGAATTCGTTCATTGAACCATATCTCCAAATATCTTTATCTTGGTATCCATCACAACATGTTTTAATATTCCATACTAACCACACTATTATTATCAGAGGTTCCTTTAAAGATCATCATAACATGATAATAGGGGATAGTTGTGCAAAGTGTAATATAGAAACAAATAAGATGAACTCATACAAAAACTTTATATTAATACAAGCATGGAACAAAATAGAATTAATCATGATTTATAGGTATAATCAAATCAAAATAGTAAGAGTTTTCATACCAACTATCACATCCTGATTTCTCTTCTAAGTTGAATAACCTTTTATTTATGGATTATTATGGTTGTTAAACTAATTAAATACTATTTAATTAAGCTATATGTCATATGCTATTTATGGGACAATTGTATGTTTCTTATATTGCATGATTAAATTGCTATGAGTTATCTGTACTTGTATATTTTTTACATTATGATCATGTTGTTAGTTTATACAGTAGTATTTTATAGTTATATGATGATATTATGGGTTGACTACCTTCTTTGTCATGAGTTAGATGAAAGACAGATTCATCCCTCAGAGTGTGATGGAGGGAGAGCATCATCAAAAAGGGTGGCTTATATTGAGATGTTGGGGGAGAACAAAAGAAAAGCTAAATACCTATGCACACACCATATTAGAATAATATGTTTATGATTATTGTTTGTTTTGTGATAGCTGTAGTATGTATTTAATTTTTGATATATGTGCATGTTTTGATCTTAATTTTTGTTTAAGAATTATGTGGATTTAGTTGTGTGAATGCATTAGTAATAGTTAATGTTATTACTTGTATTTTTTAAGTGAATTTATGCTTGACTTACCACTACTTTTAATATGGCTAAGTATTGTTAGAGCAATGTTGTGTTTAATTTAATGGTTATAAAATTTGATAGGCTTTTATGTGGTTGAAATTCTAGCTATGAACTTTATATTAGTTGCATTGTTATTCAAAGTCATATTTTTTATAACATTTTCTAAATTATTTCCAAAAAATTACATTGTTACCCTAAGAAACTAACCCTAGCTAGAAGGATCAATAAAATTGACGATGGTCATTATTATTGTTTACTTGTAAAATCAACATCATTGTGTTAGGTGGACTAGTCAATTAGTTGACATTATATGGGTTATAATGTTTAAAGACTTTATAAAATCAACTCATGATTTTAACTGAAGTCAAAAGACCATACAAATATTCGAGGATTAAAATATTTATTAAGTTGTTTTGGAACACTCGAGAGATTTAAAGCTTTTTTATTTGGCTAAAACTTGAGTTAACCTATATTTAAATTTTTTATTTATGGATAATAGGGTTTTTACATGATGAAACTATGAAAAACTATGAGTTTTGATGTTATAGTTACATGCATTGAATGTATGAGAGAGGTTGATAGAGAAATGATGATAATAAGGAGGAAGTGAGAAGGGCATGACACAGTAGGACAAGGAGAAGGAAAGATGAGTAGAGAGAAGGGGAGAATTATTTAGGATTGAGAAAATTACATAGTTGGAAGATATACTGAGGTAGGTGTTGTAATTCCATTTTTGGTTGCTTAAACACAAAAAATTATGTATATATTCATTTACTAAGGTTTTGTGTAATTGCATTATTATGTATTTTATTATATATATAGATTTAGCCCTGTGGATGGCTCGACCATCCACACAACTAAATATTTATCCCCAAATTCCTAAAAATGTGATGGCTAGGACTATGTGAAGTTAATATGGTTGAGTAGGCTTAACTTTTGTGACTTACTTAAACTTGAGCCATGAAATTCGTATTTTTATATAGTCAAGTTTTAAAATTTATAGATGAATTGTTTATTCTATTAAAATCTTAAGCTCATATAAATGGTTGTGAATATTTCAAAAATCTGAGCTTATATAAAACTATCTAAGAATATAGGTTAGAAACCTTGAGCACATATATATAACGTATGTCTTTATTTTCCTTGAGATAAAATATATAGGTCTGAGTAAGTAATTTTGTGTATGGAATGAAAGATAAAATCGTGCCATTTGAGGGTAAATTTTGTGAGTGGCTATGCCCCATTTCAACATTGAGTTTCATATTTTTATGGAATTAATTTATTTTGAAGAGATAGTTAAAACCATTTAGGGTAAAAGATGTGTATTCACATCATTGATACTTTAGATGAAATGGATATATGTATTTTGGATATTTACACATACACATGGATAAAAATCATTATATATAGTTTGTATCATGTTTATGTGAAATGGGTAATTATGTAGACCTTTTATGTTTGGACCCCTATAATGTGTTTTATGAAACCTTTAGTATGTTTAATACATTTCATATAATGAGTCGACTGAGTCAAACCATTAACTATGCATGAGATATAAAATTTAAGATGAACATTTATGGTTAAATATTCTTAAATAATTTGAAAGAAACCATTATGTTTGACTGAGAATGGATTTATTAGTTACACGGTTATCATAAATATGAGTTGATATGTTAACATGACAACTTATTGTCAAAATGAAATATTATACCTATTTTAAAACAAACATAGATTATGGGTGAATGAGGGTAAACATATTTTTGATTAGTTTCAATTTATAGTGGATTATGTCTTTCAAGGAAATATAAAGGAATAGAGAATAGGGGTTTGTGTGATTAGGAATCTTTATATTTGATTCTATTATGAAATTTTATGTATATATATTTATATTAGATTTTGTTTGAACTATATGAATCTCAAATTTAAAAATAGTAGTTTGACTGTGTAACAATTGAATACATTATAGTTTAAGGGTATGATAGTTGAATACATAGAGAATAAGGGATACACTGTTAATTTATAATAGTATAGTATATCTTAAACAAATGTATATATCAAACGAAATAATGTGTATAAATAAATAATTATGGTATACATTTGTATAAATTATATTATTATATAATATAATTTATACAAATGTATACCATAATTATTTATTTATACACATTATTTCCTTTGATATATACATTTGTTTAAGATATACTATACTATTATAAATTAACAGTGTATCCATTATTCTCTAAGTATTTGACTGCCATACCCTTAGAGTATATATATATATATATATATATATATATATATATATATATATATATATATATATATATAATAATAATAAATACATACAGATAAACATACATAACATATATTTGTATGCATGAGATGTATGCTTATAATTATGGTATATGTTATGACTATTAATTAAGTTATAAAATCTATTTGGTAGTATACTATGATTATATGCATACAACTCATTAATAGTAAAATAAGTTAATATGAAAGATGGATTATTTTTTAATGTGAGTTAAGACATTAATTATAAGGTATTTAATCCTTGAAATTATTTATGACTAGCTTTTTGTTAATTGAGAAATGTGTACATGGAAATAATCTATGATAAATGTTATTTGTCATATATGGTACTATGTTTGAGTCACTTTTAGAAATTTAGTAACTTATAGACTAAGTATAAATATACCCAAATGGTATGTTCTATTAAAGATTGTACTTGTTTATTTTTAATATTTATGTAATAAATAATATGATTTGAGATTCATTGTTCATACGTTTGATAGACTAAATGTATGTACTTTGATTATTTCCATACTTAGTATGTTTTATGCCTACTGATAGGAAGCAATCTGATTGAATCTATTGGTTATGTTTTAATTAACCAAATCTCACATTAATGTTACTAAATAAGCAATGAGATAGACTTCACTAGCTTACTTAGCATCATCAATGCAAGATGAGAGTATCCAATCAAGTGGTGTATATAAATTTGACTAATCATTGAGATCATTAACTATTTTAAACTTTGAACAAAGTAATTTTTTATTTAAACATTATGATTTTATATGTTTTATTTACATGTATGTGTGATATCATGTTAGAACAAATTTTCTTTATGGTAACCATCATGTATTAGTTATCTTACAATACATGGGTACTAACTTGTCTCTCTAGATTCCTGCACCATCACTATCTATTCATCTAATTAGAGAGAGCCAATCCCTAGTTGGGAGATTGGGCAGGGGATCAATGGTCCATGGTTGGTGTGGGAAAGTGCTAAGATGATTCTCTCACTCCCAAAAATAGTACTTCATTGGATATTACACTTGAGATTACCATATGATATTGGATTTCATTATGACTCATGCTCTAAGGAGCCTTGTATCTTGTATTATATTTATTATTATGACATTATTCTTGATGAATTTGTAATATTCATTCATATATACATTGATATCAATGAATGTAACATTGTATTAGTCATAGCTAAAATTGTGTATTTACTTCTTTAAATATATGTAGTTAAAATGAGTAAATTAGCATTATACATGATTTGCTTATTTATTATCAGGGTGATCAGTAATTGAATGGATTGTTACATGTATATTTATGGTTAACATACTTAGTGCATTTAATTTGGATCAGTAGTTAGATTCTCATGGTGAATTTTAATGTTTAAATACGTGAAATTAAATTAAAAAAAATTATGCTATTCTAGTAAATCCCAGTGGAGATGTTACATTATGGTATTAGAGTTGTAATGCAAACTCTAGGACTTAATGAGTCCATTAATGTTATCTTATCTTTTTGTTTAACTAGAAAAGAAAATGATGTGAGCTAGAGCATCTAGTGAGGGTCCTATGAATGTCAATAACAATAACCCTCCATTTGATCCTAATCAATTTGTCAATGAATAAGCATCAAAGTTGGATCAAATTATTGCATCCATGAATGAAACTAGGGATCAAGTTGCATCCCTAGAATATAAAGTTCATGGCCATGAAGAGAAAGCCTATTAAGATGTACCTAAAGAGAATATTATTGAGCAGTAAATTACTCAAAATCAGAGGCATGAATAAGTGCATCAGGATGCAAGAGATCGAGTAGCTATAGAATTGGATAGATATATGAAAAAGGTAAATCCACCAAAGTTTGATGGAACCATTTTGTGAGATGGAACTGAATCATGGTTGTTAGAGATGGAGAAGTATTTCAAGATTCAAAACTACTCTGAAGTCACTAAAGTAGTTTGGAGAGCTTACCAGTTGGTTGGTGAAGCATCTACGTGGTGGGCCAATAAAAATTTGGAAATGAATCTTAACTCTACTACCACCACATGGGATTAGTTCATGACATTGTTTAGATCATGATGGCTTTCATAGTTGTATTTTTATCAAAAGCTTATAAATTTTTAGAATATTAAGAAAAGAGACATATTGGTGAATGAATATTAAGAATGGTTCACTAAACTTATGAAATATGTACCTCAGTATCAGGTTGATGAGAGGTTCAAAATTAGGAAATTCATCATAGGATTAAAACCTCAAATTGGTGGTGAGGTGGATGTGTATGGGCCATCTATCATGGATTAGGTATTTTGAGAATGTAGTCAAGTAAGAACATAATCTAAGATCTCTTACTCAGGTTAGGGATAAGTTTAAGAAAAAGTTTGAAAGTTCTAAACTAAATTTCAAAAAGAAGAACTAGAAACAAAGGAGTGGAGGCTCCCAGAATTAGTTCAAGAGTTAAAATTCTAGATTCAATAGTGGTAAAGGTAAAAAGAAATATGTTGATGGTTTCAAAGGTGGTTTCAAGGGAAATAATAATCTAACAGGAAAGGACCACCTAAAGGTTGCTTCATTTGTGGAGGTGACCATTTTTCTCATAAATGTACTCAAGATAAGTTGAAGAACAAAGGTTATACTCCGTATTAAGGAAATTTTCAGTAGTGGATTCATCTAGTAGTTTACAATCGACAAGCTAAATTCCAAGCTTCACCCATAGAACTATCGTGTATTTTATTTGAACATCCAATTTCTATTTTGATAGATACGGGAATTACATAATGTTTTATTTCTCCTAGAATGCTTAATAAGTTATCTAAAAAACTAAAGTTATGAAAAATGCATGGTCAATATAGTATGAAAATGAGTCAAAGGTTAAGGTTGATAAGTGTTTAGTTGAAGATGAGATTAGGCTTTCTAAATTCACAATAGTAATGGATATTTATGCAAAATTGATAGGGTCATATGATGTGATCCTAGGAGTCAATTGGCTTGTGAAGCATAAAGTCAAGGTTGACTGTTACCTGAAGAAGGTTGAGTGTCAAGATGATTTTAAAAATTAGACACAAATTTAGGGTGAAAAATGTTAGGTTGTGGAGCTAAAAGCTTCACTGATGCAAATAGAGGAGGAGGTTTCAAGAAGGTTGCTGAGTGTTACAGATGCCAACGTCGATCAAGCCAACCGACGTCAGCAGGATCAGACAAGAAGGCAACTGACATCGATCAAAATTCGGCTGGCATTGGCACCCCCCAGGCAGACAGGGACCGAAGTCAGTCACCTATGTGGTTCAAGCTGTGAATGTTATGGGTAGTTAGCTAACGAACCAAGTGTTTGCATGTCAAGAGCCAAATTTAGACTAGAAGCTATGGATCTAATTATTGTAATTAGGTGTCTAATTATTGTTTGCATGAGATCTATTTAAGAGACTCATTGGTTGTATTATAAACTTGTGCTAGAGAGTAAGAGAGCAATAATATAAGCTCCTTCAGAGAGAAGAGAGCATGGTGTGTTCCTCTAAGTGCCACAGTACCAAGATGGGTGCTGGTTTTGGAGAGTCAACAAGATTCTTCAGGGGTGTATGATCTTGGTCATCAGGTGAGCATGGCTACTTTAGGAGATCTACATGGTAATTAAGATCATTAATCTATAGGTGTATGTGTGTGCAAGGTCAAGATTCACAAGTGTGCAGAACTAGATTGATTTGAAGTTGTGCAAGATTAGATAGGATAGAAACACAATAGGGAAGTAGGATCAGGTGGGATCTACTTGGAGTACAGTGTGTACTCAGAAAGAGAGCAAAGAGGAAGGCAAGGAAGATCCTTCCATAAGTAAGGTCGTTTGGAGTTGCAATTTGATGTAGGTTCAGGGGAGATCTAATTGAAGTACGTTCGTGTACTTATGGAGTGTGTGGAGCACTTGTGGAGTGCATGGAGCATAGGTGTACTGGCAGTAGTGGATACTGGCTGGTTGGAGGTGAACACCAACTCTGTGTTTGAGTTGGGTGTTGGGACCTAAGAGAGAGAGCTTTGAGGGAAGATTTATTGTTTATGCCCTAGAGGTGTGGGAGCCCTAGAGGTGTGTAAGGAAGAAGAACTGTGGCAGCCTTCTTTGTTGTATTTCCTTTTGAAAGAGAATTATACAAGTTGTGTATTGTCCTTCATATTCTGTGTTATTTTTGAATTCTAGTTACTTGTTGATTTTGGTTAATTTCTGCATGTTAAGTTGCTTGGTAATCAATTATGTGCTTCCGTTATTTTTCCCAACAAGTGGTATCAGAGCTAAGGTTGCAGGGAGCAGGTTTTGTGTTTGGTTACAGGTCACTCTCAGGGGTTTCTGATTGAGTGGGAGTAGAGCAATGGTAGAAGAAAGTAAGCTAAGAATGGAGGAATTGAAAAGCACAGATGGTCACTTACGGTATTATGGAAAGAAAGTAGGTACAAGAATATTGTTGGTTGGTAGCAGATCAGCATGAAAGAACTGAAGATGTAGATGTTGCAGGTGTTGTAGCACAGGATGCTCTGGGAGGTTTCTTTGATAAAGTTGAATCTTGGTTAATAGATTTTGTTGCCTCTTTCCAGGTAGCCCCAAGGAGAGGAGCTGGTGAGCCTTGTCAAATTATTGGCAAAGGGGAAGTGAAGCTAAAATTACAGGCGGCTAACACATGGGTGTTGAAGGAGGTCATGCAGGTCCTAGGTTTGGAGATGCCGCTAATTTATTTAGAAAATTTGGGTGATGAGAGATTCACAAGAACTCTCACAGTGGATGCACTTGAATTAGCTAGTGGTAATAAAATAGGTACTCTTTATCTACTTGTTTATATTACTGATTCTTCTTCTATTGCGGAGATGTGGCTTTGTAGGCTTGGTCACATGAGTAAGAAGGAGATGCATGTTCTTAAGAGGAAGACTGATATATTTGACAAGCTTAAGAACTAGAAAGCCTTGGTGTTTATGGAGGAGATGGCAGACAGAGACCAGTGGATGGGGTTGGATACTTCTGTGCAGGGCAGTTTGGACATGGGTTTTGATTCAAAGGAGCTCGCGGGTAAAAAGTCATCACTCATAGGCGAACACAGGTACCGGTGTCAGTCAGGAAGATCGACGTCAGTAGTAGGTAAGACCGACATCGGTCAGGAGGACCGACGTCGACAATAGGAGACACCGACGTCGGCAGAGTTGGTAGTCAGGACAGGCGCATGAGAACTGACGTCAGTTGGATGCAGACTATGTGGTGACTGAGGTCAATCACTGTAATGGATTTTGGGTGGACAACAAGCTGTCAAAGAGTCTCAAATGCCCATATGGAGGATTGAAGATGGTAAGTAAGCCTCAAATTCATTGTTTCTCTTCTTTATACTAGTTACTGACTGTAGAGCAGGAAGGATCTAGGAAACAGTGGGAGCATGGTAGGATTATGATGTAGAGCCAAGCAGAGATTTGGTAGGGTTGCCAGTGGGTATGAAATCATAGAGATGAATGGATACCTTAGTTTAATAATAGAGAGAATGGACACGTGAGATGGAAGACCAGGTCATATGGTCTTGAGGAAGCTGCAGGACAGTGGTACAAGTTTGACAGGTGGAGGACAAAGCATGGCTTTAGTCAATGTTAGGGTAACTACTGTGGTTTGTCTTACCAGGTGGATGATGGTCACAACATTATCCGATTACTGTATGTGGATGGTTTGCTAGTAGGGTTTGTACATACAGGGTTTTGCTGAGCTAAGGGTAAGATTAGTTCAGTGGTTTGCTATGAAGAATTTGGAGCAGCAAAATTTTTTGGCCTGGGAGGCATGGAAGATCACAAGTTGATTTTGTCTCCAGTGGGAGCTGATGTGAATCAAGTGTTGGTGAGGTTTAGGATGCAGAGCTGGAGCACACTAAGGGCTAGACAGTTTAGTGTCTGAAATCACATGAGGTCTGGTATAGACCTGAGTTTGCCCAAGCAGTGGGTGTTGTTAGAGAGTTAGGAGCCAATTCAGGGAAGTGGGTTCTCAGGGATGTGAGAGGTACTAGCAATAGGGATTCATGTTATTCAGGGTCAGGCCTTCACTACATGGGTTTGTAGGTTCAAATGTGGCAGGGTACTCAGATGACAGGAGGTGCACCATAAGTTGTGTGGTGGGTTATCTTCAGGATTGAGCTTGAAGAGGGATACAAGATAGGAAATAGATTAGATGGGGTACAGGTACAGGTACAGTGCAGTTGTTTATCTCCAAGTGGGAGATTGTTAGGTTATGGAGCTAAAAGCTTCATTGATGCAAATAGAGGAGGAGGTTTCAGGAAGGTTGCTGAGTGTTACAGATGTCGGTGTCGGTTAGGCCAACCAATGTCAGCAGGATCAGACAAGAAGGCAACTGACGTCGGTTAGAAGTCAGTTGGCGTCGGCACCCCCCAGGCAGACAGGGACCGACGTTGGTTACCTGTGTGGTTTGAGCTATGAATGTTATGGGTAGTTAGCTAATGAACCAAGTGTTTGCATGTCAAGAGCCAAATTTAGACTAGAAGCTGCGGATCTAATTATTGTAATTAGGTGTTTAATTATTATTTGCATGAGATTTATTTAAGAGACTCATTGGTTGTATTGTAAACTTGTGCTAGAGAGTAAGAGAGCAATAATATAAGCTCCTTCAGAGAGAAGAGAGCATGGTGTGTTCCTCCTAGTGCCATAGTACCAAGGTGGGTGCTAGTTTTAGAGAGTCAGTAGGATTCTTCAGGGGTGTATGATCTTGGTCATCAGGTGAGCATGGCTACTTTAGGAGATCTACATGGTAAGTAAGATCATTGATCTGCAGGTATATGTGTGTGCAAGGTCAAGGTTCACAGGTGTGTAGAACTAGATTGATTTGCAGGTGTGTAAGATCAGATAGGACAACAACACAACAGGGAAGCAGGATCAGGTGAGATCTACTTGGAGTACAGTGTGTACTCAGAAAGAGAGCAAAGAGGAAGGCAAGGAAGATCCTTCCATAAGTAAGGTCATTTGGAGTTGCAAGTTGATGCAGGTTCAGGGGAGATCTACTTGAAGTATGTTCATGTACTTGTGGAGTGCGTGGGGCACTTGTGGAGTGCATGGAGCATAGGTGTACTGGTAGTCGTGGATACTGGGTGGTTGGAGGTGAACACCAATTCTGTGTTTGAGTTGGGTGTTGGGACCTAAGAGAGAGAGCTTTGAGGGAAGATTTATTGTTTATGCCCTAGAGGTGTATAAGGAAGAAGAACTGTGGTAGCCTTCTTTGTTGTACTTCTTTCTGAAAGAGTTTTAATACAAGTTGTGTATTGTCTCTCATATTCTGTGTTATTTCTAAATTCTAGTTACTTGTTGATTCTGGTTAATTTCCGCATGTTAAGTTGCTTGGTAATCAATTGTGTGATTCCGTTATTTTTCCCAACAAAAAAAGAGAGTTGAAGCTTAGGAATTTTTTTTCAAACAAATCAAAAAGGCTCAGAGGAAAGGTTGCCAAGCATTTATTGTTAAAGTGAATAATATAAGAAACCATCCATCCAATATTATCCTTTTCTTAGGAATTTTTATGATGTGTTTCCAAAATAATTTCTAGTATTACCTCCCAAACATGGGTTTTATCTCTTAATAGATATCATACGTATATTGAAACTATAGTCTAAGGTATCATACATGATGAAAACCACTAAATTGGTTGAGTTGAAGGCTCAACTTCAGGAGTTGTTATCAAAAGGGTTGATTCGACCAAGTCTGTTAACATGGGGTAAATCAGTAGTCTTTGTCAAGAAGAAGGATGTTACTCTTTGCCTTTGTATTGATTATAGAATGTTGAATAAGGTGATAATCAAGAATAGATATTTAATACATTGTATTGATTATCTTTTTTATTAGATGTAAGGGGAAATGATCTTTTCTAAAATTGATCTTAGAGCAGGTTATCATTAACCGAGGATAAAAGATGAGGATATTTTAAAAACAATGTTCAAAACTCGATATGGGAACTATGAGTTCATAGTATTACCATTTGGGTTAACAAATGCCCTTACAATGTTTATGAATCTCATGAATAGTGTGTTTAGAGATTAGCTAGATCACTTTGTTCTAGTTTTTATGGATGACATCTTCATATATTCTAAGGATGAAGAAGAGCATATTCAACATCTGGAATTGCTTTTGTAATGTTTATGAAAACACAAGTTGTATGGCAAGTTGTATAAGTGTGTATTTTTCTAAGAGAAAGTGTAGTATCTAGGACATATTATCTCTGTAGATGGTATTTTGGTAGATCTAGTAAACATAAGAACCATTATGGAGTGGTCGACACCAAAGAATATGCATGAGGTAAGAAGTTTCATGGGATTAGTGGGTTATTACAAGAAATTTATTCTAAAATTTTCTAAGATATCTAATCTAATTACCTCTCTATAGTAGAAGAATTAAAATTTCATCTAGTCAGATAAGTCTGAAGTAGATTTTCAAGAATTGAAAATGAAGCTTACTTCAGCACTAGTGCTAAGAGTTCTCAATCCTAATGGTCAATTCTTAGTGATCATTGATGCATCTAGGGATGGACTTCGAGGAATTCTTATGTAGGATGGTGTGATGGTAGCATATGAATCTAGGAAATTGAAGCCTTCAAGATCAATTATGCCCCTCATGACCTAAAAATTGCAACAATCATGCATAATTTGTAAGTTTGGAGGCATTATCTATTAGAAAAATTATTTGAGGTCAAGACTGATCATTTAGGACTCAAGTACATCTTCACCCAACCAAATCTTAATTATTGTCAAAGATGATGGTTAGAATTCTTGTCTAATTATGATTTTGACATTAACTATATCAAAAGCAAGGAAAATAGAGTAGTTGATGCCCTAAGCCATAGGAGGTACATAACAACCTTGGATACTATCAAGGGTTCTTTTAGGGATCAAGTGATAAAATTACCACTAGGTAATGAATTCTATGATCAAGTCTAGAAAGTATTGTTTGATAATGCTCAAAATCCTAAGTATAAAATATTTAGAATAGAGAATGATGGTATGTTACGGTATAATATAAGGATGTATGTACCAGATAGAGAGAATTTAAGGAGCATAGTGCTAAAGGAAGTATAAAATGCCCCATATTTAAGAAATTTAGAAGTAACCAACCTCATGGTTGAACTTAAAACACTCTATTTTTGGAAAGGAATCAATAAAGATGCAGTGGATTTTATGTCTTGTTATTTGGAATGTCAGCATGTGAAAGTTGAACATGTGCATTCAGATGGATTGTTATATCCACGTGACATACTAGAATGGAAGTGGTAGGTGATCAGTATGGAATTTGTCCAAGGTTTGATATTGTCATAGAATAGGCATGACATGATCTTGGTTGTAGTTGACAAATTAACCAAGGAAACTCACTTTATACCAAACAACTTAACTGATGATGCATATACTCTTCTAAAGAGATTCATAAAGGAAGTGTTGTTTTTACTAAATCTTGCACCCTAGAAGGAGTTATTCAAGTTTATTTTAGATTTGGGCAACATGGAAACATTTCCAAGTATGTGGGTGTATCTATATTGGAAATGAGCCTTTATATTTAAGGGTTAGCTCCCTGAATGTACCTTCAAATACTCTTATCTATGATAATTGATTAATTATGGGGAAAATAGTTAGATATTACATGAATTGAATCTACTCTAAAGGAGGTGATGAAGTAAATATTCAAAGATCCACTCTCAAGATTGAAATCATTAGCACACTAATAGACCATGAATAAAACTAATGTGGTGTCTAAAATGGTTTCCAAGAAATAATGTTTCACCTAGAGGTCAAATTTATGGACTTAGGCTAGAGGGTAGTGAGGGTAAGGATTGATTGAAATCACTTACAATAAATAATCCTACAAGAAAAGTCTATCAGTACTTAGGTTGAACTTGGACATAAAAAGGGAAGATGATAAACAATTTTTCACATCAAACAAACACAAATTAGTATATAATTTCAAAATCCTCTATTCATTACTCTAAGAGGTGTATAATATAATTTATGATAGAGTCTAGTCATACAAACTTGAGGGATGTTTAACAATATCTCAAAGGCTATATTTATAGAAGAAAGGGATTTTAGAGATATATATATTAGCGCTAAAAATGAATAAATGAGATCAACTCCCCTTTAACCATAGTTATAATTACCTCTATATTTATGCTCAATCAAGCTTCATGATTGATCTAGGTTACTTCAAGTGGTTACACAGTTACATTATTCCCTCATTGATTTTCCCTAATGGTTGTAATGATGGGTTCAAGTTTTTCTAAGCTATGTATTGGAATCAATGAAGTTACAACCATTAGATCAATATGTTTGAGCTTTATCCTGGTCCTAATTGATTTTTACTAGTTCATCATGGTGTGTAAAAGTGGAGAGAAACATCATTTTCATGTAGTTGGTGATGGAGATGAAACCATTGGAGTCTATGTGTATGCCTTTGTGGCATCCTTTAAAATGATATCTCTTGTTTAGATTGATCATGCTCAAACTTGTCCCCATGTTCATAGTTCCATTATAGATAGAAACCAATCTTAGACTATTGGTTTTCCTATTAGGTCTAAATAGACCCATTCTATCTTTTTGGGAACCAAGAGTTTACCATATTCATGGATCTTACTTTTAAAAATGGTGAACATAGTCATATAATGAAACCTACATGACACAAACCCTCAAGCTAGAGGTCCATATTAAGTCTTAATGGTGGTCCATTTATGTTTTTGATCACCTTGGCTGCATCATTATTTCTTTTTCATGGAATTTGATCAAGCTTCAATGGAAACAAGGTGACCCCTACAAGACCTTATTTGCCTTGGTTGAAAACTATTCCTTTGGTTTGACTTTGTCTATCAAAAATTTCTTGGGTCAATAAAAATGATCCAACCTATCTTTATTCCCATTGGCCTTGTAGATCCTTGCTATCAGATCTTGACTTTTTAACCTCTTACACACTATTTATATCCTTGGTATGAATGAATGTGGTCCATTGATTTCTTCTCATGAATATCCTTTGACATGTTGACTTTCATTCACACCATTGGATCAAGATGTATGAGTGAGTGCTAGCCATATATCTCATTGGGTCCACCTTCATATTAGTGATCATGCACCATTGGATCATTGGTATGATTAAATGATGATCATTATTATAGCTCAGACTCACCTCCTTGTTAGTCATCTCACACCATTGGATCTCTACTCAATGAACTTGTACTATTGGATCTTGTCCAACTTGTATCTTTTTAAGGTCTTTAACCCAAGGACCTTTTGACTCATTTGACTCTAGAGTGAACCATTGGATCTTTCTTATCAATATGTGAGCTCATGCAATTCATTAGATATTGATCAAATTTAAACTTGTTAATGGTTTTTGAACACAAATGGTTACTTTATGGAGCTTAAACTTGATGTTAGTGTGAACATCTTACGCTGTAAGTCTAACTTTGAATGCTCATAATTCACGTGGACCTAAAATTTGTAGAGCATGTTCCTTACATAAATAAAGTGATGGTGCTACAATTTTTTGGCTCATGTGGCTTTCCTGAGTAAAGATAAAAATGCTAAATAAGTTGGTCTACTCATTTCCACATGATGAACATGATGTCTTGGCCCCTTAGACTCGACAAGCTAAAATTTGAAGGCTTAGATCTTGATATATAAGACTCATTAAGATATGAAAATTATAGAGAATGATTTTGGCACTAAGGATATTGATCACACATTGTTTGATGGTCATGTGAGGCTTTCTAAGCATAGTTATAAATTACACAAGAAAGCTATCCAGTCTAGTCCTTCATGACATCCTGATGATGGTCTAGCTTCACAAAGCTTGTTCTTAAAATTTTTTAGCTATGAATGAAATCCTTGATACTTGTGTGGACTCTTTCTATGATCTTGACTAATTGGACACCATGAAAACTTACCACTTGCAAATATGACCTTAAAATGACCCCTAAGACACTAAATGACACAAAAACTAAGCTAGACTATGACCAAAGCTATAATGTCATATGAAATGACATTAACTAAGCTAAAACTTACCCTATAACATTATAAAAAGCCCCTATATAAGAGTTTTACTATAAGGGGTTGACCCATTTTGGCCTATGGTAAAAATGGTCAACATTTTTGGTGATTCCCCATGGGTGGCATGCTTGTTATGCTATGACCAGTTGCCTAATCCTATCCATTGGGTTATAGAGTCATAAGTATATAGGTTTTACATATAAACTACCTCTTGAAAACACACAATAATGTTATGAAAAAACAAGAACAAGACACAAAATAGAGCCACACATGTGATTCATGAGAACTTATTAGAACACATCACACAAAGAAAATAAATACACATCTAATCTAATATTTACAAAACTAACCTTTAGTTCTCAATATAAGGGTTTCAAATGTATCCCATTCATAGGGATGGAAAAATATTCTCCATTCATCATTGCTAGCTAAAAGGAGTTGTTTTTCTTGCACTTGATGATGACATACGGTTCACTCCATAGGGTATCAAATTTGGTATGTCTCCCTAGTTTTGCTCTATATTCATCCCATTTCAATACTATGTCACCTTCTTGAAATGATCTTGGAGTTTCCTTCTTGTCAAAAGACCTTTTCATTATTACTTGGTGATGTTTCATAACTTGATGAGCTTTATCTCTAGTCTCTTGTAAATCCATTATTTCTATCAATCTCCTCCATTAGGGAATTCTCAAGTAACTCTAGTTGATGTGCTAACTCTAAGGAAGGAATCTCTTAAGAGATAGACAACCTAACTTTCCTTACATAGATAAGAATAAAAGGAGAATTCCTTGTTGACCTCTTGGGAGTTATCCTATCAGCCCATAAGGCTATCTTCAATTTGGTGTGCCAAGATCTTTGGTTATACTCCAATATTCTCTTGATGATTCTAATCAGATTATTATTAGTAGATTCGACCAACCCATTACCTTGAGGGTAATAGTTAGATGAAGTGCTCAAGAATATGCCATTACTATTTGTCCAATTAGCTATCTTAGCACCCATACAAACAAGATCATTATCTAAAATAATAGTAGGAGTGCAAAACTTTGTTATGATGCTCTCATAGAAATCCAAGATAGAATTATTAATATCTTCCTTCAATGTTATTTCCTTAACCCATCTTGTAAAATAGTCAGTTGCTGTGAGTATCCATTTATGACTAACACTTGATGGGGGATTTATCATAGCAATAAAATCAAGTATGCATTGCATGAAAGGTTGGTATACTTGGATAGGCTTCAAAGGAAGAGATGAAAGCTTATATTTTATTATAAATAAATCACATTGTACACACATTTTCACCCAAGAATGTCAGTCTTTGAAAAATTTGGGCTAATAATAGCTTGCCTTTATGATCTTGGCAGCTATGGTTCTTGGGGAGAAATGACCTCCTACTCTCCCATCATGAAACCTCTCGAGCAACAGCCCAAACTGATCATTATGAATGTATCTCAATAGCACACCATTTATATCCGTCTTAAGAATAACACCATACATAAGACAAAAGGGAATAGATTGAAATCTAAAATATCTCCTTTGTGATCTACTCATATTATTAGGACACTCACCATTTTGAATAAATCTGATCACATCCTGTGTCCAACCTTATGGAGACAATGAACTAGCTGATTGGGAACAATCTTGATTGACTAGAGCCTCTTCATTTGAATCATGAAGATTTGAAGTTATATTTTCATAAAGGCCTTTACCCCTTATCAATTTTATTGCCTTGATATAAATGTCATCTTCCATTA
This sequence comes from Torreya grandis, assembly GCA_037957365.1. Classification (NCBI taxonomy): domain Eukaryota; kingdom Viridiplantae; phylum Streptophyta; class Pinopsida; order Cupressales; family Taxaceae; genus Torreya; species Torreya grandis. Next base: position 386,460 of record JARHVA010002198.1, on the reverse strand, counting down.
CTTTAGTGATCTACCCTGCCCTCTTTTCATTAAGATATTTGCTCAAGAGAAACTCTTTGGTACTATGATGAGAGACCATAGCATGAATCCTATTATTTGAAACCATATGTCTAAACTTATTTAGTCCCCTTAAAATATCAAGGACCTATTTCTCCACAAAGGTGTACTTGACTTCATAATCTTTTAAACCTTGACTAAAGAATGTGATTGGCTAATCCACACCCTCATCATAATTTTGCATTAGCATGGATGAGATAGTATCAAGGTTGGAAAATGAATACAAGATGATTTTTTTAGTAAAATTAGGGTTAAAAAGAGTAGGATCTTTTATAATTTCTTTCTATATGGCTTGAAAACTACTCTTACCCTCTTTGGTCCAAGAAAATACTTGGTTCTTCTTGAGCATAGCTGTGATAGGTTTCACCAAAGATGCAAAACTAGGCATGAACCTCCTTATAAAATTTATCTTGCCTAAGAATATTTGAATACCTTTGTTATGAAAGGGAAATGATAAACCTATAATAGCCTCTATCCTTTCAAGATCAATAGTCAAACCATCCTTGGGAATAATATGTCTTGCAAACTTACCTTCATGAACAATAAAGATGCACTTATTTAGATTAAGAGATACTCCATATTGCCTAAATATTTAAAAAACTTGTCTTAAGTGTTGCATGTGTTCATTATCATCTTTATAAAACACTTTTATATCATATAGATAAACCAATAGCATCTCATTGATCAAGTCTTTGAAGGCCATGTCCATTTTTCTTTGAAATATGGCATCAACATTAGACAGACCAAAGGGCATCTTCCTATAAGAAAAAGTCCTCCATTTAGTAGTTAAGGCTATCTTAAAATGATCATCCTCACTGACTAAAATCTGATTATAGCCTAAATATCCATCTAGAAGATAAAAATGTTGAGACCCTGAAATCATTTACAAAATCTACTCCATTAAGGGTAGAGGATATTGATCTTTGAGTGACACTCTATTAAGATCTCTAAACTATACACAAATTCTTATCTCCCCATTACTATTTATCATAGGTACATGGTTAGCTACCCATGTTGAATTCTTGATGGGAAATATTATCTTAGATTGAAGTATTTTGAGCTCTAACATCATGAGTTACTCAACCTTGGGGTTGGTAGGTCTTTGCTTCTATCTAACGAGTTTAACTATAGGTTTAAAATAAATGTTATGGTGTTCTAGGCTAGGATAAAATCCTTTGAGTTCCTTATATTCTCAAGAAAAGATATCATGAAACTCTCTACACAACTCAATCAATGCTTCCTTCTCTAATGTAGAACATAATTGCCTAGTTTGAGGAGTTTGTCCTTGAAGATTAAGACTCTTTCATAATTTTACTCTTTTGTAGACGTACTCACCTTATCCTTTTTTTGATAATTCTCATTGAATATAATTTCTAAGGTCACCAAACTCTTAGGTATCTTATTGGTTTTTAGTTACACAATTTGATCACCCAATTGTTCTTAGAGCCTCATTTGATTCCTTGAAGAGAAATTAACCTCATTTTTCAAGAAGCATGTGATGTGTTTATCACTATCAAACACTTTAAAAGATACCTCATTATTAGGTAAAGAGGGTTTGATAATTATCTTAATATGAGACTATATTCCCTCCTCTTTTATGGTAGTTGGAGTATCAAATTGAGCTCCTATGGCAGCTAGTTTATCAACATGACTATTCTACTCCCTTGAGACTGATTGTATATTGAATGCATTGAAGTCTTAAAAAAAATCTCATACCTTATGATTATATGACTTAAGAAAAGGGTTTTTGGAAGCAATGCACAACCAATTAACTATCTCAATATACTTGAAATTTCTCGATTCCTTTTCTCCTTGCCCATTGAAGGCCATGAATTAAACCTTCATACTCAACCATATTACAAGAACAACTAAAATAAAATATGTATGAAGCATACTAATGTTTTTTATATGGGGATACCAACATAACACGAACTCCTGCACCAACTTTACTTCTTGAACCATCAAAAAACATCTTCCATAGTTCATCATCTTTACCCTCGTCCACAATAATTATAGGTGTTGGTACTCCTTCATATATGCAACACACTCCTAAATTAGTTTCCTCCATAAAATCATAGGGAGCATGCTCATAAGTGTTAATGCCATATTCATCAAGAAAAAAATATAACATAACCTCAATATTGGAAGAAGTGCTATCATAGAGTCCTTCTCTTCATGGGCCACATAATTCAGATTGGGACTTAAGTCAATGTAAGGCTCAATATGAAACCTTGCAAGGGGTTGTTTCCTAATTATCACCTTAGACCCATACCTTTTTTTAAATCCCAAAAAATACCAATCATCTAAGATATATCTACCTATCTTGGCTATGAAATCCCTTGATAGGTAGATTGCAAAGTGGGTTGGGAGGTCAACCATAACTATGTCTTGCAAGATAGGAAAACTAGGACAATCATGCTAGAAAAACTTCAAGACTTTTATCAATCCTACTATCTTGGTAGGTGTAACATCTAATTGAAGGACCCTTTGGGTATGTGGCTCATATTTTAGGCCCAGCTTATTAGCTACTATTTTAGGCATGACAAAAGTAAAAGCTCTACTATCAACTATGTAATTATGTACCAACTTGTCATGTATAATGAGGGTGAGCTAAAATGGTGGAGGTTTCTCAACCCTAGTGGATGGTTCAACAATGGTACTAGGATTATTTTCAATAACAACATGTCCATGACTTTTATTTGAGGGTAAGACACTAGCAGGGATAATAGATAACTACTTTTTTAGGTGTTCTTTTTGACCAAGCATATTTTGGGCTCTCGTAGGTAGATAACGACTTGGAACTTGAGGAATAGGAATAGGCCTTACCATATTTTGACTTTATGGAGATGTATAAGTTTTTGGAACTTCTACACTTGTAACTATGTCTTATTTCCTTGTAGGGGGATTGCATGATATTGTGGACATGTTACTACCACTTCTTAGATCCTTCCTCTTGGCCCTTGTATTTTCTATGATAGAGGTTCCTTGATTTATCACAAAAGTGTCTTCAACCATAAAATTGGTGAATATCTCTCCTTGAGATTGCCAATCCTCATTCACCTGAATCATCACCTCATCCCCATTTGATAGGAGGAGAGTAACTAATACTTGAGCCACTAGAGCTTGCTCTCTATTCTCATTGGCATCTATGAATTGGTCTTGTTGCCAATCTTCTCCTTATACCAAATTGCTATGAACTAGTACCATCTCCCTTACATTAGTGGTAGAGTTAGGACTATATACATTGGCAATCTTGTTGGGATTAGGTTACCATTCACCTCTTCCTATTACATATTATTGACAATTTTGTTACTGATAGGGGTAAGGATTCTAATAAGCACCTTGTTACATATTAGCTTGCCTAATTTAAGCCTCTATGGCTAAGAAATTTTATTTCCAATCAACATTATTTTATGCTTTCCTAAGAGAAACCTTAGTTTTGGTATTGGCATCAAGACCTTGGGCTAGATCTAAAGTATTAGCAAAAGTATGAGACAAAGGAGGCATAAACACCTTAGGAGGCAATATTCTAGCTTGGATGAGATCATTATCAGCTTTGATAGCAAGATCATATGCTTCTAAAAGAGTGGAATCTCCCATAGATTTAATCATGACAACAATTTTAGTCCCAATGGATTTCAAGTAAGTAGGGAACACAAATATAGCAGGTGGGCTCATGGGAGGAGGCAATCTATGTTAAGTCTTCTGAGACCTTTCATTGAAGTCATGCATTATTTCTTTGGCTCCTCTTTTTATCATATTGAGATGATGTATGAGAGAGGTATGGTCACTTTCATTTCCAAATCTGGAAGTAACACTCTAAACTCATCCCATGTTGTAATGCATCCACCTTCCAGAGTCCTATCCTAATCAAGAACCTTCCCTTTAAGGGACATGGAAAGGATTCTAATGGAAATGTTCCCTTGAACAATACTATGGAAAATTCAAAATTTAGAAACATCTCTAATGTGATCACTAGGTATGACATGACTCTCACTATTAAATTTGGACACACCTTTCATGGTGTTAGGAGGAATGGCATCATATAATTGAAGTTGAATTGGATTTTCAGTAATGAAGGTAGAGAAAGAATGAGGTCTATCCATGTCTTCTTCTTCTTCTTCAAGATCTTCAATCTCTTCAGCCTCTTCAACCTCTTCCTCTCTAACAAAATCTAATTATTCTTCAAATGGAAAATTAGGCTATGGATACTAAACTTCAATAAAAATTTTAGGCTAAATGGGTGAGTTAATGGGATTGAATGTTCTAGAAGAGGATGACCTAGTGAGAACCTTTAATTATTAAGGCACATTTATAAGAAAACAATGGCCTTGAATCAGATTTACCTTGGAGGAGTCACCAAATTCTAAGTAGTATACCAATTTGTGGCTTATGTTTGTCAAGACTGACATTCACCTTGATAAGTTATCTTGAAGATAATGGGTCCCATCGGGCATGCCATAATTATTGTCACCAAATATTGCACCCTAAAATAAGTTGTTCAAGCTTCTTCCCATTTTAGGCAACATGGGAACATTTTCAGGTATGTGGGTGTACCTATATTGGAAATGAGCCTCTATATTTAAGGGATAACTCCCTAAATGTACCTTGAAATGCACTTATCTATGCCAACTAATTATTTATAGGGAAAAGAGTTAGAGATGCTATGAATTGAACCTACTCTAAAGGAGGTGATGCATTGAATGTTCAAATATCCACTCTCAATATTGAACTCATTAACACACTAATAGACTATGAATATAACTAATACAGTGTCTATAATGGTTTCCAAGTAATAATGTTTCATCTAGAGGTCAAATTGATGGAATTAGGCTAGAAGGCAATGAGGTTAAGGTTTGATTGAAAGAACTTACAGTCAATAATCCACTTTATACCTAAGGCATCAATATTAAGACATGCTAGATGACCTATAAGAAAAGTTTATCAATACTTAGGTTGAACTTAGACCTATAAAGGGAAGATGACAAACACTTTTACACATCAAACAAACACAAAACACTAAACATAAATTAGTAAACAATTGAAAAATTCTCTATTTATTACTCTAAGAGGTGTATAATATAATTTTATTGTAGAGTCTAGTCATACCAGCCTGACGGATGTTTAACAAGCTCAAAGGCTATATTTATAAAAGAAAGGGCCTTTAGAGAGAGATCTTGGCACTAAAAAAGGAATCAATGAGCTCAAATCCAATTTAACCATAGTTACAATTGCCTCTACATTTATGCTCATTCAAGCTTCCTCATTGATCTGGGTTACTTCAAGTGGTTGCACAGTTAAGTTATTCCCTCATTGATGATCCTTGACAGTTATAACAACAAGATTAAGTTGTTTCAAGCTAGGTCCTAAAATAAATTCAATTACAACCATTAGATCAATCTATTAGAGCTTTATCTTAGTGATAACTACTCTTTACTAGTTCATCATGACATATAAAAGTGGAGATAAGGGTCATTTTCATGTAGTTGGTTCTGGATATGAAACCATTGGAGTCTATGTGTATGCCTTCATGGTATCCTTTAAAATTCTATCTCTTATTCAAGCTGGATCATGCTCAAACTTGTCCTCATGTTCATAGGTCTATTATATATGAAAACCAATATTAGACTATTGGTTTTCCTATTAGGTCCAAATAGACCCATTCTATCTTTGTAGGAACCAAGAGTTCACCATATGCATGGATCTTTCTTTTAAAAATGGTAAACATAGTCATAAAATGAACCATGTATGACACAAACCCTTGAGCCAGAGGTCCATATTAAGCTTAATGGTGGTCCTTTTATGTTCTTGATCACCTTGGTTACATCACTATTTATTTTTCATGGCATTTGATCGAGCTTCAATAGTGATGAGGTGACCCCTACAAGACCTTGTTTAACTTGGTCAATAACTGCTCTTTTGGTTTGACTTTGTCCATCAAAAATTTCTTGGGCTAATCAAAATGATCCAACCTATCTTTATTCCTTTTGGCCTCGTAGATCCCTGCTATCATATTTTGAATTTTTGACCTCCTATGCACCATTGATCTCCTAGGTATGAATGACATGATCCATTAATTTCCTACCATGAAGATCCTTTGACATGTTGACTTTTATTTACACCATTGGATCAAGATGGACAAGTGAGTGCTAGCCATAGATATCATTAGGCCCATTTTCCTATTAGTGATCATGCACTATTAGACATTTGGTATAATTAAACACTGATCATTGATCTAGTTGAGACCCACCTCCTTGTTAGTCACCTCATGTCGTTGGATCTCTACTTGATGAACTCATACCATTAGATCTTGTCTGACTTGTAGCTTTTTAATCACTTAACCTAGGGACCTTTTGACTCATTTGACTCTAACATGAACCATTGGGTCTTGTTTGTTAATATGTGATCTCATACACATCATTATATCTTGATCAAATTTAAACTCGTTAAGGATTTTTGAAACCCAAATAATTAATTTATGAATCTCAAACTTGATGTTAGTGCAAACGTCTTATATTGTAGGTCTAACTTTGAATGCTCATAACTTGAGCTAAGAAGGTTGTGTAGATATAAAATTTGTAGAGCATGTTCCTACCATGAGGAAATCCATAGTGATATAATATTTTGGCTCATGTGACTTTCTAGAGTGAAGATACAAAATGTTCAAATAAGTTGGTCTGCTCATTTCCACATGACATGCAAGATGGCCTATCCCCTTAAACTCAGTAAGCTAAACGTTGAAGGCTTAGATATTGAGATAAAAGACTCATCAAGATATGAAAATTGTAGAGAATGATCTTGTCACTAAGGATATTGATCATCCATGATCTGATGGTCATGCAAGGATTTATGAGAATATTTATAAATTACACAAGTAAGCTATCTATTCTAGTCCTTCATGACATCTTGATGATGGTCTAGATTCACAAAGCTTATTCTTAAACTTTTACAACTCTGAATGAACTCCTTGAGGCCTGTTCAAACTATTTCTATGATCATGACTATTTGGACACCATAAAACCCTACCACTTGCATATATGACCCTAAAATGACCCATAAGACACCAAATAACACAAAGACTAAGGTAGACTATGACCAAAGCTAAAATGGCATATAAAATGACATCAAATGAGCTATAACTTACCCTATGACATTATAAAAAGCCCCTATACAAGATTTTGACTATAGAGGGTTGACCCATTTTGGCATATGGTTAAAATGGTCAACAAGTGTATTAGTTACATGGTTTTCTAGAGAAGATCATTTCAGATCATAATCTGAGGATGAATTCTAGGTTTTGGTTCACTCTAAATTTAGTTTTGGGTACACAACTAAATTTTAGAACTACATATCATCCATAAACTTATAGATAAAGTGAGTTAATCAAGTTTTAGAGGATCTCCTTCATACGTATTACATAGATTAGAAATAAAAGTGGGAGGAGAACCTTCCATTGGTATAATTTACATAGAATAACTCATATCAATCAACATTGAAGATGGCTCCATTTGAGGCATTGTATGGAAGAAGGTGTATAACACCAATCAATTGGGACAAGTTAGGAGACATGATAATCTTTGGACCTTATATGCTTTCAAAAAAATAAGATCAAGTCAGGATAATTAGACAGAGATTGGTCGAGGCCAATAATTGATAGAAGAGTTATGTTGATTTGAAGAGAATAGATAAGTGGTTTTAAGTAGGTGATAGATTGTTTCTATGGGTTAAGCCTAAAAAAATATCGATTAAATTTAGGAAGTCAAAAAACCTTTCTTCAAGATATGTGGGACCCTTAGATGTTTTGGAAGTGGTCAACCATGTAGCATATAGGCTTAAATTGCCACTAGTTTTAGTTCTTTTGCATAATATCTTCTATGTGTCTTATCTTAAAAAGTATATAACTGATCTTTCACATGTGTTGGATTGGAATGATTTGTAAGTTATGAATCCTAAGTTAGTCATGGTAGAACCAATCAAAGTAATTAACACTCCCAAACTCTATTTGCATGATAGAGAAGTGTCATAGTGTAAGGTCACGTGGGACCAATAATCTGAAGATAGTGACACTTGAGAGGACTATGGTGAGTTTTACAGGCTACTTCCACATTTGTTTGCTTAATGCATTATTGGATATTATTTTATTTTTCTACTGATTAAAATTAAAATTTTAGAAATAGTGTTTAAATAAATGTCATCAAGATGATGACCAACTTTAGGGGGAGGGATGTCACATATTTATTTCTCTCTCTAAGGTGAATAACCTTTTATCCATGGATTATTATGGTTGTTAAATTTATTAAATATTGTTTAATTGAGATGTGTGTTATATGATATTTATGGGATAATTGCATTTTTCTTAGGTTGCATGACTAAATTGCTATGAGTTAGTTGTACTTGTATATTATTTACATTATAATCATGTTGTTAGTTTATACAACAATATTTTATGGTTATATTATGATATTATGGGCTAACTACATTCTTTGTCATGAGTTGGATGCAAGATAGATTAATCCCTTAGAGTGTGATAGAGGGAGAACATCATCATAGAGGGTGGCATAGATCAAGATTTTGGGAGACAATAGAAGAAAAGATAGATACCTATGCACACACCACATTTGAATAATATGTTTGTGATAGCTGTAGTATTTCTTTAATTTTTGATATATATGCATGCCATGATCTTATTTTCTATTTGAAGATTATGCAGATTTAGTTGTGTGACCACATTACTAATAGTTAATGTTATTGCTTGGATTATTTGAGTGAATATGTACTTAACTTACCAGTGCCTTTGATATGGCTAAGTATTATTTGAGTAATGTTGTGTTTGATTTAATGGTTATAACATTTGATAGAATTTTATGTGGTCTAAAGTTGAGTTATTGACTTTATATTAGTTTCATTGTTATTCAAAGTCATAATGTTGACAACCTTTTCTAAGTTGTTACCCTAAGAAACTACCACTATCTAGAAGGATTAATACAATTGATGATGGTCTTTATTCTTGTTTACTTATTATAAAATCAACATCATTGTGTTAGGTGGACTTGTTGATTAGTTGACATTGTATGGGTTATAATGTTTAAAGACTTTATAAATTTGACTCATGATTTTAACTAAAGTCAAAATATCATGCATATATTAAAGGATTAAAATATTAATTAAGTTCTTTTGGAACACTCAAGAGATTTATGTATTTTTTGTTTTTTTCAAACTTGAGTTAACCTAGATTTAGCAAATGTATTTGTAGATAATAGGGTTTTTTCATGATGAAACTATGGAAAACTATGAGTTTTGATGTTACAATTGCATGCATTAAATGTATGAGAGAGGTTGATAGAGAAATGATGATAAGAAGGAGGTAGAGAGAAGGACATGACATGATAGGACAAGGAGAACGAACAATGAGTAGAGAGAAGAAGGGGAGAATTATCCAGGAATGAGGAAATTACATAGTTGGCAGTTATACTAAGGTAGGTGTTGTAATTCCATTTTTGGTTGCTTAAACATAATAAATTTTGTGTATATTCATTTACTAAGGGTTTGGGTAATTTCATTACTATGTTTTTTATTATACATATAGATTTAGCCTTGTGAATGGCTTGGCCATCCAAAAAACTAAATCTATACCCCCGAATTCCTTATAATATGATGGCTAGGACTGTGTGAAGTTAATATGGTTGAGTAGGATTAACATTGGTGTGTTACTTAAACTTGAGCAATGAAATTATGATTTTTATACAATCAAATTTTAACATTTATATATGAATTGTATATTCTATTGAAACCTTAAGCTCATAAAAATGGTTATGAATATTTCAAAACCTTGAGCTTATATCAAACTATCTAACAGTATAGGTTAGAAACCCTGAGTGCATATATATAAAAGTCTACGTATATGTATTTTTTTTCTTTGAGATAAAATATACAGGGTTGAGTAAGTTGTTTTGTGTATGGAATGCAAGATAAAATCATGCCATTCGAGGGTAAATTTTTTGAGTGGTTATGTCCCATTTCAACATTAAGTTTCATATTTATATGGAATTATTTTATTTTGAAGAGACAATTAAAACCATTTAGGGTACATGCTATGTATTCATATCATTAATATTTTTGATGAAATGGATATATGTATTTTGGATATTTACACATACACATAGATATAAATCATTATATATAGTTTCTATAATGTTTATGTGAATTGGGTAATCATGCAGGCCTTTTATGTTTGGAAACATGTAATGTGATTTATGAAACCTTTATTATGTTTGATACATTTCATAAAATGAATCGACTACATCAAACCATAAACTATGCATGAGATATAAAATTTAAGATGAATGTATATGGTTGAATATTATTAAATAATTTGAAAGAAACCATTATGTTTGACTGAGCATGGATTTGTTGGTTACACTGTTATCATAAATCTGAGTTGATATGCTTATTTGGTAACTTGTTAGTCAAAATGAAATAGTATTCCTATTTTAAAACAAACCCAAATTATGGGTGAATGAGGGTAAACAGGTTTTTGATTATTTTCAATTGATAGTGGATTATGTCTTGCAAGGAAATATAAAGGAATAGAAAACATGGGTTTGTGTGATTAGGAATATTTATATTTGATTCTATTATGCAATTTTTTAAATAAGTATTTATATTAGATTTTGTTTTAACTGTATGAAGTTCATAATGAAAAATAGTATTTTGACTATGTAATAGTTGTATACATCATAATCTAAGGGTATGGTAGTCAAATACTTAGAGCATAATGGATACACTATTAATTTATAATAGTACAAGATATCTCAAACATATGTATAATATCAAAGGGAAAAATGTGTATAGATACATATATATGGTATATATTTGTATAAATTAGATATTTACTTATACACACACACACACACACACACACACACACACACACACACACATGAAGGAAATATGTACATATACACATATATAGCATATATCTATATGCATGAGATATATGCTTATAATTATGGTAGACATTATGAATGTTAATTAAGTTAAAAAATATGTGTGGTAGTATACTATGATTATATGCATACAACTCATTAATATCACAACAAGTTATTATGAAAGATGGATTATTGTTTAATATGAGTTAAGACATTAATTATAAGGTATTTGATCTTTGAAATTATTTATGACTGAATTATTGTTAATTGAGAAATGTGTACATGAAAACGCATTGTGATAAATGTTGTTTATTATAGATGGTACTACATTTGAGTTACTTTTGAAAATTTAGTTACTTATAGACTAAGTATAAATATACTCAGATGGTATGTTCTATTAAGGATTATACTTGTTTTCTTTTATTATTTAAGCAATAAATAATATAATTTGAGATTCATTTCATATGTTTGACGAATTAAATCTATGTACTTTGATTATTTTTGTACTTAAAAAATCTATTGGTTATTTTTTAATTAACTAAATCTAAAATTAATGGTAATAAATAAGCATGATATGGACTTCACTATCTTACTTAGCATCATCAATCCAAGATGAGAGTAAGCCAATCAAGTGGTGTGTATGAATTTGATTGATCCTTGAGATTACTAACTATTTAAAACTTTGGACAAAGTAATATTTTAGTTAAACATTGTCATTTCATATGTTTTATTTATATGTACATGCAATATGATGTTAGAATGAATTTTATTTATGGTACACATCATGTATTAGTTATCTTACAACACATGGGTACTAGCTTGTATCTTTGTATTCTCACACCATCGCTATCTACCCATATATGAAGGGAGGGACATTCCCTATTTGGGATATTGTGTAGGGGATTGATGGTCCATGTTTGGTGTGGGAAATCACTCGAATGATGCTTTCCCTCCCTATAATAGTACTTCATTAAAGAATACACTTGAGATTACCATATGATACTGGAGTTCATTATGACTCATGCTCTATGGATCCTTGTATCTTGTATTATATTTATTATTGTGACATTATTCTTAATTAATTTTTAATATTTATTCATCTATACATTGACAACAGTGATTGTAACATTGTATTAGCTATGGCTGAAATTACGTATTTAACTCTTGGAATATATGTAGTTAAAATGAGAAAATTAGCATTGTACTTGATTTGCTTATTTATTATCATAATGATTAGAAACTAAATGGATTTTTATGTATTTATTTATGATTAACATACTTAGTAAATTTAATTTGGATCCCTATTTATATTCTTGTGGTGAAGTCTAATGTTTGAATATGTGAAATTAATTTTTTTAATTTTTTTACACTATTCTAGTAAATTCCAATGGGGATGTTACAAAAACTAAATTAAAATAAATTAAAACATATCTACACAAGGAATAAGGAAACATGAAGAAAAACCATTTATCAGTCTCTATATTTATTTTAATATATTAGAACCTTTTTAGTAAAATTGAGAGATATTTATAGAGCTTTCAAATAATTTATTTCTTCTCATTCCAAGTGTTTGCTACAATAAAAAATAAGACTCTTCAAATTTTCAATACTTATGATATATAATGATATTTACACAAAAATAAAAATAATATACCATGTACAAAATGGTACAAAAAACACACTTTTCATACAATTATACACTGATTTTGTAGCCTTGTTATACTACTAACATTGTTTGAAATGCAATGTTATTTATTTTTGTGTTTTTCATATATTTTATAAGAATATAGAACATATAATAATATTAATTAAATAAATATGGAAATAAAATGTAGAAAATAAAATACAAGAGAGACACATATTTAACATGGTTCACCCAATATGGGCTATGTCCAACAAGTCAATTGTATGTTAACCAATTCCAAGGTATTGTATTACCTTCACAATAATACCACGTATCATATATTGTTATGGATGAAATTATATATTGTTATTAACTCATTATATAATATTTTCTAAAAAGATGAGACCCTAACATTCTATTTTACCATAGAATTCCTTAAAATGAATATCAATTTAGTCTTATAAGTAGGAAATCCCTTCAATAGTATATCCAAAACACTATATATAAATAATAAATGGTATTTGTATCCTATAACATGGATTCTCTTATTTAGTCCAACAAATGAAGGGATAAACCTACAATACATCCACTAAAATATCTTATTAAGTCACACACAATGCATTGTCATGATAAAAAATTACCTCATATCAAAGTAGGGTTACATATTAGTGATGCAAAGGTTCCTTTCCACAAGTTTCAACTTACAACTCTTTACCAATTCACACAATGCACTTGACCCTTCTTGTAGCCCTATTTTGACTATTTTCTTGATGGTACAAAAAAATTAAAAAGTTTTCAAAGAAACCAATGGTAATTATGAGTACCATTTATGGAAAAATACCTATGGTTTAAATTTCAAGACTTAGGTCCCTTTATAAATCCTCTTTCTAACTATTTTCCCTACCTAATTAGGCCTCTTTAAGCCCAAACATATGACAATCAACCAAAAAATCCATACTAGTGAATCTGTACAGTCTTGAAACTTATAAAATATATTATGGCATATGAAGTTTCATCAGACTACAAATTTGTGGAAGATTTGACTAGTTCAATTTCTAGATATGGTGAAAACCCTAATTTAGGGCTTTTTAAAGATTGACTATCCAAAAGCATAAATTATTCAAATGGGAATGTTGTAAGGGGTTTCAAATGTCAAATTTTATTTATAGGGTATATCTAGACCTTTCCCACCTCTTCCAATTGTTTGTATGTGTTAATCAATCTTTTAAGCATGTTATCTAGACCAAAATAGTCTGGACTGTGAATAAATGTTGACCATCTATAGGTTTGCATGTTGTCAAATGGTTATTTATCATGAAAAATGAGTTTAATTGTTAAGTGACATAACAATAAAAATCAAACTAACTCATCTTATGGTTCCAAATTTGTTTTTAAAGTGTTATAGTTCATTTTATTCAAACAACATAGATTCCATTGATGGATATAAGCCTATTACAGGCATCAAGGTCTCTATTCATCTCATTTGTAATCAACAAACTTATTGAATATTTCCTTTAGGTTTTACACTCTCCTTTAAAAATAACAAAGCACTGTAGAAGCCTTTTTGGACACACTTCAGATAGAATTAACCTTCAAAACACTCAAAAAGTATACTTGCAGATAGATTACAACAAAGGGCACCCAAACAGGGGTCTACTTGACAACATTCTTGAAAAATAAGTGAAAAGAGGTTTATTATCATATTTTTTAACCTCAAAACATGTTAAAAACTCCTTAAAATAGGTAAATATCCACTACAAATTCAATTTATCATCAACACTAAAACATACAAACTGCCATTTTAACAAGACACAAAATAGGGCTCTCAATGATAATATTTGAGTTTCAATTGATCTGATCACTATATTTTTATAACATATAGCCTTAGGAATGTGAAAATATTCTTCAAGAATAAGTTAATAATCTACAGATTCCTTTTTATTATCAACTATGAATAATACAAGCTGTAGTCATTACTAAAATGCATAAAAACAAACATAGGGCCAATATATATCCACTTTCTTGAATAGGGCTTGTCCTTTATTGTATTCCTTGAAGTATTGGATCTTCACATATTCAACTAAATATTTCCATTCAATAATATTCTCTATGTTTTCAACCATTTGGTAACCACCTTGGAGGGATTAACCAATGGTCATAAGACAATTTATGCAAGGTGACCAATCACCAAAGTTGTTTCTCAACTTTTGTCACTTTGACCCTTGTCAAGGGTGTAAAAGGACCTCAATATCAATTAAAACATGTTAAGAGACTTGTTTCACCCTAACCATGCCTTGAAAATCTTAGCAACACACTAAAAAATTCAAACTTTTGAACTACAAGTTTTTTATAGGAAGTAAAAATTTGAAAACTTAGACTAACTAATTGCAGCACTCCTAAACTATCAAAATGCAAACTAAACATGCTTGAGGCCTTCTAAGGCCATCCAAGGCATTCCTAAACCTTATTAAATGAAAAACAAGCCAAAATTTTCAAAATTTTCTCCCTAAGAGTGATACTCCTGCATCATTCCAGAGTACTCCCTCTCTTTAGTATGTCATGATCAATCATCCACGTGGAATCCTCTACTAGGTGGCTCTTCCACTTTACCAGATACTTAAAATATTGCTTGTCTCTAGTTTTTTTAGACACTTATTTGTCTAATATGCATTCTAGTTCCTCTATCTTGGCCTTAGGTAACTTTTGTGCCCAATTTGGGCCTACTGTAACATCATCATCTACTATGTTTTCTCCTTCATCTCCTTCTCTATAAGAATACAAATCTGAAACATTAAAAATAGGTAAAATTCCAATTCCACTAGGCAAATCCAATTCGTATGCATTGTTGGAAAACTTCCTAATAATCTTGCAAGGACCTATTTTATTCATTTTCAAATTGTTGTATTCACCTTTTGGAAACCTTTCTTTCCTTAGATGAGCTAGGACTAAGTCCCCAATATGTAAATTCACTTCTCTCCTACTCAAATCTACCTACTTCTTGTACTTGTCAACACTAGACTCCAAATTCTTTCTTGCCTACTCATGTACCTCTTTCATTGCCATTGCAAAATCCTCACCTTCAAAACTTCTCTTATCCATATGTATGATATCTCTAACCTCAAATACACCTCTTGGCTTCATGCCATAGACTACTTGGAATGGACTCTTTCCAATGCTCCTATTGGCTGAATCATTGTAGGCAAACTTTGCTTGAGACAACACAAGATCCCATTGCTTTGGATGGAATTTAGACAAACACCTCAACAAGTTCCCTAGGATTCTATTTACCACCTCAAATTTCCCATCTATTTGAGGGTGACAACTTGAACTAAAACTCAAATTAGTGCCTAGCTTTTTCCATAATTTCCTCCAAAAGTGACCAAGAAACTTGGTGTCCCTATCAGAAATAATGTTCATGGGAAATCCATGAAGCCTCACAACCTCCTTAAATAAAAAATTATCCAACTGTGTTTCATCATTAGTAGTTCTGCATGGTATAAAGTGTACCATTTTAGAGAATCTATCAACAAAAATAAAAATGGAATCAAAACCCTTTTGTGTTCTAGGCAATCCCATCACAAAATCCATACTGATGGATTCCCAAGGCCTATGTGGGATTGGTAGGGGATTATACAAACCTACATTAGTACTCTTACCCTTGGCTAATTGATAAATTTTACACCTTTCGACATACCTTCATACTTTTGATTGCATTATAGGCCAATAGTAGTTTCTAGTGAGAAACTTTAATGTCTTGTCAAGCCCAAAATGGATTTCCATACTTCCACTATGCTTCTCTTGGATTAGATTTGATCTTATTAAGCTCTTTAGTACACACAATTGTACTCCCTTGAAAAAAAATCCATATTGAAGTAAATAATCAAACCATGGCTCCTTGTTGAGTGTACTTGGGTGCTTTCATGCATGATATGCTTCCTTGAAGTCCTCATCATCATCATACAAATATTTGAGTGCCTCAATGCCAACACTCTCTAACTAAATTTCATGCACCAATAAAACCCTCCTGATCAATGCATTTTACACTTTGTTGCTTTGTCCTTACTTGTGATTAATGGTGAAGGTAAAGTTTTGCATGTACTCCACCCATTTGACATGTCTTTGGTTCAACTTAGGCTGATTAAATATAAACTAAAGTGCATGGCTGTCCATGTATACTATGAACTCCTTTGGCATAAGATAATACCTCCATTTATTCAATGCTTGCACCATTGCATAAAACTCTAAGTTATAGGATGCGTACCTCTTCTTAGCATCATTCAACTTATCACTAAAGTAGGCTATAGGTCAGCCCTATTGTTTAGGACAACCCCTATAGCTACACCACTTGCATCACATTCTATCTATAATACTTTGCTAAAGTCTAACAATGCTAGTGGGCTGCTCCATGATTCTTTGCTTCAATATTTGAAAACTTTTTTTTGCCTGCTCATTCTAAACAAAGTTTTTATTGTATCCCTTGATAGTGTCAATGATGGGATCACATATTCCACTAAATTTTCTCATAAAATTATTATATAAACTTTCCAAACCATGAAAAATTCTTACCTCTCCTACTGTCCTAGGTGTTGGCCACTCCATAATTACCTTTACCTTGTTATTATCCATTTTCAGCATGCTTTGTGAAATTACAAACCCAAGGTATATCATCTACATTTTTATGAATTCACACTTCTTGAGGTTGATCAATAACCTCTCTTCTTGTAGCTTTCTTATCACCAACTCCAAATTATGAAGGTGTTCCTCCTTGGTTTGGCTGTAAATTAGTATATCATCTAGATGAACTACTACAAACTTACCTATGTAATATTTCATAACCTCATTCATTAATTTCATGAAATTACTAGGTGCATTATTTAAACCAAATGTCATGACCAACCATTCATACAAACCTTTATTTATCTTGAAAGTAGTCTTCCACTCATCACCTTGACTAATCCTTATATGGTAGTATCTACTTTTGAGGTCTATCTTGGAAAAATAACTTACTTCACTCAAGTAATCCATCAAATCCTCCATCTTGGGAAGTAAAAACCTATACCTTATGGTGATTTTATTGATGTCCCTAGAATCAGTACACATCCTCCACTCACCTTCCTTATTTGGCACCAACACTATGGGTACTGCACATGGGCTCAATCTATCTTTGATTATCCCTTTGTCAAGCAACTCCTACACTTGCCTTTTGATCTCAACATTATCTTATGGGGTCATCTTATATGCAACCTTATTTGGTAGACTTACTCTAGGTACAAAGTCTATATGGTGTGTTATGCTCCTCATTGGTGGCAATGTGTTGGGAAGCTCATCAATAACTATATTAGCATACCTCCCCAACATTTATTGAATCTCCAAGGGTAGTTCATTGATTTTAACATCTATCATAAAAGTCCTAGGCTTAATGACCAAAGCAAATCCTATCTCTTCTTCATTCATGGCATTTAATAACTCTTTTCCACTTACCATCATCACATGTGAACCAACTTATTGATCACTCTTTTCATATTTCAAGGGAATAAAAGTGTAACTAACTCCATCCTTGGTCAAGGTGTACATATTCTTTATTCCATCATGGGTAGTTTTCCTATCATATTTCCAAGGCCTTCCCAAAATCACATGGCGCACATCCATGGGGATAACATTACAAAGCACCCTATCCTTATATGTTCCAATTTGAAACTCTACCCAAATTTGCTCATTAACCAAGACTTGTTGTCCCTTATTCAACCATGATACCTTATATGGAGTGGGGTGAGGTAGTTTCTTTAGCCTAAGATTGTTAACCATTTATACTAAAAAAAGATTATCTTTACTTCTTGAATCGATGACCATCTTGAAACACTTACCTTGGCATTTGCATGATGTCTTGAGAGAGTCTTTCTTTGTGGTGGTTCCTTCTCCTTGGGTGGCTTGATCAGCACCCTCCTCATGAGAAATGTTTCTCCAATTTTAGGCTCTACCATTTATGATGGAGATCAAACACTCTCTTTGTATACTCCTTGTATAATCTAATTTCTTCCTTCATTCCTTGGGTTTCTTATTGGCTAGTCTTCTAAAAAATTCTAATTCGTGTGGCCAACATAATTGTTACATTTAAAACATTTACCTAAAAATCCACTGGATCCTCTACCACTTGATGAATATCCACCTCTATTATAAGGTCTCCTACCTCTAAATCCACCTCTTGATTGAGTGAACTGCTCTTGTGAATTGCTTTATTCACTTTGAAGATTTATTTGTGAGGTATTTTTTCCCCCTTAATATCCTCTACCTTTGAAATTCTTGCCCATTCCTCTATTCTGCTAATTTCCTTCTATTCAACTTATATTTAACCTTGAGTACAAATTGATAACACTCTTCTAGTGTTCTTGGGTTCATAAGTGATGAATCATCTTGGAGATTGTACCTTAAACCATTCAAGTATCTTAAAACCTTCTCTTTATCCTCCTCTACATGACCAAAATTGATGGTTAAATTATATAACTCTTATGTGTATGCCTTCACACTCATTTATTTCTACTTCAAATTATGCAATTGTCTAAACAAGTTTGTTTCATAATCACCTGACAAAAACTTGGATTTGAGATTGACAACCATTCTATCCCAAGAAGTGATCTTATTCTTACCCTTCTTTATTCTCTCATCTTATGTGAAGTCCCACCATAATAAAACATGTCCTTTCAGCTTGGTTCTTTCAAACTTGACCTTCTTATCATCAAGTACCTCTTCATACTCAAAGTATTTGTCTAACTCATTCACCCAATCCATGAGTTCATCTCCATCAAGACCACCTACATAGGTGGGTAATTACACCTTTGGTTTGGACCCTTGACTCATGATCACCTTCACGAGTTTCTCTACACCTTGATCTTTAGGTCATTCATTGTCTCTTCTCACTCTACCTCTTCTTGGTCTTGTGGTTCATCTTAGCTATTAATCAAGTCCCATATTATGACTCCTCTTCTTTGGTCTCTTTTTATAGAATTTATCCTTGCATCAAATTTTAGTCTCATGTCTCTCAGCTCTACTAACATACATCTTGGTTCCTTACTTCACCTCCTCATTTCTCCTAGGTGGCATTGTGAACCTTTGTGTAGGCAATTTGTCACTCTTTCCATAATAATACTCTATCTCCCACTTATTATTAGGTGTATAAACCTGATTTGATACCAAAAATGATGAAAGAGGTTCCTTTCCACAAGTTTTAACTTACAACTCTTTACCAATTCACACAATGCACTTGACCCTTCTTGTAGCCTTGTTTTGATTATTTTATTGATGGTATAGAAAAATTAATTTTTTTAAATAGAAATCAATGGTAATTATGAGTACCATTTATGGAAAATACCTATGGTTCAAATTTAAAGACTTAGGTCCCTTTATAGATCCTCTTTCTAACTATTTACCCTGCCTAATTAGGCCTCCTTAAGCCCAAGCTTATGAAAATCAGCCAAAATTTTTTTACCAGTGAATCCGTATGGTACTAAAACTTATAAAATATATTAAGGCATATGAATTTTCATTATAATAAATTTTTTGAAGATTTGACATGTTCAATCTCTAGATATGGTGAAAACCCTAATCTAGGGTATTTTGAAGATTGAGGCTATCTAAGATCATAGATTCTTCAACTGGGAATGTTGTAAGGGGTTTAAAACATATGATTTAATTTATATGGTCTATATAGACCTTTTAAACCTCTTATAATTATTTATAGGTGTTAATTTATCCTCTAAGCATGTTATCTAGACCAAAATAGTCTTGACTGTGAATAAATGTTGACCATCTACAGATCTGTATGCTATCAAATGGTTATATAGCATGAAAAATGAGTTTAATTATTAAGTGGAATAAAAATAACAATAAAAATAACTCACATTATGGTTCCAAATCCATTTTTTAAGCATTATAGTTCATTTTCTTCAAACAACATAGATTTCATGGATGCATACAAGCCTATTACAGGCAACAGAGTCTCTATTCATCTCCTTTGTAATATAAAAACTTCTTGAATATTTACTTCAGGTTTTACACTCTCATTTAAAAATTAAAAATAATTTTAAAATACTTTTTAGAAATACTTCAGATAGAATCAACCTTTAAAGCACTCAAAACGTATACTTACAGATAGATTACAATAAAAGGCACCCAAACATGGGTCTACTTGACAACATTTTTAAACAAGTGAAAAGAGGTTTATTAATATAGTTTTTAAGCTAAAAAACATTAAAAAATCCTTAAAATATTTAAATATCCACTATAAATTCAATTGATCATTAACATTAAAACATACAAACTGCCATTTTAATAAAACACACAAAATAGGGGTCTTAATGATAATATTTGAGTTTCAATTGATTTGATCACTATATTTATATAATATATAGCCTAAATAATGTTAAAATATTATTCAAGAAAAATTTAACAATATAAATATTACTTTTTATTATCAACTATGAATAATACAGTCTGCAGTCATTACTAAAATGCATAAAAATAAACATAGGACTTGTATATATCCACTTTCTTGAACAGGGCTTGTCCTTTCTTATATTACTCAAAGTATTGGATATTCACAAATGAAAATAAATATTTAAATTTTAAAACCTTCTCTTTTATATGTTTCAAACCATTTGGTAACCACCTTGGAGGGGTTAACCAATAGTCATAAGACAATTTTTGCAAGGTGACCAAGCACCAAGGTTGTTTCTCAACTTTTGTCACTTTGACCATTTTCAATGGTGTAAATGGACCTAAATATAAATTAAAACATGTTAAGATACTTGTTTCACCCTAACCATTCCCTATAAATCTTATCAACACACTAAACAATTCAAACTTTTGAACTACAAGTTTTTGGTAGAAAATCAAAATTTAAAAACATAGACCAACTAAGTGCATTCCTAAACTATCAAAATGTAAACTAATCATGCTTAAGGAATTAAAAGGAAATAAAAATCATTAATAAAAATTATTAAATAAAAAAAAGCCAAAATTTGAAAAAATTACTCCCTAAGAGTGATGTTGATGCATTAATTAGGGTAAAAATGCACCAATATAATTTCTACCATTAGATCTAAAACCTAATAGTGAATGGTCCAGATTTATTAAAAAATTGTAATATTTTATAATGCAAGCATAGTGGGGAGGAATCTCCCCCACACCCCCCATTGAGAACTAGGAATTATACTAATATTAGGCTCCATCATCCAATAATATCCCATTTGGAGACTGATTGTTGCAACTCCACCACTACAACTCTTCCTTGGACTTTTATTTGAACTTTGACCTTGACATGTTTCTCATCTTCCTTTTTATCTCTGAAGACCTATTAAAGCTAAAAAAATCTTCAGATTCTTATTTGTGACTACCTTTACTAGCATATCTATAAGATTATATCTCATATGGATCTTTTCCAACTTTATTTGACCATCCTCCAAAACTAAATGAATGAAGTGATACCTAAGTTGTATATGTTTGGTTCTTGAGTGGAATGCTGAGTTCTTTTCTAAATGAAGTTCACTTTGGTTATCACTATATAACCTAAAATATTCCTACTTCTACTCAACTCTTCCATGAACCATTTCATCCATATCATCTCCTTGATTGCTTCTATAGCTGAAATATACTCTACCTCTATAATTGACAAAGCAACTATCTTCTATAAATTTTGAAATCCAACTAACTGCTATGTCACCAATAGTGAATACATAACCTTTGGTGATCCTCCTAACATCTAAATCTCCAACCATGCTTTCATCAACATATCCTTATAAAGTAAAATTTAAACCTTCATATCATAACGGTCTATCAGTGGTCCCTCTCAAGTACTTTGATAATCCACTTGACTGCATCCCAATGCTCCTTTCCTAGATTCATAAACCTGCTAACAAATCTCACTGCATGATTAATGTATGGTCTTGTGCACACCATAACATATATTAAACTTCTAACTACTAAAGCACAAGGAACTTTAGACATGTAATTGATTTCTTCCTACATTTTAGGACACTGTTCCTTGCTTAATTTGAAGTGCTCTCCCAAAGGTGTACTCAATAGTTTTACATCTTGCATATTGAACCTCATTAACACCTTCTTGATGTACTCTTCTAGAGACAATGACAATTTTCTATTTTTCCTATCTTTTGTTATTATCATACCAAGGGTTTTATTTGTATCACCCAAATCCTTCATTACAAATGAATTTTATAGTTTTATTTTGAGCTCATTTATATCTTGAATGTTAACCCTATAATAAGCATGTCATCTAAATACAATAAAAAGATAATATAACTACCATTATATAATATCTTAAAATAAATATAGTGGTTATAATGACATCTACTATAACCTTATTTTTTCATAAACATGTCAAATTCAAATAACACTTCTTTAGAGCTTACTTTAGGTCATCCAAACTCTTCTTCAATTTGCACACCATTTTATCTTTATCTTTGAATTTGTATCCCTATGGCTACTCCATATATATTTCATCCTCTAAGTCACCTTGAAGGAAGCAGTCTTCACATCTAGATGTTCATGGTGCAAATCTTCTATTGCTACTAGACTTAAAATAGTTCTTATGGAAGTCATTTTAACAACTGGAGAAAATATTTCATCAAAATATATACTTTTCTTTTGTACAAATCCCTTTACAACAAATCTTGACTTGTACCTCTTTTTTCTTCCATCTTCTTCCTTCAACCTATAAGCCCATTTATTTTAAAATTCTCTTTTACCTATAGGCAACTGAACCAAATACCAAGTTTGGTTATGTACCAAAGAGTCCATCTCCTCTTTCATGCCTTGCTCCCATTTCTTTTTGGTTTTTACCTGCATTGCTTATGTTTTTGGTTCACCACCATAAGTCAATAATAAACAATAAGTTAAAGGAGAGTATCATTCAAGGAGACTACTTACTTTGGTAGATATTCTAACTACACTTTCAAGAGTTTGAGGTACTTGTTTTGTTGTAATTTTTGCACATTCTAATTTTTTAGCACTTTTAGAATTTCATTTCCAATGATTTCATCAAGTATTGCATATTCTGTATTTGGTTTTTCTTTTTTCTTTCCTTGTAACTGATCTTTGTACATGACCTTCTCATTAAAGATCACATATCTACTCTTAATGATTTTTTGATTTTCAAAATCCCATAAACGGTAACCAAAATCATTAACTCCATATATAATAAAATTACATTTCTTGGATTTTTCTTCAAGCTTGGTTCTATTTTATTTATCAATATGGACAAAGTCTTCACAATCCAAAGTCTTTAAAAAGAATAGTATACTTTTTTACTTGTCCATTCTTTATCTAGAATGCCACCATGCAAAGGAATTGAAAGCCCTCTATTTATTAAGTAAACAATAGTACCCACAACATCTACCCAAAACTATAAGGGCAACTCTACATGTAATCTCATGCTCCTTACATGCTCCATTATTATCCTATTCATCCTTTCTAACACACCATTTTATGGTGGTGTTCTTGGAACCATCTTCTCTCTACAAATACTATGGGATAAATATTAATTATCAAACTCCTTACTATAGTATTCACCTCCATTTTTTGATCTAACACATTTAAACTTATTTCTTTTATCATTCTCAACCAAAGCTTTCCATTTATTAAAAGTATCAAAAACATTAATTTTTTTTGTATGCAATAAACCCAAGTTTTCTAGTTGTATCATCAATAAAAGTAACATAATAAGAAGATCCACCAAGGGATGATACTTGAGTCGATCCCCATACATTTGTATGCACAAGCTCTAACTTTTCATCCTTTTTTGTCTTCCCAACTATGAGAAATTTGAATCCATTCTATTTTCCAACACATTGCTCATAGAAATCCAAATCCACCTTCTTCAAATCTAGAAACAAATTCTTTGAGTGGAGAAATTACATCCTCTTCTCACTCATGTGCCCAAGTCTGTGGTGCCATAATATTATATCCACTTATGTAGAATCTAAAGTAATAGAAGAGTCAGAATTACCATTAGATAAATATAATGTACCTACCTTCTCTCCTTTTGCTAGTAATAGTGATCCTTTAGTGACCTTATAATTTTTTTTTGGAAATGTAAATATGCAGCCCTCACTTCCCAACTACTCTATTGAAATTATATTTATTCTCAACTCAGGAACATGCCTCACCTATTTCAGCAACCATTTGTTTCTATTCTATAATTTTATCTATATCTTACCCTTTCCAATAATTTTACAAGGTTCACCATCACCCAAATAAACCTATCTAAAATCACCTTGAACATAGTTTTGAAAATATTTCCTATGAGGTGTAACACAAAATGGAACCCTTGAATAAAACACCCAAGAATTATTAATATTATCTAATGAAAGGATTAAAACCTCTTACAACACATCACCTGCTACATTTGCTTCTTGATTGTTATCTTGTTATCTGTCTCCTTGTTTTCATTTTTGAAACCAACAATCTTTCTTCAAGGGTCCTTTCTTCCCACAAATATAACACACCAACGTTCCTCTAGATTTAGATCTATCCTTCTTATACTTTTCATGATTCCTTAGGCCCTTTCCCCTATCCTTTTATCTTCCCTTATTCTCCATAATCAAATAATTCCTTGATGTCTCACTTGTGCTTTTCCATCACATTTTATCGTTAAGAATAACATTAATAACATCATCAAATTTTAAAGTGTTTGAACCAGAGATAAAATTACTCACAACCATGACCAAGCCATTCCAGCTTTCTATCAATGAGCACATAATCAAAAGAGCCATAACCTCATCATCAAAGTTTACTCCTATAGATATTAACTAATTTATGACTGTGTTAAATTCATTTAAATGATCAACAACATTCCTACCTTCTGACATCTCCATATTAAATAAATGCTTCATAAGAAATACCTTGTTGGAGGTTGAGGGTTTTTCATAGACTCTATCCAATGCCTTTATCACATCCTCTATTATCTTTTATTTTGAAATATTGAAGGCCACCGATGCTGCCAGGAATAGTCATATTTTTTCTAGTGCCTTTCTATCAAGAACCTCCCATTATTTGTCCTTCATACTCACCAAATTATTTGATATTATTCCTAATGGTAGGAAAATATCCTTCTGATATAGATAGTCCTCCATTTTCATCTTCTATAACTGATAATTTTGGCCATTGAACTTATTGACCTTAAACTTGCCTTCTTCCACCATTGATCC
This sequence comes from Torreya grandis, assembly GCA_037957365.1. Taxonomy (NCBI): domain Eukaryota; kingdom Viridiplantae; phylum Streptophyta; class Pinopsida; order Cupressales; family Taxaceae; genus Torreya; species Torreya grandis. The sequence goes on along the minus strand of JARHVA010002198.1, from coordinate 360,634 downwards.
CTCTCAAACCAGGAACCCTCTTTTCCCATGAGTTTATCTACCAAATAACCATTTAGATATGATACTAGATCTTAGGAATATAGAACATAGAGCAAAATTAATGAAATAGAGACAAAAATAAAATGCAAAAACATAATACAAGAGAGACACAGATTTAATGTGGTTCACCCAATATGGGCTACATCCACATAGAAATAACCAATTATTATTTTATTAAATCCAACAAATGAAGGGATACAAATTCAATACATCCATTACAATATCTTCTTCACTCACACACAATTTACCACCATGAGCAAAAATTCCCTCATTTCAAATGAAGGTTATATATTAGGGAAAAAATGCATCAATATAATTTATACCATTAATTTGTGATCTAATAGTGAACGATCCATATTTATTATGAAATTAAAATATCTTACAATGTGATCATAGTGGGGGATAATTCACCAACACCCCCACACACCACATCAAGAAATGAGCATTCTAATAAGATCAAACTCCACCATCCAACAAGCTTCACCATTGGTTTTGATTTACATAGTTATTTGTTTCAATGGAAAAGTAATTGCACTATATACTCTCTACATTCCTTGATTTGATAGTACATACTTGATTTTTTTAAAGTGATTTAAAGGAAAATGGGCTTGTGCATCTAAGCCATATCCACCATGGGTATCATATTTATCTCATACATGCAAGTTTTAAAGCTTCACATGCTTATTGACTTGTTATAATTTGGGTTAAAACCTGTGGATTTATTGATTAGATTATATGTAAATAAATATTTTAAGTTTTATAGAGTCTAAAGTAGTTTAAAATTTGAGATAAAGGTTTAGGTTTTTGTGCATAATGATTTTTTGATTAGAATAAATGGTTCTCTAATTTCATGTTTCTTATTTGGTATGCCAAAGTATCTTGTATTGTATATGTAGAGGAACTTGTAAGGTTCATTATGAATATGTTGTATGCAAATATAAACTTGGGTTTTCATATATGAATTGTAGACATAAATGGTGCATTAAAGGATTTATTTTTAGATATTATAGCCATGGTTTTATGAATAATATGATTTTTTTGGGTGTGAATTTTCATTATGTTTTCATTTAAAATGTGAAGGCTTAATACAAATTATATGTTGTCATAAATTGGTGAGACTTTTCAATTATTTTATGTTAGTTGATATATACAGTTTCTTGAAAGTTGAAAGCTTGGTTTCATACATAAAATGGATAACATCTAGTTTTCAAAGATACCTGAGCCTTAAAAATATATTAGATTATATTTTCTCAAATGTATGCATTGTTTAGTGGTAATGGGTGTCTTATTGAAGTTATTAGATGGTGTTGGTTATATAAGGCATATGGTGAAATATTTAATTTTATATATATCTTGGAATAAGTTTTACAATGACATTCTTTGATGGTTGATTAGATTATTCATTCAACATTTTGACATATTATGCTTTGTCAATTAGAAGATTCTATGTTATTGTATGGATTATGATGCATTATGATATTTTTAAAATCATTAATTATAGACTATTGATCATTTACGTATATTTATAGGTAAATGATTTTTTAATGTTATTAAACAAGTATAATGCTGCCTATTAGATTTTTTCATGTCGGTCTATATTTTTAATTATTCTTACGTATCTTGAAATTTATTATGTTTAAAATATAAAATTTATGGTATAATAAGTTATTATAAATGATTATACTTGTTTAAGTTAATTACCATTTTTAAAAGTTAATTTTTAAGTTGACAAAAGGTGGTTATAACTTTAAAAACTTAAATATTTTGTTAAGTGAGTCCTATAAAATATATTTGAAGGAGATGATAGAAGAGGGAATAAATGATATAGGTATATAAAATAGCTATCTTATTTCATACTATAATTCTATTTTGAGTAACAATTATCTAATATTAAGCATTGTCTTGTAGGAGATCGATTATCACTCACTTTGACGGTGTAGTCTATGTCTTGTCTTACACAAGTATATCTAGTTGATACAATCATTTATAAATTGATTATGTGATTGATAAGTAATAAACATAATGGTTTAATGAACACTAAAGGTGCATTCATTTGAAAAACATGACTATCACCTGAATACTACTGAACATTTCATGTGCGATGCATATTAAAATGTCAAAATTCACTTATGCTACAATGTATTTTCTTTACTACTTGTGAAACTTTGTACAACTCATTCAGTCTAATAATATATCAATTCTTGATGAAGTTCCTACCATATTTATTTATATCTTTTTCATATTCATGTTTTATTTTATTACTTCTATATTTTGTTTTTTTCAGTTTATTTATTAGACTTTATTTTTTGTCTTTAGTTATTAGTTATCTAGCCTAGTTTAGTTTAGTTTTTTTTTGGTTAGTCTCTGCTCTAGATTGTCTTATTGCTATAATGTGCTTTATTTATTTCTGTGCTTTCTAGTTCTTGTCACTTCAAAATTATATTGCAAATATTCAAGGATTAAGTCAATTAAATAATTTATAATAGATATGAAATTAATGTAATAATATATATTAAAGCATCATATTTGATAATGTTAAATATTAAAATTTCAAATATTCACATGATATTAAACCTTTTTAAAATATATTTACTTGTCACTATACATTTAAAAGATTATTATTAAAAATATATAAATTTGAAATAAATATTGAATTAATGCATGATGTTATACTAACTTTATCAAAATTAAGACATTGAAAATAAATACTTAGATAAACATTATCAATTGGAGCAATATTCTCCATTTAAATGGGTAACCTCATTTTATAGGCACTCAATTTTGGATGAGGGTTAATTATAGTTCACTTCACATACATACAACATACTCATTAAAATAATATGATGTGTTTAATGTTGAGCTAAGACATTTGATATTGGGATTGATAAATTGATTATAATATTGTTTGTAATCTGAGCCTACTAGTTAGTTGTGATATTAAAGTTTTCTCTCATGTGATTTAATGAATGTGCATTTTTAATTAAATACATTAACGTATTATAAATCACATATTGAACCCTTAGTTTAATTTAAAATACCTAATCCATGTTTAATATTAAATTTCTAGTTGACAAGACCCTTACTATTAAATTAGTCTGATTCTATTTCAACCTTCATTATAGGCGAAATGATAGATTGGTTAATGTAACAAATTTTATCATCAATAAATTTTGTGACTCCGATGGGGATACATTTGAATCATTTTTTTCTTATTATTTTTCATTCATAATTGGTTGTCAATTTCATAATCATGGTTTATTTGATCAATCTAAATTACACCCTTGAGGAAGGTTATTCAGGCCTTCCTCATTCATATGATACAATGGGAACACTCCATGTCTATGGGTCACCTATGGTTGGAGTGAACCTCTGGAGATGGCTGGCTTCTATTTATGGATCACTTAGACTAATGCTAAATTACTGATCTTGTAGGAAAAGGAAGAAATAGAACATAAAACAAAGATACTAAAAGTAAAATAGGTGATACACTAAAACATAATGATACCCTATATCTGCTTAAGTTTATACAATGGAAACCTTGGAAACTGCAACATACATGACTTAATCATGAACCTCATAGCATCAATGTTTTATAGAGAGGTGAAAGAATCTATAACAACATTATAAGGAGAAACATTCATCACACAACTAACATTACATGAACACAAGGACACATACACTATGACTTGAAAAAGAGATTTTACTTACATGGAGGTGAGGTGAAATCAGGGACAATCAAAGGGGAAAAAAACTTTTCCATAATTAGAACATCAACAATGCATAGAATACACATAGAATACAAGTCATTTAGAGGGAAAAATAGTTCTTCATTTTTTTAAAGGCATAAGAGTAGGGTAGAGGGGTCAAGGACAAATCAATTTATACATCATTTATGTGCTATAAAGAGTTCTTTTTCTCCATTAAAAATTCCCTACTTATATAGGCAAAATTTGAGAGCTCGAGCTCTTGACTGATCTTTCCCACTAATGGGGTAGTTAAAAATTTGAATCATGACTGGGAGAGGTGGATTTAGGGAGTGGGAGAATATTCTCTATAATGCCAAGCCATACTAGTGTAAATATATATCAAGCACATTCTAAGTCTATAGTTTCTTTATCTTTATGCTCTGATCGATCTCAATATGCATTCCATACTATGATGACTAGGGCTAGATCATCCCCCTTTCCCCCTACTCTACCAATTTAAGTCAAGCTATGCCATAATTTTTTAAAATTTGGGCTACTCTAAGATTGATTTGGTGAATCAATACATTTACACAAGCCATTTCCTACCTATTGATAATTTTGATGTCCAAACAGGCCATCAAACTTACCTTAGATAGTGCCAATGTATATGCCAATAAACCCTTTCATTACAGGATTTATCTATGTGTCCTCTTCTTGCTCATTCATTACTTGGATGAAGATCTTAATTTCATGTTGACTATTTCCCCTATGGTGAAGTGAGATATTGCCACATGGCATTATCTTGCTCACCCACTTACCTAGGGCTCTAACACACTATTGGGCTTGTATAGACTACCCTGAGGCTATAGAATATCAATTTTTTACCATGTGGAGTCATATTTATAACTCACTTAACTAGGGGATTTAAAATTATACAGACATATTTGGGATGTCAGTTCACCATGATTATGACATGTGGAAGCATCTTGATATCTTTCTAGTTTAGATCTTTAATGATGTGGAATTCATTAGGAAAAACTTTGATAAAAATTACTAAGATTTAAAAGACTTTTAAATAGGCCTAGGGCTACTGGGAGAGTGACACGTGGCTCCAAGAAATCCTTAAAAAATTGAATAAATGTTGAAGAAATTAAAGAAGCTAGTGATAGACCATCCTTTGATGATGTAGTGAGATTTTACCACATGGCATAATCCCACTAACCTATTGCTCTAAAATTTTTTCTCAACTACATGGATGGTTCTAGGGACTCAGGTCACCAAGATTTTTCCATGTGGCTTTATCTCACATACCCACTTGATTAGAACATTTTTGAAATGGCTAAGTATAAAAGGAATTTTTGAACAAGCATAGGGCTATGAAATACTAACACATGGCTCCTAGAAAGATTGAAGAATCGACTAAGTCTTGAAATGCTTTCTTCTTCTCATCTTTTATTTGACCTTTGAACTTTGAAATGTATGTTCTCAACATTCTCTCTAAAGAACTAAAGCCTTTATAATTTTATTGGATCTTTTCTTTGTAAACCTTGTTAGAATAAAGTTTTTGAAGACCTAAGTGTTAGGGTGTGTGGAGCTAAAAGCTTCACCAAGGAGCAGACTTTAAACAGGTTCGGGTCTACACAGACACCGGCGTCGGTCAGGAGCGACCGACGTCGGTCAGTTGCAGTTACAGAGGCACTGACTTCGGCAGTGGGTCGGCCGACGACGGTCACAGGCGTATAGACAGGAACCGATGTCGGTTACCTGTGTGTCTAGAAAGCGATTTCCGAGGACAGAAGCGAGTGTTTGCATGATGAGTTTGAGTTGTAGTCTCAAGCTCGCATCTCTATTATTAGCAATATTATTTTTAGAGCCCTTGTTCAAGAGGCTTAACTATTTGTTGTAAGAGCATGCTCAAGTTTCCTAATTCTATATGTAGGAAAGATCTTCTTAGCTTAGTATGTTGAATGTGTGAGTATGAGTAGAACATTGTGAATGTTTGAAGGACAGTACTGAGTTGCATCAATCCAGGTTGTTGGATTTGAGTGTACTTGAGAGAGAGAGCTCTTGAGGAATAGAGATCTAGTGAGAGATCTTGTGTGCATCTGAGAGAGGTGTGGAAGAAAGAAGTTTCTTCAATTGTATTCCTATTGTAAAGAGTTTTAATACAAGTTTTCAGGGTGTTTTCTTGTATCTCTTGTTCTGTGCTATTTATCATTCTAGTTACTTATCTATCTAATTTATTTCCACGTTTATTGCTTTCACAAGTGTAATCCATTGTTGGTTGATCCCCAACAAGTGGTATCAGAGCTCAGGTTCACTAGCAGGTGGTTCAGATCTGTGTAGTGTGTTTGGATTATAGGTTGCTCACAGGGGTTTCTGCAGGGATTTCTATTTGAGTGGGAGAAGCAATGGCAGAAGAAAGTAAGCTGAGAATGGAAAAGTTTAATGGCAAGAACTATCAACATTGGAGAATGCAGATAGAGGACTATCTGTATCAGAAAGATCTTTACTTACCGTTAGGTGGGATTGCAAAGAAGCCCAAGGACAGGGAGGATGAAGAATGGGAAGTTCTTGACAGAAAGGCTTTGGGGTCTATAAAATTGAGTCTTGCATCCACTGTGATATCCAATTTATCACAGGCTAAAACAATGGTAGAGTTAATGACTACGTTGGAAAATTTGTACGAAAAACCCTCCGCTTCAAATAAGGTATATCTTATGAAGCAGTTATTTAATTTGCATATGCAAGAAGGTGGATCTGTTTCTAATCACCTGAATGATTTCCATGGTATTTTTAATCAGTTAAGTTCAGTCAATATTGTATTTGAAGATGAAATAAAATCTCTTTTAATATTATGTTCTTTGCCTAAAAGCTGGCGCTTCGAATATTTTAAAAGTAGAGGATGTGGTTAGTGTTATCTTGAATGAGGAAATTTGCAGGAAAAGCACAGAAGAGACATCTGGGAACGCTTTAAATCTCGAGAGCAGGGGAAGGCAAAAAGAAAGGAGCAAGAGGAGATCAAGATCTAAGTCTAAGGGAAGAGGCAGATCCAAATCCAGGAATGGCAGAAGGCCACAATGCTGGAACTGTGGAAAGTTGGGGCACATAAGCAGAGATTACTGGTCAAAGCCTAAGGAGGAGAATGAGCACGAAGGAAAGGAAGAGGCAAAGGTTGTAGGTATTGCACAGGATGCTCTTATTTTCTCTTTGCATAATAATATAGAATCTTGGGTATTAGATTCTGGTGCATCTTTCCATGCTACCCCTAACAGAGAGTATTTCAGTGACTATATCCATGGAGATTTTGGAATAGTGTACTTAGGGGATGATGAGCCTTGTAAGATTACTGGCAAAGGTAAAGTGCAGCTGAAGATGCAGAATGGCAACACATGGGTGTTGAGAGATGTGATGCATGTTCCTAGTTTGAAGAGAAATTTGATTTCTGTAGGTAAGCTAGGTGATGAGGGTTGTACAATAACTCTCACAGCAGATTCTTGGAAGGTGACCAAGGGTGCACTTGTTATGGCTAGAGGTAAGAGAGAAGGTAATCTCTATTTGTGTAATTGTGTTACTAACAAATCTCCTTCCATTTTATCTACTTCAGATGTGGATGCTAAATTGTGGCACTCAAGGCTTGGCCACATGAGTGAGAAGGGGATGTCAATTCTTAAGTCTAAAGGTATGCTTTCAGATTTGAAAAGTATGGATCTAGAATTTTGTGAGCATTGTCTATTTGGAAAACAGAAAAGGGTTAGTTTTCTCAAGACTGGGTCTACTAAGAAAAGGCAGAAGTTGCAGCTTGTTCACACAGACATGTGGGGACCGGCTCAGGTAGCCTCTATTGGAGGATCACGGTACTATGTTACGTTCATAGATGATGCTACAAGGAAGGTATGGATCTACTGTATTAAAAAGAAATATGATGTTTTTGAGACTTTTAAGATTTGGAAAGCTATGGTTGAGAATGAAACAGGCAGAAGATTGAAGTGCTTGAGATCTGATAATGGCGGTGAGTTTTGCAGCCTTAAGTTCAAATTGTATTGTTATACACATGGAATCCATAGGCAAAGGACGGTTCTAAGGACACCTCAGCAGAATGGAATTGCTGAAAGGATGAATAGAACAATCATGGAGCGTGCAAGATGTATGAAATTGCATGCTGGGTTGCCCTTAGAGTTTTGGGCAGAAGCAGTTGACACCGCAGTGTACCTGATTAACAGAGGACCCTCTACAACTCTGGATGGTGGAATTCCAGAAGAGGCATGGACAGGTAAAAAGGTAGATCTCTCATATCTCAAAGTTTTTGGTTGTGAAGCCTTTGTGCAAATAGATAAGGAAAATAGAAAGAAGCTTGATGCTAAGTCTATGAGGTGCACGTTTATTGGCTATGGCTCAGATGATTTTGGTTTCAAATTTTGGAATCTCGGAACTAACAAGGTAATTAGGAGCCATGATGTTGTTTTCAATGAAAGAGTGATGTACAGTGATCAGATAAGGAAGCTAGATCAATCTGGGCAGAGCAATGGTGAATTGGATGAAGTTATGGTCCAAAATGAGCTCGCGGGAAAAAGAAATAATCACTTGCAGGAAAACACAGAGACCGACGTCGGCAGGTTAGGAACCGGCATCGGCAGTACAGAAACCGATGTCGGTCATACAGAGACCGACGTCGGCAGAATAGGCATCGACGTCGGCCAGGAAGAACCGGCGTCGGCCAGTAACAGGTCTACAGGTGGACGAGGTCGGTCACTGTCAGAGAATTTGGGTGGACAACGTGTTGAAAATGAGTCCAAGACACCCATCAGGAGGTCTGAAAGGGTAAGTAAGCCTTTAATTAGATATTCTCCTTCCTTATATTATTTATTGCTAACTGATGGTGGAGAACCAGAGAGTTTTGAAGAAGCATTACAGGTGGAGTCCAGGAGTAAGTGGGAGCATGGCATGGTTGAGGAGATGGAGTCCTTAAGAGAGAACCAAACATGGGATTTGGTTGAATTGCCAGCAGGTAAGAGAACACTGAAGAATAGATGGACCTACAGGTTGAAGGAAGGTGAGGATGGACAGATGAGATATAAGGCCAGATTGGTAGTGAAAGGATTTGCACAAAAGCCAGGTATTGACTTTGGTGAGATTTTTTCTCCTGTTGTTAAGATGACTTCTATAAGGGTTGTATTGTCTTTGGTTGCTTTTGAGGATTTGCATCTTGAGCAGATAGATGTTAAGACAATGTTTTTTCATGGAGATTTGGATGAGGAAATATACATGGAACAACCAGAAGGATTTGAGGTCAAGGGTAAGGAGAAGTTAGTGTGCAGGTTGAAGAAAAGCTTGTATGGCCTCAAGCAAGCTCCTAGGCAATGGTATTTGAAATTTGACAGGTTTATGACTGAGCATGGCTACAGTAGATGTCAATCTGACCATTGTGTATATTTTAAGAGATTTGATAACGGTAGATATATTATTATATTGTTGCATGTAGATGATATGCTGGTTACAGGATCTCACATGCAGGATATCTCTGAGCTTAAGGTGAAATTAGCTCAAACATTTGCTATGAAGGATTTGGGAGCAGCAAAGAAAATCCTTGGCATGAGCATTAAGAGGGACAGGAAAAATCATAGGTTGATATTGTCTCAAGAAGATTATGTGGACAAGGTGTTGAAATAGTTCAATATGCAGGATGCTAAACCGGTAAGCACACCTTTGGCTGGACATTTTAAGTTGAGTAAAGAACAATGTCCTAATTCACATGATGAAGTAGAGTACATGATTAAGGTTCCATATTCTTCCATGGTATGGAGTTTGATGTACGCAATGGTGTGTACTAGACCGGATATTGCCCAAGCAGTGGGAGTAGTAAGTAAGTATATGGCCAATCCAGGAAAGGAACATTGGAAAGTAGTTCAGTGGATCCTTAGATATCTGAGAGGAACCAGCAGTAGGTACTTGTCCTATGGAGGTTCAGATACTTCTCTACATGGTTATGTAGATTCAGATATGGTAGGTGATTTGGATGGTAGGAGGAGCACTACAGGTTATATTTTTACTGTAGGTGGAACGGTGGTTAGCTGGATATCTAAGTTGCAGAAGGTTGTTGCCTTGTCAACTACAGAAGTAGAGTACATTGCAGCTACAGAAGCTAGCAAGGAGATGATATGGATGACACAGTTCATGGAAGATCTTGGAAGGGAGCATGGGAGTTGTAGATTGTAAAGTGACAATCAGAGTGTAATCCATTTGGCTAAAAATTCAGCCTTTCACTCAAGAACCAAGCACATACAGCTAAGGTACCACTTCATACGGCAGGTATTAGAAGATGGTGAGTTGAAGCTGGAGAAAATTCATACAGATAAGAATCCTGCTGATATGCTAACAAAGCCGGTTACAAAGGAGAAGTTGAATCTTCATTCAACTTCTGTTGGTCTTCATGATTGAGTTGAAGATGGAGGAGCTAGAAGATGTTGCTGTACAGGTACTGGTGCAGCTGTTTATCTCCAAGTGGGAGATTGTTAGGGTGTGTGGAGCTAAAAGCTTCACCAAGGAGCAGACTTTAAATAGGTTTGGGTCTACACAGACACCGGCATCGATCAGGAGTGACTGACGTCGGTCAGTTGTAGTTACAGAGGTGCCGACGTCGGCAGTGGGTCGGCCGATGACGGTCACAGGCGTACAGGCAGGAATCGACGTCGGTTACCTGTGTGTCTAGAAAGCGATTTCCAAGGATAGAAGCGAGTGTTTGCATGATGAGTTTGAGTTGTAGTCTCAAGCTCGCGTCTCTATTATTATCAATATTATTTTTAGAGCCCTTGTTCAAGAGGCTTAACTATTTGTTGTAAGAGCATGCTCAAGTTTCCTAATTCTATATGTAGGAAAGATCTTCTTAGCTTAGTATGTTGAATGTGTGAGTATGAGTAGAACATTGTGAATGTTTGAAGGACAGTACTGAGTTGCATCAATCCAAGTTGTTGGATTTGAGTGTACTTGAGAGAGAGAGCTCTTGAGGAATAGAGATCTAGTGAGAGATCTTGTGTGCATCTGAGAGAGGTGTGGAAGAAAGAAGTTTCTTCAATTGTATTCCTATTGTAAAGAGTTTTAATACAAGTTTTCAGGGTGTTTTCTTGTATCTCTTATTCTGTGCTATTTATCATTCTAGTTACTTATCTATCTGATTTATTTCTGCGTTTATTGCTTTAACAAGTGTAATCCATTGTTGGTTGATCCCCAACACTAAGCCTTTATAACTCTTATCTAAAAAAAAGTTCTAACTAACTCAACATACTTTTTCCAAAGAGTGTAATACTTGGGAAAAAACTATGAAGCCTTCAAAAAAATTGACAAAACAATATCTTATTGGATAGTGGAGCTTGATCTTATTATAACGCCTAGCTATTTATAGGGGGGTGTGGAGGGGAAATGCCCCCCCACTAAGGTCACCATTTGGACCATTAACTATTAGGTCATAGATCTAATTGTATAAATTATGTTGGTGTATTTTTGCCCTAATATGTAACACTTATTTTGATATAATATCATTGTAATCACAATGATATACTATGTGTGAGTGAATAAGAGATTATAGTAGATATATTGTAGGTTTATCCCTTCATTTCTTAGACTGAATAAGAGAAGAATTGGCTATTTTTATGTGGATGTAGACCATTTTGGGTGAACCATATTAAATATGTGTCTCTCTTATGTTGTGTTTTTTTCATTTTATTTCCATCTTTATTTCATTAATATTTCTCTACATTCTATATTCCTAACAACTAGTATTAGAGCTGAAGGTTTATTTGGTAGATAAACTCACAAGAAAAGAGGGTTTTTAGTTTGATGGAAGTAATGGTTGAAAAAGGAAAGTTTAAGGTTGATAAGTTTAATGGCCAAAACTACCAACTATGGAAGATTTAAATGGATGAATATTTATTTTAGAAAGATCTTTTTCTACTATTGGGAAAGATAGAAAAGAAGCTAGTGATTATGAAGGATGAAGAATGGGAGGTTCTTAAGACAAAGGTACTAGGAATAATATGAATATGATTGATAGTGTTGATGAACTTTAATATTTAAAAAGAAAATACAATAATGGATGTGATAAAGGCATATAATAGATTGTATGAAAAAACCTCATTCTCTAATAAGGTATTTCTTATGAATCATTTATTTAATAAGGATATGTTAGAATGTGCGTCTATTGATAATAATTTAAATAAATTTAACATGGTCACAAATTAGTTAAGATATATATGATTAAAATTTGATGATGAGGTTAGGGATCTTTTGATTCTATACTCATTTTTAAAAAGTTGGAATGGCTCAATCATGGCTGTGAGTAATTCTATCTCTGGTTCAAACACTTTAAATTTTGATGATGTTATTGGTGTTATTCTTATCAAGGAAATGCAATGAAAAAGCACAAGTGAGACATTTGGTAATCCTTTTATTATAGAGAATAGGGGAAGATAAAAGGATAGAGGAAAGGTCCTAGGGAATCATGAAAAGTCTAAGAAGGGTAAATCCAAATCTAGAGGAACATTGGTGTGCTAGATGGAAGAAAGGACACCTAAAGAAAGATTGTTGGTTTTAAAAAGGAAAATAAGGAGAATGACAACAAGATAAAAATTAGGAAGAAAATGTAGTAGGTGATGTGTTGTAATATGGTTTAATCCTTTAATTAGATAATATTAATGATTCTTGGGTGTTATATCCAAGGGCTTCATTTCATGCTACACCTCATAGGAAATATTTTCAAGACTATGTTCAAGGTGATTTTGGATAGGTTTATTTGGGTGAGGGTGAACCTTGTAAAATTTTTAGAAAGGGAAAGATACATATAAAATTATAGAATGGAAATAAATGGTTATGAAAAGAGGTGAGGCATGTTCCTGAGTTGAGAAGAATCTAATTTCAATAGGGCATTTGGGAAGTGAGGGTTGCAGAGTTACATTTGTAAAATTTTTATGGAAGGTCACTAAAAGATCTATTGGGTAATTTTGGCCCACATGAACTCACCTGGATGGATCAGTTCTACAAGTCTTGTCATGGTTTGATCAAGATGAATAGAGTACCTCATGAAGTGGATGATAAAAAAATGACTTGTACAATTCTAGAGAGACCAAACCATCATAGCACATCATACAAAAATGAATGGGTCATCCTTATTGTGTAATTAATAAGTTCACTTAGGAGGCCTCTCAAAGATAAAATATTACATGGATATGATTTTTTTCATGCCTAGATCATCTGGGCATGCCAAGATGTAGAGAGGATTACAAAGAAAGTTAGTCAAGCATTAGCACATAAATAATGAAACATGCATAAAGAAATAACTAACCAATCCTATCTATTCCTATGGGAATTATAAAGGATAACAAGAAAAAAATGAAACAAAGAAACACCATATTACCTTCCCAAATGGATTTACCATACCCATGTGGCTCAAAAACATGTTCTCCCTTGATCAAGCATCCTTGTCTTTGTCAAAAATGGTGGTAAGCTCCTATAATGCCTCAAGGACACTCCATAAAACCTAGGCTTATGATTTAAAATCACTAAACTAGCCTATCAATGAAGCTTGCAAACAAAATCAATGATCAAATGCAAAGGATTGTGGAAATAATTTAACATTATAACTTTACAATATTAAAGCTTTGAAGATATTTGAGCACAATAACCTTGCACCAAAATATCTTAGAAATGATGTTCATGGCCTCTTTATTTATAGATTTTTGAGATTGGTTAAGATCAACCATGGCCATCCATCTTAAGATTGAGATGTGTGGCCATGGATAATCCTAATATTTGGAATTAAATACATAATTATCTTCATCATGACCTTGGAAGAAGGGGCATTGAAGAGGCATGGGAGGCATTAACTAGGCATGGGTAACCCATAATCCTGATATTTGTGGCATTTATGGCCTAAGGATGTCTTCCCAAGAAATGATGTCACCTGATGATGTAGATAATAGGAATCAATTTTAAAAAATAAATATTCAATAACTCTCATTTAAGCTTTTGATTTGGATTAATTGGCCTTAAACAAGGTTAATCAACATTTGTGTAATTAATTGAAAATTGGCCCTCAATTAATCAAAATGGTCAGAAAGTCATATTACTGAGTTGTAATTTGACTTGGGAAGAATTAGAAGATGATGTTAGATGTGATAGACCCATATTTCCATTTAAGATGTTTCCAACACAAATAAAAAAGATGCGTGGCATGTACCAATAATTTAGGAGAAAAGAGTGATCCAGAGCATAAAAGGCAAAATCATCATTTTAACTCAAAATGAATTGATCAAAGTTAGCTGGCCCATAAATTGCATTTCCCCATTTAGGAATACTTTTACCTAAACTGGCACTTGTAAATGATAATTTCAAACCATTTAGCGTGTTTTATAGATTTTAACCTAAAATGTGCATTTGAGTGTAATTCGAGTAAGATTGACCATTTCAACACAAATGGTGTTAAGAATTGGATGTCTACACACTTAGGAGGCCTCTCAAAGCTAAAATATTACATGAATATGATGTTTTTCATGCCTTGATCATCCTCTAAAAATTTCATATATTGATGTCTTTTTAATCTCAAGATATAAAGCTTTAAATTTGAATAAGTAGAATGAAACATGTGTGGGGACATCAAGTTAAAGCTATAACAATTAACTATTTTGATTTAAAAAATACTTAACAATTAAGATATGCACATGGACATTGAGTTTAGACCTCATGAAATAGCCATTTAGATTTAAAAGAGTGAATGTGGAGCTGACAAGTGTCCAAATCACAAAATATCAAGTCAATATCTAATGGTGAGAGGATGATTAATGATGTCAATGGGTCTAGAAGATCCAATGAAGCATGTTAAATCATGAATCAAATATCAACAATGAGCTTATAGTCAAAATTTTAGTGCATCCTAAGTCTGAATGCATGGCTGATAAGTAGCAAGATCTTAGGTACCCATACAAAGATCTAACAGTGTGTAGTGATTGACAAAGCTAGTGGGTTCAAGTTGATCAATGGTGCATAATCCATCATACCAAAGTAGGTCAATGGTGAGTGAAAAGTCAACTAGTCAATAAATATTGAAGATAAATGCATAGTTTCCAAGTGTCAAGACTGTAGTAACTATTAGGTAAATTAATGGTATGTGTTCGAGCTATGCAAAGGAAGATCAACAATCAATATCAAAAGTTAAAGCTAGGAGATTTCAAGAAAAATTCAAATATGGTTCAGGTCAAACCAAGAGAAAAATGCTTCAAAGAGATATATTACCATTGGAGCTCAATTGAACATCATTGAGCAGACACAGTTATGCAATCAAGGTTGCTAATAATGAGCCTCTATTGCCATTAAAGTTTAGACGTGTGATAGGTTTGTTTAAACATGATATAGTCTAGAACAAAACTATGTGATTTTTAGATCTTCATCGATATAATGACTATATAAAAACTAATATATTGGATTGGTTTTCAATGTATAGTAAGACCTATGCTTATATTTTGAAGTAGGAGTAGATTATGGTTATGAATAAGTGTCTTATCCTTCAACATAGTCATATCCTCAATAAGTAGGTACTTACAACCACTTAAAGCAGACATTGCATGGCTCTATCCAAATTTAGGTATGAGGACTTTGTCCTTATAGTGAAAGTAAGTGGAAGGTGGCGTAGAAGATCAAATCAAATAGATATGGTGGTTATATAAGTAGTTGGAGAATTCAATGCTATTCAGATCTTAAGGATATTTCTTCTTTGAAAGGATCATGACTCAACATATATAAAATAGACTCTTGTCCTCTAGTTTATTGCTCAACCAATGAGAAGAACTTGATTACTATTGGAGAAAATTAAGGTTATCTTGTTAATTAAGGGTTAGTCCTAGTTGGATTAAAAAATGGTTCAGAATTTAAGAAAGGTGGCAGCTTAATTAATAATCTTGGATGGCATGTTCCCCCTCTCTTTCCCCTTTCTAACACTTTTCCTTGTGACAACATTAGTTTAGGTGATTCATTATAAGGAATCTGTCCTTCTCTAGAGGTTCATCCTCATCATAGGTTACCCACAGCTTGGGTTTGTTCTCATATTATGACTTTTTTAGAGGGAACTTAAAGAAATATCTCCAAGGGTGCAAATTAATGTCATAACAAGATCATTGGTAATAGAAAGAAAGAAGGTAGATACATTATATTTATTTAATGGTAATGTTGAATTTTATATTTATTTAGCTTTTATAGAAGTAGATACAAAATTATGGCACCATAGACTTGGGCACTTGAGTGAGAAGGGGATGCAAGTTATACACTCAAAGAATTTGTTGCCAGATTTGAAGAAGGTGCATTTGGATATTTATGAGCACTATGTGTATAAAAAGTAGAAGAGACTCATATTTATCAGAGTTAGAAAGACAAATAAGGATAAAAAGTTAGAGATTGTGCATACAGATGTATATGAACTAGCTTAGGTATCATCCCTTAGTGGCTTTTCTTATTATGTTATTTTTATTGATGATATAAATATAAAAACTTGGGTTTATTGCATACAAAAAAAATATGATGTTTTTGATACTTTTAAGAAATGGAAAGCTTTGGTTGAGAATGAGATAGGAAATAAGTTGAAGAATGTCAAATCAAATAATGTAGGTTAATAATACAAGGAGTTTGATAATTACTATTCATCCCATGGGATTCATAGAGAGAAGACGGTTCCAAGAACACCAAAAAAAAATGGTGTGTTAGAAAGGATGAATTGACAATCATGGAACATGCAAGGAGTATGAGATTGCATGTAGTGTTACCCATATACTTTTTGGTAAATAATATGGATACTAATATTTAATTAATAAATAGAGGGCCTTTAATTCCTTTAGATGGTGGCATTCGAGAGGAATCATGAATAGGGAAAAAGGTAGACTATTCCTTTTTAAAAACTTTCAATTGTAAAGCATTTGTTCATATTGATAAAGAAAATAGAACCAAGCTTGAAGCAAAATATAAGAAATGTACTTTTATTGGATATAGAGTTAATGATTTTGGTTACCATTTATGGGATTTTGAAAATCACAAAATTAGTAGGAGTAGAGATGTGATATTTAATGAGAAGGTCATGTACAAAGATCAGTTGCAGGGAAAGAAATAAGAAAAGCCAAATATAAAATATCTAGTACTTGATGAAGTAATTATAAATTAAATTCCAAAAGTGCCAAAAAATTAGAATGTGCAACAAATACTACTACAACAATAAGTACCTCAAACTTTTGAAAGTGTAGTTAGAAGATATACCATAGTAAGTAGACTCCAATAAAAATACTCTCCTTCACTTTATTATTTATTATTGACTGATGGTGGTGAGCCAAAAATTTATGAGTAATCAATGCAAGTAGAAACCAAGAAGTGGGAACAAGGCATGAAAGAGGAAATGGACTCCTTGATACATAACCAAACTTAGGATTTGGTTCAGTTGCCTGCAAGTAAAAGAGCATTATAGAATAAATGGGTTTATAGGTTTAAGGAATACGGAAGAATATGGATGCAAAAATGGGTACAAGGCCACACTTGTTGTAAATGGGTTTGCACAAAATAAAGGTCTAGATTTTGATAAAATATTTTCTCCAGTTGTTAGAATGAATTCCATAAGAATTGTTTTAAGTTTGGTAGCAGTAGAATATTTTCACCTTGAATAGTTAGATGTAAAGACTACTTTCCTTCATGGTGACTTGGAGGATGAAATCTATATAAAGTAGCTACAAGGATACGAAGTCATAGCAAAAGAGAAAATGGTGTGCAAGTTGAATAAGATTTTGTATGGTCTAAATCAAGATCCAAGGTAGTGATATTTGAAATTTAACATGTTTATGATAGAACAAGGTTATAGTAGATGTCATTCTAACCACTATATTTATTTTAAGAGATTAGATAATGGAAACTAGATTATCTTGTTATTATACGTAGATCACATGATTGTTGTAGGGTCTAACATGCATGATATAAATGAGCTCAAAAGAAAACTAGAAAATTCATTTGTTATGAAGAATTTGGGTGCTACAAAGAAAATCCTTGGTATGAAAATAACAGGAGTTAGGAAAAATAGAAAATTGACATTGTCTCAAGAAGAGTACATCATGAAGGTGTTAGTCAGGTTCAATATGCAAGATGCAAAATCAATGCGTACACCTTTGGGAGGGATATTAAAATTAAGCAAGGAGAAATATACTAAAATGTAGGAAGAAATAAATTACATGTCCAAAGTACCCTATGATTCATTAGTTAGAAGTTTAATGTATGCTATGGTGTGCATGAGACCAGACATTACTCATGCAGTGGGAGTTATTAGTAGGTTTATGAATAATATAAGAAAGGAGCATTAAGATGTAGTCAAGTGGATTCTTAGGTACTTAAGAGGGACCACTGACAAAAAATTTTTTTATGAAGGGTTAGATGTTACCTTACAAGGATATGTTGATGCAGACATGTATGGATATTTAGATGGTGAGAGGAACACCATAGGTTATGCATTCAATATTGATGACACAATAGTTATTTTTATTTAAAAATCATATAATATAGTTGCTTTGTTAACTAAAAAGGCTAAATATCTTGTAGCTATAGAAGCAAGCAGGGAGATGATATGGATGCAACAGTTCATGGAAGAGTTGAGACAAAATTAGGAATATTTTATATTGTATAGTGATATCTAGAGTGAGATTTCTTTAGCAAAGAACTCAACATTCCATTCAAAAACCAAACATATATAACTCAGGTATCGCTTCATTTATTCAATTTTGGAGGATGGCCAACTAAAGTTGGAAAAGATCCATATGAGACAAAATTATGCAGATATGCTAACAAAGGTAGTCAAAAAGGAGAAGGTGGAAATTTTTTTAGCTTTAATAGGTATTTAGGGATAAAAATTAATATGAGAAACATGCCAGGGTCAAATTTCAAAGAAATGTCCAAGGAAGAAGTTGTAGTGGTGGAGTTATAACAATCAGTCTCCAAGTGGGAGATTATTAGATGGTGGAGCTTTATCTTATTATAATTCCTAGTTCTTGATAGGGGGTGTTGGGGGGGGGGGAGTAATGCCCCTCCACTAAGGTTACCATATAGACCATTCACTATTAGGTCACATATCTAATGGTAGAAATTATATTGGTGCATTTTTGCCCTAATATATAACCCTCCTTTTAATATGAGGACATTCTAATCATGGTGATATACTATGTGTGAGTGAAGAGGAGATTGTAGTAGATGTATTTCAAGTTTATCCATTCATTTTTTAGACTGAATAAGAGAATAACTAATTGTTTCTATGTATATATAGGCTGTTTTGAGTGAACCACGTTAAATCTATGTCTCTCTTGTGTTGTGTTTTTTACATTTTATTTCCATCTTTATTTCATTATTATTTCTTTGAATTATATATCCCTAACATATCTCTAACTTTTATTTTCAAAGGAACCAAAGACCAAATTTTAAACAAAAGTGTGAAAGCCAAAATTTGAAAATATGCTAAGTCCCTTACATTCATCTTGCCGAACTTAAACTAGAACTTTAAAAAGCCTTCATGCCTACCATGAAACCTTATACTGAGAATTGAAATATGCTCCTCCAATAGTGACCAAAATGGTTAATATTACTAGTGACCTATGTAGGCTAATTACCTACTAAGCACTTTAGATTGGAAGACTTATAGTAATCCATTAGGCATGGAGTCATAGGATCATCCAAACTCTTCATTCTATACATTCAATCCTATAGTAATCTACTCAGCCTAAGCTGAACAAAGCCTCTCACCAAGACCCAAACTGAAAAATAATAGGCAAAAAAAAATATCAAATCACTAAGGTAAGAAAATAACTAAACTAATATGTCATAACACTTATAACAAATAAAAAAAATTGTCCTATACCAAAGGGTAGAGGATCGATGGAGAGAGGCAAAAGGCAAAGTAGTGCTAGAGGAAGGAGAAATCTTGACTGAAACTAGAAATAAATTAGAGGCAGCCAATGGAGATTCAGGCCGATAATGAATCACCTTTGGAAGAGCTTCCTGTGATTGTTAATGGAGAAAATTTAAAACATCTTCCAAACCAAAGGAAAAGGGCTGAAAAGAAGACAAACACTAAGGGAATAGAAACCAGAAGCAACAAAAAAGAGCAGCAAATGAAGGTGAAAAACCTTGTTTCTATTATGGATAAACCTGGAAAAAGAGATGGGCAGATTTCAAAAGCGAAACCGGATGTTGGTTGTCTGGACAAGCCCAGAAGAAGACCCATAAGGAAAATCAGAGAGCTAGAAAGCAAGCAGAATATAGTTGATGGAAGGCAGGCAACAATTCTAGATTTTACCCCTAAAAAATAGTTATCAATCATTAATCGGAAATTAGGGGGCTGAATGTATAATGAACATAGATGTAATCTCTGAATTACCGTAGGATGTTGCTACTTTTAGTAGGTTTCAGGAATGTCTTTCCTGGTGCTTGTTAACGCCTTATCTTTCTTAATTCTGTAACAGGGTTTCGGGGCCCCTTCAAAACCTGCTTTTACCATAATCTAAAACAAATAAAAAAAATCTAAATTACCCTAAACTAACCAGCTAGAAGGTTATCTAAACAAAGTTATTGACTGATTATACAAAGTAGCTACCCTTTCTTATTAACTTAGAATACTTTTCATGTTTTAGGGAATCCAAATAGAGGTGGAGAAGGATTGAGTGATCGATGACCTGAAATATAATTTCTCTGAGGATGTAGATAAAAACAAACTCACCCACCTAACTGATTTGACTAGAAGTGTAGCTATCTTAGAGTGGATAGGCAGCTGGATTTTAGCCTTCTTGATGCTCAACTTTGTGATTTGAATTAAGCATAACACATGATATATTTTTATTTTCATATTCCAACCAAGACAAGTATCTGATAAGACATCCCATTATCAAGATAAATTTTGAACAATCAATCCTAATCTCATACTTATGTTGTATTGTTTCATCATCTCACTAGTTGATATGCTTTCCTTGAATCACATGTGATTTAATTTAAAGCATATACACTTCCACTTGATTCATGATGGCTAGGAGATAATTATTTAGGAGATGTTAGTTTACAGTTTAGGCTATAGAATATGTCTTATAGTTCATACTAAATTAATTCTTCCTATAGCTCTTATTCACTCTTATCAAGACTAATTTTTGTATCCTTCATATTATTTATTGAATTAAGCACATAATAACTCTTTGCCCAATCATTAGATGGGTAATTAATAACTTCCTTAATAAGAGAAGTAGCCTCACAACTAACAACATCCTTAGTTTTAGATGTTGGTTCTATATTTAGCATAATGGATTACTCCTCCTCATGAAATCAATAAGCTTCCAAGGTTATCTCCTCATTGATATTCATGCTCCCAAAATCACCATCTTCCCAACTCAAAAGAAGGGGATCAAACTGTGTTTGTTTCTAATCTTTTCCTACTTGTGGGGATAATCCAACTCACTTACTCTAAAGTTTTGATGCATGTTGAACCATGATATCTTTAAGAGTGATTGTACTAACATGATTTTGCACATAGATGGCCTAGGATATGAGAGCTGAGGTTGGACTTATGTAGTGCCTTGGATGGGATTTTTATGAGACTAATAAACTTTATCAAGGAGATGATAGGGGATATTATACTATACTTATTATTTCTTGAAGGTATATAGCTCATTCACAAGGCTTTAAATGATGCTTTTAACTTCATAAAACTCATCAGGAATGACTATAGATGGAATTCCTTGGCTAGCCATTGCAAGAACATAAGATGAATTGGGATGATTGGATGGGGGCTCAGGTAATAGGTGTATTAGAGTCCTTGGTTTGATTTTACCAGCATATAATAATCAATTTTATACCCTTATAGTGAGCTCATATGCATCTAGAAGAGTGTTTCCACCCATTAATTGAACCATGACAACAAGATCATTGTCTAAGGCCCTTGAGAAATATAGGAAGGAAACATGGGTTGAGGGTTTGACCAATGATGGGATTCTATCCCAGGTTCTCTAAAATCTAATATTAAATTCAGTCATAAGCTCATGGGAGGCCCTCTTTATGGTAATCAACTGCTCTATGAGGGTAATATAGTCACTATTGTATTCAAATTGTTTACACAACCACCCCTAGATCATTCCAACATGGATCAAATTTGGAATTTAACTCCTAAACCATTGGAGAGCCTTACCATTTAATGAATATGTAAGGATCCTAACTAATATGTTCTCCTCTACAACATGGTGGATTGCACATATATTAGTTATGTCTTGGATATGCTTGATAGGGGTAGTAACATCCTCACTAGTGAAGTATGATAGGATATTAAGGGATGTGGTTGGGATATCATCATATTGAGCAAGGGATATGAGGATGCCTCCATTGAAAGAAACAAACATATAATTTATTGGGACAACCATTGAGAAATAATAGGAATCAGACCTCTCTTTTGAATAACGATGTAAACATGACATGAAACCAGGAAGATTAGAGTCACTAGGTGATTAGATTTATTTGAAATAAGGAAAATATCAAAAATATCACCTAAATCCTAATCTTTGATAGTATATAAGCACTTGGACTTATTAAACTAGTAGATTTGACACTTAGAGTCACCATAGTGTTGAAAAAACTACCCTAAATGGAAAGATGCATTGAAAAACACACCAAAATTATTTAATGGATGATATAAGGATCATCAAACTATTCTATAAACTATTATCAATATGAATATCACTCTTGATGAAGGTTGTCATGCCTTATTTATTCAAATGATACAATGGGAACACTCCAAGGTTGTGGGTCACCTATGGTTAGAGTGAACCACTAGAGAGGGCTAGGTTCCCTTGATGGATCACCTAAAATAACACTAAACTATTGATATTGTAGGAAAATGGATAAAGAGAACATAAAACAAAAAGAATAATATTAAAAGAGGTGATACACCAAAACACCATGACACCCTCTATCTGCTTAAGTTTGCACAATGGAAACCTTGGGAATCACACCATACATGACTCAATCATGAACCTTCTAGTATCAACATTTCACACAGAGGTAAAATAATATATAAAATTATAAGGAGAAACATTCATCACATAGCTAACATTGAATAAACACAAGGACACACAAACTATGATCTGCAAAAGATATTTCACTTACATGGAGGTAAGGAGAAATTGGGCACAATCAAAGGGGAAAACACTTAACCATAATGAGATCATCAATAATTCATAGAATACACACATAATAAAAGTCACTAAGAGGGAAAAAATAGTTCTTCATTAATTCAAAGACATAAGATCAAGGTATAGGGGTAAAGGAAGGAACAATTTTTGCAACATTTCTCTACTAGAAAGATTTTTTATCCATTACAAATTGCTTGCTTATATAGGCAAAATTGGAGAGCTTGGGATATCAATTAGTCTTTCCCACTAACAAGGTGGTTAAAAATTTGAATCATGACTAGGAGAGGTGGATTTAGGGAGTGGGAAAATATTCCCAATAATGCCAAGCCAATATAACCTAACTACCTATCAAGCCCATTACAAGCTTGCAACTTCTCTTTATCTTTATGCTCTTCTCAATCTCAGTATGCATGCCATATTATGATGACTAGGGATAAATCATCACCCTTTCCCCCAATTCTACTAGTTGGAGTCAAGCTACACCATGGTTCTAAAAATTGGGCCACTCTAAGATTAATTCGATGAACCAATACAATTACATAGTCCATTTTTTACCTATTGATGGTTTTTATGACCAAACAAACCATCAAACTTGACTCAAATAGTGCCAATATAGATGCCAACAAACCTTGTCATGTTGGGATCCATCCAAGTTTCCTCTTCTTACTCATTCATTACTTCACCAAAGTTCTTAAGTACATGATGCTTATTCCCCTATGGTGAAGCAAGATCTTACCACATGGCATTATCTCACTCACTTGATACCCAGGGATTTGACACATTATTGGGCTTGCACGGACCATCCAAGGGAAAAAAAGAAGTGGGATTTCACCATGTGGCACCATATTAATAACCCTCTTACCTAGGGGATTTAAAATTATATAGACATTTTTAGGATGCCTGGTTATTGGGATCATAACATGTGGAAACATCCTGCTAGTCTACTAATTTAGATCTCTACTGATGTGGATTTTTTTGGGAAAACTTTGAAAAAAATGAATAAGTCTTAAGAGAATTTTTAACAAGCCTATGGATACTGTGAGAGTGACATGTGGATGTGGGCAATCCTTAAAAAATTGACTAAGTGTTGAAGAGAAAAAAGAAGCTACTAGTAGACTATCCTTCGATGATGAAGTGAGATTTTACCATGTGGCATAATTATGCTAATTCATTAATCTAACATATTCACTCAATTGAATGAATTGTTTTGGGTCCTTAGGTCATCAGGATTTCACCATATGGCTTTATCCTACGTACCTACCTACTTAGAATATTACTAAAATGGCTATGTCTAAAAGGACCTTTTGAATAGGCCCGGGTTGTGAAATTCTAACATGTGGTTTTGAGAAAGGTTAAATAATTGACTAAGTCTTGAAATGATTTATTCTTTGTAGCTTATTGTCAGCTTTTGATCTTCAACATTTCTATTCTTGGCATTCTCTCCAAAGACCTAAATCCTTCAGAATTTTATTATAGGCTTTCTTCAGAAACCTTATTGAAATAATTGTTCCAAAGACCTAAGTCTTCATAACTCTTTTCCAAACAAAAGTTCCAACTAACTCAACACACTTTTTTTGAAGAGTGGAATACTTGGGAAAAACTTACAAAACCTTCAAAAAAATTGACATAATAAGATCTCTAACTCTTTTTTATAAAATAATCGAAGACCAAATTCTAAATAAAAGTGCAAAAGCTAAAATTTGAAAATATGCTAAGTCCCTTCCATTCATCTTACCAAACTTAAACTAGAACTTTGAAAATTCTTCATGCTTGCAATGAAACCTTGTACTGAGAATTGAAAGTTGCTCCTCCAATGGTGACCAAAATGGTCAACAATTTCTTAAATATTTATGAGTTTTTCATGTTTTTAATATTTGTTTAATGATATATTAAACACAATAACTTATACTTGTTTCAATTCAAATGATGTCCTTTAATAATGACATATCCTCATTGATCTCATTCAAGAAAAGATACATCTAACTATAAAAACTTGGCTTAACTCAGCCTGAAAAAAGGTAAAATTCCTCATTCATCTACACCTTGAATAAAATTTTCCCTCATTTTATGGATGAAATTATTACCTAAATTATATAGGCTAACTATTATAAAATAAAAAATAATCATGATGAATTTTTATAATGTTATAAATTAGATTCAAATCCTATTTCATCTAGTGGTAATATATTTTCTTCATTTGAAATAGGAAGCCTTGCCCAATAATGGATTATCATTTGTTATTTAGTTGAAAACAAAGTGTACTCAAATTTAGTGACATAGTTTACACTTTTTTTTCTTCCATAAACACAAATCTATCAACAAATACCTACTATGTTTCTTGTCAAAATTTCATGACATTCCACTATCTCTTAGGCCAAGTGGGCATATTTACTATAATTTATGGATAGGTGATTTACTTGAAAATTATTGGAAGGTTACTCAAAAAATTGGAATTACAAAATTTAAATCAACTTTACAGTTTGATCATATATGAATTCAAAATTAAGTTTTTTTTGACTATGTTCCCTTCATCATGATATTTTCAAATCTAAGAGGTTTTTTGACTTGGTGGTTAAATTTGAAAGTAGATTAACTTATAAATTTTGAATATTTTTTAGCATATGATATGATCATAAAATATTTTGCTAAACATTAAATTCATTTACACTCGGATAAAAGCAAAACCTTCTCCTCATCACCATGCTAATTTAGTCAAATATATTTATCATTTGATCAATCAATCAAATAATGAAAACATCAATCCTAGTAACAATATCTCAACACTAAATAGTGTTTCAATATCCTCTTCAAGTAATGATATTTTTAAATACATGGAATTAGACTTATCCAATGAAAATTCCAAAAAATTAGAAATTTATAGCTTCTTGAATGAGGGTTCTCCTCCAACTAATTTTATTCGACGTGACCTGAAAGATTATAATTTATTTTTATAGAAATATTAGATTTTGATAACATTTTAAAAATTAATAAATCATCTTCATGATTTGGATTTTGACACATAAATGCAAAGTTATGAAAATTTCAGGTTTTTGGATATTCTCAAGGTTAACATGGATGATACCTCATTACAAGGTGAGTTAGAATCCTTCAATGTTTTAGATATTCAAATAGGTAATACTAAAATATAATTTTAATATGAGTAATTTTAGTATTTGTACATATTTAAATCTGAATTAGATAAGGGATTGATAAACATCGAACAAAAATTTCCTTTTGATAGTATGTTAGAATCTGAAATAGCATTCAACAAAATACATACTAAACTTCTAAATGTCTAGAGGTAAGGTTAGATTAAATAATCTTGACAAACCTCATCAAACTATGATTACAAAGGTTATTTTAATATTAAATCCTTTCTAATATTAACGAGTTTATTGATTCTACAAGTCAAACCATTAATCAAGAGATGGAAATCACTAATGGAGTCTTTTCAAACAAAGAAAATGAAATTATTTTAGAAAAAAATGAAATTGATTATGATCTAATCATTGATAAGTTTCATAGTGATTTAGTTTGGAATGATGACTTACCCTCAACCTTTGAAGAACAACCCATAATTCATGATTTCTTAGAGTTTGAAATCATGTTGGAATATTCAGTTTATAAAGATACTCTCAAATCAAATTATGATTTTGAAATAATTTTTTATCATTTTTTTAATGGTGATTTACAAGTATTACAAAATTTCACTCTCCACAAGAATATTTCCCAAAATATGACAAAAAATAGACCTTTTCTTGTTTTAAAATATTATTGTGTGGTTTATTGTACCTTTATCCAGGTACCTTACCACCTTTAAATATTTTATGTCGTTCAACTTTAAAATAATAATGTTGACCACATTGAATTTTTTTTCATATACCTATGTGTGGTATATTTTCAAATATCTTTCATTATGTTGGTTTTATATATTTTATGTTATTTTTTGTGATATTCAACACTAGAAGATCTTTGATAGTGGTTAGTTTTGGCTCCTTTTCATTTCTATAGATAGTTCCAAGTTTTGTGTTTCCATTTGATTTCTTTCCCTTTTGATTATTTTATCTATTTTTTTACTTTATTCTCCCTTTTCATTTTATTTTTTCACTCTTTTTGATGTTGCATCTATTTGATATATTAATTATGTTTATGAAATGTTACTTATATAGGTAAAGTCAAAGATTCTTGCATATATGACAGTAATTTTTCTTTATCAAAACATTGGATTTGTAGTTATAGTCATCTAATCATTAATAAATAAAGTTTTGATGATAAATATGTTGGAGAAAATATATTCACTTTCAGAGTTTATGATTTAGACTGTTGTAGCTATGCTTATCCAACATTATTATCCTAGTTATTCAATTCCCTATCTTCATGCCATGTTAACTAGACAATGCATCCCTTAGAGTTAAGAAATATTTTAAAAGGGTTTTATGCATAACAAATTAGGAACCAACTGACCTAGGTTTTATTGATAAGTTATCATTTCACTAAATTTTTATTTTAGCCTTAGTCTTGAAAGCAAAATTGGATAATAAGGTTGCCAATGTTATAAATAATTTTAGCACCCCTCTTATTTTTTTTACAATCTTGCCACTCTTGCATATGATGACTTACATCTTAAATTTTAAACTACGTTAGTGGGGCCAACTTGTTTACATTCACTTAAAAATCATTTTATTTCCATATGTTTAAATGTGATGTATAACTATGTGTTATGTCCCAACATACACCCATTTTTATTTTTTAAAAATATGGACCCACTTTGTCAAGTAGCCTTCTATTTTTTGGGATCAGTGGGGTAACCTAAGATTGTTTCTTGAAGATTAAATTGGCATAAAAACACTTCTATTATTACAAAATGAATCTATTCTTAGGCTTGTCTCAAGTTACATCTTCAGCCTTTAGTTTATTTCATGCATGTCTATTTAAGTTTTTTTAGATTCTAATGATTCATGAAGTCCATTTATTTAATATAGAAGTATGATGGGTTTTACCTCTTTTAGACTAACTTACTTACATGTTTGTCAAGGTTTTATTGATTTATGTTTTATCTTATGCAGATGGTTATTTACTTAGAATTCTTTCTAATTTTTACTTGGACACCTATCAAGTCACCAATGCCTTCCACATGGCATTAACTCACTCTATCAGAACTGTGAAGATAAGTGAATTATGTTTTATACTTTAGTTTTATAAAAAAAATTATGCCACTCGATGACAACTTGATAGCCCTCAACTTTTTTATGACACTTAGAGATTTTTAAAATAATCTTGGGCAAATGGAAGGTCAAGATAATGCCACCTATCACAATCCCACTCACCCAATGATAGGCATATTTAATTTCAATGTATGAAAGTCTCAGGGCCATTGGAGAAATGATAACCATCCATGTGTCATGATCCCATAAATTTGCCAATATCAAAGTAGTCTAAAAAGTTACTAAGTCTCTAGGGAGAGCAGAACATTAAAATATTGCCACATATCATCATCTCACTCACCTAGATCCTACACAGTGAAGAAAAGGGTTATGAAACTCTTGGTATAATGTAAAACCGATAATCATCCATGTGATATGATTTCACGAGCCCGAGGTAGTAAAAAACAAGGAAACAAAGAATGAGTTTGGGTAGAAATAATGTGATGCTTTTTTTAGGAAGACGAATATTGCTAAGTGAAAAATGGAGATGAAAAAACACTTAGAGCAAAATAATATAAGCCACATGGTGTCTAGGACTACAAAAGGGGATGAAACTTAACTAGGCAAATTTAAAATATGAAAATAGAAGAAAACAAAGAAAGGCAGGGCCATTGGTGCCATTAATCCACATAAATTGGTCAATTAAGTGCATTTAATTTAGTAAAGATAAAGAATATAAAGGTGATATATGCATTCCAAGAAGTTAGTAATAGATACATTACCATCTAACAAGTAACTTATAACACTAATTCGAGCTCTATTACAACCAAGAGATTCCATAGTTTTAGAGAACCAGAGATATTAAGTGTCAAATAATGGCTTATGCTTCACACATTTTCCATCCCTCTATATATTCCATTACAAGACCTAAGTAGTAAAAAAATATAAGGTTTTATGAAACTGACCTCAATCACAAATTCAAATATTATTCCACTATATTGGAGGAAGTTAAAGTAGCAGAACCCTATGGCTGTAGAGATCAAATCTTAAATTTTACATGAACATATAGAGAGGACTTGGTGGAAATAAAATTAGTAGGCCTACATAATGCTGAAATAAAAATTGAGGTAATGCCTTACATTGACCTATTATTTTATTTATTTTCAAATGGCCAAATTTCTAGCAAAATCCTACATTTCCACCAATGTATCACCCCAAAAATTTATATTAATGGGTCTACCTTTGAAAAAACTATAGGATCCCCCTCATTCAAATGGAATATTATCAAACCCTATTTAATTCATTGATGTATGAAAATAATGCAACCAACAAGTTACAGGAATGGGATGGTGACCTTAATATCTTCATAGTCAAGGTCCCTATTTCTACTAGCCCTATTTCCATTTTTAGGTCTAGAATCTGAATTGCTATGGATTTGATAAACCAAGTCTATGGTTTCCCTAGTTTAACCTACATTAATGAGGTTTGGATTCCCATGTTGGACACCATATTCACTTACACCAAGATCATAGCTATTAGCAAGACCCTTAGTGCCAATTTGATCATAGCTAGCAAAATCTATGGATGTTAGACTAAGGAGTGCCAAACATGAAACTATCCACCCACCTCCCATTAACATTGGTAGGATATAATACACCAAATGGTAGAATTTACATCTAGTGGACAAAATTAGAACACACTATGATTTCAAGTGGGCACCTTACAGGCAATGAGATCCATGATAAA
Organism: Torreya grandis; assembly: GCA_037957365.1. Taxonomy (NCBI): domain Eukaryota; kingdom Viridiplantae; phylum Streptophyta; class Pinopsida; order Cupressales; family Taxaceae; genus Torreya; species Torreya grandis. The sequence continues at coordinate 330,802 of JARHVA010002198.1, read as the reverse complement.
GGGATAGGAAACACTTGAACAAAGTCAAGGGAAAGGTGAATATTTATCAAAACCATGTATCATATCCATATGATGAAGTATTCATAAATGCTTTGAATGATACAAAGGTCCACACAAGAATTAACTGGGTAAATATGTCCATAATGGTAGCTAGGAACATGTAATATCATCCAAAAACCATCAAGGAAAGGGCCAAGAAAATTGAGGTAGAGCATTGGGTCTCAAAACCTCCTCAAGGATCCTTCCCATATGTTCAATCCCAAGGAAAATAATAGGTGGCTCATCAAAATAAGTACCTATGGGAAGTGGACAAGAAGATATCTAAGGGCCTCCCCAACATCTTGTCCTAGTTTTCATAATTAAAACAACCACCCTAGTGTCCACCCTTCCTAAACTAGATGCCACTACTTAGGTTCTCATATCTATAACTCACTCTAGAGGGACATTATGTATGTTGACTTTTCTTCCACTCATAACAGTATAATAGGTGAGTCTCCCATATTTACTTACTCATATTTCTAGTATAGATCCATTCATATACCTATTTAAAACCATTGCACCACCACCTCCATCAATATCTCCTTCCCATAGACAAGTATCCACTTCCCAAAATTCACCCCTAGTAATCATTGCTACTCTCACCTCATCACCACCTATTTTCCCATTAGATTTACTTGCTACTATTTCACCCCTTCCAAAATCAACTTCTATTATTACTAGACCCCCCTTGTATATAAGATGAAGTAGGGAGCTCCTTCAGTTTATCTTCATGGCACCCCAACAAAGGAGACCTTACAAGAAAGGTTAGAGGGAGGATATGATAAAAGAAAAGGTTGTAAAGTTATATAACCTATAGAGGTGATATAAAATGAAAAGGAGTGGTTTACTAAGGATGAATGGGAAGATAAAATAGAGACATCATTATTGAAACCATTGGTGAGACCAAAAAAAGTGATCTCCATGACGAATGGTTATTATAAGAGACCTATTTGGGTGACACTAAGATTTTGAAGACTAGTTAAATCTCAACTAAATTTATTTATAACCTAGATGGAGATAAAGGAGATGAAGTAGAGTCTAAGCCTCTAGCTTATACACATGGGTAATTGGTAACCTATCTCCATCATTGACATCTCCCAACATAATAGTGGCACCTGTCATAATAGTTCTTCTGATTTCCACTTCTCAAGTAGTAAGTATACAAGATCCTCATTCTTTACCTACTATTGCAACTACTATTCTAGTTAGAACATCTACTACAATGCCTATTCTACAAACCCTAGTATTAAAACCTCTGATCAAGGCTATGGCACACATAAAACAACCTTTTAAAGAACCTACTAGAGTTAATTTCATGTTGGTGATAGATTATCTACAAAATTTTCTTAGTATCCCTCTTGCCTATTCATTATTTGCTACCTCAAGCCCTAAGTCCTCTAGACTCAACAAACAAGTGCATTTTGAATATTTGGTTTTTAAAACCATTTTGGCTTCCACATTTACTCCCTCCAAAAAAATCCACTCAATTTGGCCTACCAATTAGTCATACAACCTAAACATAAGCTACAACCATTATAACATAGAAGGGGTAAGAGAAAGGAGAGTTAATAATTGACATAGTGAGCCCAAAGAAGGTCACTAGTTGGAGAATAGATACTCCCACTTTCCCTTTATTGATAACCTCTTCTCCTAAGCCTATGCTTCCTATAGGTAAATCCCCATCTGTCACTCCTACAGAGTAGGTATAACCTTCACAAAAACTAGCTACCTTAAACATTCTTGAATGGATCCATAAAATGTAATAGATAGAAAAAGGCAGACATGACTTGGTTATTGTTGAATAATCAATATTCAAGTTTCATTTTGATGTATAAATGAAGACATGAGGAATGTCAAAAGGAAAACTATAATGGCTGAAGGACATAAAGTATAATTAGATTAAAGAGAAGAAAATTACTTCCCTTTGATATTGTCAATTATATATAAGACCCCTACACCTTTGTAATCTCTGTGGGGTAGGGGGGAGGGTAATCGAATAAATGTTCATAGGATTTGGTCAAGCCATAGAGGCATTGCAAGGAATAAATACCATACAACCTTTAAAGGACATAATAAATAACATGTAAGGAGAAAATCATAAGCTATATGACATTATCCTATTAATAAGAAGTGTAAAGGAGTCATAGCCTAAGTGGAGATATGTATTCACCCTTGATGATAAGATGAATAAAATGAATAAAATGGAGGCCATAATCCATTTCTTTAGCCAAATGGCCCAAAAAAAGACTTATGACCATATAAACTTAATAATTGCTTTAGATGTAGCATGGGCCTTGAACTACATAGCTTCTAGGAGAGACAACTTGATTAGATGACATCAGGGAATGAAAAATTTAGTTCAAAAACTCACCAAATACAAGGATCATGCAATTAAAATTTTAGGGGAGACGATAATCAATGGTGTGATTAACCCAAGTAAGGAATTGGTCCTCAGGGCCATCTTTGAAGATCTCCTCCAGACAACAAGAAGTAGTTTCAAAGTAGAGATCAAGGGCATTGTGTATAATACATAAGAAGACTTGTTGTAGTTGATGGATTTCTCTATATGTTAGGTTGTTAATACAAAGAATCTTTATGTGGAGCTTATGGTTTCATTAAAGGCACACAAATAATTAATAGATAGACCCCACCCACCCACCCTTCCCCCCCTCCCCCCCAGCCCCCACCCAACCCCCACCAAATATTTAAAATACCTTTGCTAGACTTCAAAGAAATTGAAATGGAATTTATGGTGAGACATGCTCTCTACTTGAAAATTTAGGTGGGCAAGAAGGTGTCTCTAACTACCCTACTCCCACCAAATATTTTATTTACAACTACTTATCAAATTCCTCGTCTAACCATAGATACAACTCATGTTACAATTGTAATGATTATCGGAGACCAAGTATCAAAAAAATAATGGCCTCTTTATAGGTAATTTCCTTTGTAATTACATCAATTAATTATAATAGAATGTTGTGGCAAACATTTTTTCCCCTTTTGATTGATTGGATACATCATGGCCATGTGTGTCTTATTGATGATGAAACTTTGAGCATGGATTGAAGGATGAGTCATCCCTATCCCAAGACTATATATACATGTATCTCTTGAATTTTAAAGGGATGAGAAAATTTGATATTTAATATAGATAGAGACCTTTTTGATTGTTCTAAAAAAATTATGTTACATAAATTTCTATTTCATGTCTATGTTATAATTTTAATGCATTTTATCTAAATGGTAGCTTAGTTTCTTGATACATGCTATAACAATTTCAAGTATCTTGTAGTTAATTAGTAAGTTTTTTTATCAATTGAAAATGTGTAACAATAATTCTAGGTTGATAGATCTTATTTTCTTGCAACAAGTTTTCTAGGTTACTCTTTAAATTTGTGTAGAAATACCATTTGATGAAACTTCATAGAATGAGCCATAGCTAGTCAAAGGTGCTCTTTCATATTTTCTATAATATTTTATTAATAAATGCTACAACAGTCTTAATAACAACCTTTAGCTGATAACTAGGAGTTAACTGCATTGTATTCCTCATACCTCTTTACTATGTTTGTTAGTTCTGTGTGCTAAAACAGAAAGCTGAAAACATTAGTCCCTTGGTGTTTATCCTTGTTCTAAAGAAGATTATAAATAATTCATGTTCTTTGTTTATAGATCCTCTTTTTTCCTTACCCTTCCATATATTTATGGTTTCTTTAAATCTTACCCACTTTAGTTAAGTCCATCTCCATTCCATTCAACCCAAGTGAATCTAGGATTCATAATCATATCTAAACCATCTTGGTTAACAATTGCTTTGCTCAATTCCATTCCACCATTGGTCACTAAAAGAACTAATACCTGCAAATCATACCATGAAGTGAAGCTAATCTTCACTGAGATCCCAAAATGTTAGAGGTTACCTCATGATTATTCTCAGGTGTGTATACAACCCACATCAATAGAATAATATAATTTGGCACTATAAGGAGGCCTATTTCATTACTAAAATAGAAATAACACCAAAGCTGTACTAGATACACCTAAAATATTAACAAGATAATCCTCTAACAATAACCTATTATATCAACACTTACAAACCCACTAAAAGGTTAGATAAGATAAATGTATCTTGAGGAGGTCTTGGGCTCAGTCATATTCCCCAAACAGAATATAACCCCCTCTAATTTAAATGGCCCACCCATGATTAAATAGTTATACCTTTAACATTTTAGGAGGTGTTTATGATCTACCTCAAAATACTAAGAAATACCTCTCTCACTTTACCCCTTTAAAAGGTAGGACTACTAAAGGACATGTCAAATCCTTCAGAACTTCTTTGGAAATATTGAATGTGATCCATAAGGATGTAGCTTACAGGATTTTTCCATTTACACTATAAGATACCACCTATGAATGGTTCATAAATGTTTTTCAAGGGTTTATAAGGTCTTATAATGAATGCCAAAATGCATTCCTAGGATAGTTTGTCCAATTTACCAGCCCTATCGTAGTGTACCAACACTTTGTTGGCATAAAAAGAGATCCCAATGAATATATTAGGGAATTCAATGTGAGGTTTCAAAATATGTATAGCCAAATAGATACTTCATATAAATTGGATGTTGTCTTGTTTTTTAAAATGTATACGAATGCTTTAGATATTACCACTATAATGTTTGTGCATAAGGTAGCTAGTGTTACTAATTCAACATAGGCTTATGCCAAAGTAATAGAGGTTAATAAAAAAATGAATGCCCAATCTCAAAGCTTAGTAGGGAGAAATGTGTATCAAAACTACCCCATGCTAAATCTGATTCTAAATGCTATTAAAAACACTATGGCCTAGAATCAAACCCAAGTCTAGATGCAGTTGCCTCTATCTCATGTTACACCCAACAAAGATTTAAGTTTCTTAAATAAATTTGTCTAAGATGCCAATCCCCATAGAGTTTAGGATTTAGTTCCAGTCAGCACTTCCACCACCTAAGGTGCTACTACTAACTCTAATTAATTTGAAATAGATATTATTCAAAGGATGGTATAGAAATTGAGAAATGGCTTCTTGAGCATGCAAAAATGGATGGGAAATACTGGTGGCTAGAATACCAATTTTTTTTTGGCTATCCAAGGTACAATAGACCATTTAATAGGTCTAAAAATAACATGGAGTAGCCACCTAGAAAGGGGCCTGAGATGAATATTTTAGAGGCATCACTACCCAACTAGTACAAAATTCATAACATAACTTAACACAAGAGTTGAGCTTCATAGAGTTTTGCACATAATTTGAGATCTTCCAAGAAGAAATAGATAGACAAGAAGGTTTGATGAGTCAATTTGAGCCTTTTTCTTCCAATACCTATAGCCAATCCATCATTGCTATGGTATTTGACAAGTATGATTTTCTATTTCCAGTGGAAGGTGATAATGAACAAGAAGATATTACAGATGAAGTCCATGCCTTCCAATAATTCCATATAAGTAATTAAAATTTGAGGAGAAAACAACCATTCACTACTTTTATGCCTCTAAATGATAGTGCCACCACTCTTATAGATACAAAAATAAGCAATAATATACCTCCCCTAAAGGAGAAAGATCAATCATAGCCCATAGAGTAATAGGGAAAAGGAGGGTACAATATTAAAGAGGATATGAAGAATATCAAAGCTAATATCACCCTACATAAGTTAGATTAGATAATCAAACAAAGATAGCTACTACTGAAAGTCTTGACTAGAAGATCTTCTACAGATAAGTCTAAGACTTCCCAAGTAAATGTAATGATTTAAAAGGACAAACTTGAGATCCCACCCCTTTTATTGATAGTTAGAATGTCTAGTAAGAATGTTCATAATTTTTTGGTAGAATTGGGAGTATCAGCCAATGTGATGCCCATAGTTGTATAAAATAAATTAGGGTTGACCCTAGATAAATAAAAAAGAGAAGTCCTATAACTAGATAATTTTTTAGTACCTTGTGTTAGGGAATTACTAAATGTACACATATAGTTGGCCTCAGAGCCATGCATATAATAGTACATTGATATCCTGGTGGTTGACATCCCAAAATATTACAATTTTTTACTCAACTAGGATTGGTCAAAGACATTAAATGGGTATGCACACACTGATTTCTAACATATGTGGCTATTGTGTAAAGGTGTGCCCAATTAAATTAGGATTGAATGGGATAAGAAAATGAAGTACTTGATCACTGAGTACAATGTAAAAAATAAGATGGTCAACTTTACATCCTCACATGCTAGTATTTATACCTTCACTACGAAACATGGGACCAAATACCAAAAATTTGAAGGATCTTCATAGATATGGACTCTGTATTTTGATGGAGCCTGATCTAAATAAGGTTCTAGTGTTGGTGTGGCCCTAACTGATCTAGAGGGGAAATAATATTTTGCTACATACATATTACATTTCCCTTACACCAACAACCAAGCTAAGAATGAGACCCTAATCCTAGGTTTACAATTTGCCTTTAAGCATGGCATTAAACAACTACAAATATTTGGTCATTCTAAATTGGTAGTCAATCAAATAAAAATAAAGTATCAATGCAAGCTAGATTATTTGAAGAAATACAAGTATAGAGACTGTGACATGATTGAATATTTTGAAAATTCAACATTATTCATCCCAAGGGAAGGAAATTAGGTAGAAAATGCATTGGAAGCTTGAACAACCAACTTGGCACCACTCCAAGAGTCCAAGATGCAATTTTTTTGGTGGATCTAGTGCCTTATCCCTCAGTCCCTGACAATGTAGGAAACTTTTAGGTTTTTGAGAATGATCAATGGATTATCCAATTCATAAATAATTATGCAAATTTTGAAGACCAAATCATAGATGAAAATGAATTCAAATGTTAGAAATAGAATACCTTGGGAATGATGGTATCATTTAATTAAGAAGCATATAATCCCATGGGGATGGTACCCTTAAAAAGGATCTTTGACTTAGATCCACAAGTAGAGGCAAAAATAATAAAAAATAGATCAATCTAATTTTGGAAAATAAATTTTGGGAACTGAGGAGTCCCCTCAATATGTCAACATTGGTCTAGTTTTCACTTATACTACAAATCAAAAGTTTAAGAATATGTTGATGGAGTACAATGACATGATTTCTTGGACCTATGAATAATTAAAGACTTTTTATCCTAAGTTAATCACCCATATTATTCCCTTGAATCCAGATAATAGACCCTTCAAAAAACATCAAATACCCATGAATCCCATTCTATAACCTCTCATTTAGAATAAACCGTAGAAGCTATTAGATACAAAGATCATATTTTTGATCGGACATTTTACATGGGTGTAAAACTTAGTACCCATCAAACATAAGAATGGTGAAATAAGGCTATGTGTTGACTTTAAGAACCTAAATTGATCTTTAGAGAAGGATAATTATCCTCTTCTTTACTTGGATGAAGTAAAATATAATGTTAGTGGATATTAAATGATGTCCTTCTTGGATGATTTCTAGGGATACAACCAAGTTCTGGTGGAAGCACAGGACCAATTTAAGACAAATTTCACCACAAATTAGGGGACATATACTTATAAGAGGATGCCTTTTGGCCTCATCAATGCTAAGACACCATTATAATGAGCCATAAACCATGCATTCCAAGGACTTATTAGTAATTTTATCATCATCTATATAAATGACCTCATCATATTTTCTAAAAATAGAGTGGATCATGCAAATTACCTATAAAAAGTTTGAAAATGCATAAGATATAGAGTATCCCTAAACCCAAAGAATAGTATCTTTGGGGTCATAGAGGGTAAGTTGCTTAGCCATATCATCATCAAGGATGGGATTTACATAGATACAAAATGAATTTAGTACATTTCAAATCTAAAATCTAATTTTTATGCAAATTCAATTCTGGGTTTCAAAAAATTATCAAGCCACTGATTGCTATGATGAAAAAGTATGTCAAGATAGAGTGGAAAACTAAGGCTAATAATTCCTTCCAAGATATCAAGATGGCTATTACTCAGGTGCCAATATTTATTAGTTCTTACTTCACCAAGGATTTATTTATATATTCCTTTACTTTAGATCATACCACTAGTGCAATACTCACCCAAAAAGAAGATGATAGTGAACACCTAATTGATTTTATGAGTACTAATTTAAAGGATGTTGAATTAAAATATTAAATGATATATAAACAAATATATGCATTGGTCAGGGCTATGAATAAATTTATGCACTATATCCTAAGGAATTAAAATTATGCTATAGTCATAGACCCAATAGTAAAGCTCACACTCAACCAAAATGAATTAGGTGAAATAAGGGGAAATTAGATGGAAAAGTTACAAGAGTTTGATCTAGAGATCAGAATAGCCAAGATGGTGAGAGGCTAGGGAATAATCTAGCTAATGATTGAGATAATTCCATGCATTTAGGTTGAGTAAGTTAATGAAGTCCAAATAGCTAGAGGTGAGTGGTATGCTTAGATCATTCACTTTTTACTCATGGGAACATGCCCCCTGAGGTAAATAGATAAAAATGAACTTTGAGGCTCAATTATACCCACTACATGATAAAAGGTGGAGTTTTTTACCAAAAAAACTGTGAGGGAATTTATCTTAGGTGTGTCTTAAGAGAATAATCTATAGATATATTGGATAACCTAAACCAAAAACTAAGTAACTATCATCCTTTCAGGACCATAACAACCCACAATATCTTAAGAATGGGGTACTACTAGCCCAATATTTTTAAGGATTCCTAAAACCATGTTAGAACCTACCATAAATGCAAAGTCTTTAGGAAAAGGGAGGTTAATGCCACCATGCCACTACACCTTGTCCTTGAGGGTCATCCTTTTGAACAATGGGGTATTGAATTCATTGGAGTAATAAATCCCAATTCCTCTATAAGGCATAAGTTCATCCTTATTGCCATTGATTATTGCACTAGATGGACTAAAGCGGTGGCCACCAAGAACTCTAGAGCTCAAGATGTCATAAAGTATATAAAAGAATATATACTCATCATATTTAATATTCCCATATATTTGGTTAGTGACTATGGCTCAACTTTTTAATAAGCTAAATTCATTGAGTGGGCATATGATAATTAGATAATAATCAAGTCCTCTTCAAACTATTACCCCAAAGGGAACATAATGACTAAATCTATAAATAAGAACTTGATGGATGTCGTTAAGAAGTCAACCCAAGACAAGCCAAGATAATGACACCTGCTATTTAAATATGTATTATGGGTAGATAGAATAAGATAGAAATAAGACCTCAAGAATTCACCTTTCTTATTAGTGGATGGATGATAACCTATTTTCCTTATGTCTCTTAAACTCCAAACCTATTATTTATATAACACTAGATGGAAGATGATCCAAGGGTTCAGTATAATTTTTTTGAAATAGTCTAGCTTAAGGATGTAAGGATCAAAGCACTACAAAGCTTCAATAAGCACCAAGAAATTGTTGAAAGGTTGTTAGAAAAAATATCCAAGATCAAGGCATTTTAGATATCAGACATAGTTATCATATGGGATAAAGCTCATGAAAAAAGGGCCAACATGACAAGTTCACTCATTTGTGGATAGATCATATCAAGTTTTTGATATTTTAGGCAATAATTCTTTTCATTTGAAAGAGCTTGAGGGTAATAACCTAGCCTTCCCAATCAATGGGTAGTTTTTGAAGCACTGCTTCATGACTGTTCCCACTGAGAATGTCTTTGAGTAACACCAAATGCAGTGGTATAGGTAAAAATAGAATAGGTTTTACTATTTTCCTAGTTAGCTTTCCTAATTTCTATTTTTCAATATCATTAGGGTATTTTCCATGCCTTATAGATTAACCTTTTTTGATTTCAACATTTTGTTTACTTAGATCAACTTTCCTATTTTCTAGGGTAGGTGTCCTTTGTTTCATAACAACAAGATTGACTCCTTTATGAATGATCAAGAGAATACCTAATCTACTATGCTTCATATAAAAGTTTGAGTTTATATACTAAATCCTTGAGGTAGGCCCCAAAGGGAGAGTAAGTGAAGCAAGAGTCTAAGCAGAGTACACCAATTGGTTGATTCACAATTTTTTTACACCCTTATATTTGAGACTTTTGGGATTTAGGTATGCAATAAGAGATAGATAGTGGTCATTTCACAATTAAATACCTTTATTAGGTACGTAAAAGTTACTCTCATTACCGCATACAAATTAAAAAGTTTTTTTTAATTCCTTGGGTCAAGTGTGGAATCAAGCACACTTTCCATGATAATAATTGTTTTTAAATAATGCCCATTGATGTAAAGGCCAATGGTAGCAACATATTATAAATTCAAATTTTGTTTCTCCCATACACCAGATCATGGTGGTTACCCACCCTATCTCACATTCATATTCTAAAAAAGAAGGGGAGGATCAATGAATCCTAAAGAGTGATCACATAAACCTAAAGATTTTTTTTTTTTAAAGTGATCAAAGACTCACATGCTGAACTAATATCAATGTATCATGTATCATACAAATTTACAAAGGGAAAAAAGGGAGGAATTAAAGGTAACTCTATTGGGGATATAAACACTTGGTTGGAAATAGAGAAATGCCTGAGCCCTTAATTTTTTTTATGTTTCAAATAAGCCATTATGAAACCTATAGTCTATTATAAGTCTTTACTAAAAAATTAAAAAGCAAGGATAAAATAAAATCACTTTCCCCCACATAGACCCAATGTATAAGCATGGCTAGTATGTTGTAAGTGGTTTTAGGAGCCTCTTTTATGTTTTTGGTTTAATGATCTTTTTGTGGTATGATCCATATTTCCTTTATATTTACTGACCAAATATTTTGGATTCTTGAATACTTGGGAGTATTCCCCCTGTGAGTTGCCATTTTTTGTGTCCCAACATACCCCCATTTTTATTTTTTAAAATAGGGACCCAATTTGCCAGGTAGCCTTCCCTTTTTTGGGATTAGTGGGGAAACCTAAGCTTGTTTTTTAAAAATTAAACTAAAATAATGACACTTCTATTATCAAAAACAAAATCTATGCTTAGTCTTGTCTCGAGTTACATTTCCAACCTTTGGTTTATTTTTACATGTCTATCTATGTTTTTTAAGATTCTAACGATTCATGAAGTTTTCTTATTTAAGATAGAAGCATGATGGGTTTTACCTCTTACAGATTAACTGATTTATGTTTTTGTCAAGGTTTTGTTGGTTTATCTTTTATATTATGAAGATGGTTCTTTACTTATAATTCTTTCTACTTTTTTCTTAGATACCTGCCATGTCACCAAAGCCTACAACATGGCATTCACTTGCCCTCTTATAACCCCTAAGGCAAGCGAAGTATGCTTTATAATTCAATTTTCTAAAAGTTTTTATAATGATCAGTGACAACCCACTAGTCCACATGTTTTTTCTAACACTTAAAGATTTTTAAAAGACTCCCAAATAAGTAGAAGGTCAAGATAATGTCATGTGTCACAATCCCAATCATTGGTGACTGCTAGATTGAAGTTCATTGTATGAAAGTTTTGATTCCAATAGAGTAGTGATAGCTATCCACATGTCATGATCCCATAACTTATCATTATCAAAGTAGTCCAATAAGTTTCTAAGTCTTTAGGGTGAGAAGAGCATCAAGATGTCATTATGTATCATCATCTCACTCACCTAGAGCCTACATAGTGAGGAAGGGGGTATGCCACTCCATATATAGTGGAACAATGACAACCCTCCACATGCCATGATATCACAAGCCTGAGGTAGTAATAAAAATAAGTCAACAAAGAACAAGCCTGGGTAACAATAATGTGATTCTTTTTTGAGGAAGTGAAATATCTCCAAGTGTTAAATGGAGATGATAAAACACTTGGAAAAAAATAAAGAGAAGCTACCTGATGCTTAGGACTAAAAAAGGGGATGACACTTAACTAGGAAAATTCAAAATATGAAAAATAGAAGAAAATAAAGAAATCCAAGGCCATTGGGGTCATTAATCTACACAAATTGGCCGAAGTACATTCAATTCAGCATAGGTAAAAAAGCTAAAGGCAATACATGTAATCAATGAATTAAATTACAGATACATTTCCATCTAATAAGTAGATGAAAAAACTAACTTGAGCTCTATTAAAACAAGATATTCCATAGTTTCAGAGAACCAAAGCTCTTAAGTGCAAAACAATGGATTTTACTTCACACCTTCCACCACCCACCTCTACATATTCCATTATAAGACCTAAACATTACACATATACAAGGTTTGATGAAGCTACCCTCAACCATGAATTCAAACATTATTCTGATATATGGGAGGAAGTTTAAGTAGTAGAACCCTATGGCCCTAGAGATCAATTATCAAATTTTACATAAAGATACAAAGAGGAATTGGTGGAAAAAAATTAATAGATCTACATAATGTTGTAGCAAAACTTGAGGTAATGCATTGCATTGACCTGCTATTTGATTTATTTATAAATGGCCAATTTTTTTGCAAAATCCTACATTTATGCCAATATATCACCCCAATAATGTATATTAGTGGGCCTACCTTTGAAAAATTCTATACGTTCCCCCTCCCTAAAATGACCTATAATCAAGCCTTAGTTAATTCATGTAAGTATGTAAATAATGTAACCAACAAGTTACAGGAATGGGCTAGTGACCCTAGTACCTTCATAGTTAAGAGACATATTTATGTTATCCCCATTGCTATCTTTAGGCCTGGAATCCAAATTACTATGGCTTTGCTAAACTAAACTTATGGTTTCCCCAGTATAACCTACATCAATGAGGTTTGGACTCCCCTGTTGGACACCATCCTCATTTCCACCAAGGTCATAGTTGTTGGCAATATATTTGGTGCCAATTTGATCAGCCAAATCCTTAATTCAACAAATACACCAAACAACAAATTCTATATGATGTCATATCTAGTAGATGCTATAACAGGGACTATTCACACAACTTTTGAGGAACCATGGGATCCATCAACTAAGTATCCTAATAACCAAATTTGTGATGAATTAAATATAATGTATATACACAAGTTCAAGAATAATATAACTAAACTAATTGATACCTTCTATTGAATGACATACCAATCCATTTATGACAAGGATAAGCCTATATTATTTGATCAAATCTAAAGAACCATTGAAAATATTGGTGACTATTGGCTCTGTCTAGACCATATAGTCATCAAAATAAAGGGAACTAGAGCTCCTTATATGTATCTACCTCAGTTAATCCCAAATAAGGTGGTACAGTAAGAAATTGTATCCCAGCTACCTAACTCTATGGATGTTAAACTAAGGAGTGCCAAATAAGGAGATATCCACCTACCTCCCATCAACATTGGTAGGATCTAATACATTAGATATACAAATTTCCATCCAATAGACAAAATTAGAAGACACAATGATTTTAAGTGGACACCTTATAGGTAATGAGATCTAAGATAAATAGTTAGAAATCAATTGAACAAAATTAGGGAAAAGGTGAAGATTGGTTAAGACTATGTATCATATCCATCTGCTGAATTATTCATGAATTCTTTTAATGATACAAATGTCCACACAAGAATGAATAAAGTAAATATTCCCATAGTGGTATCTAAGTACATGAAATATCATCCAAAAACCATTGAGGAAGAGTCCAATAAAATTGAGACAAAGCATTGGGTCTCAAAACCTCCTCAAGGATCCTTCCCATTAGGTTCAAGCCCCAGGAAAAGAACATGCCAGTCCATGAGGACAAGTACTTATCGAAAGTGGATATGAAATCAACCAAGGGAATCCCTAACATCCTATCCTAGTGGTCATAATTATAATAACCACCCTAGTGTTTGCCCTTCCTCAGCTAGTTACTATTACTAAGGGTCTCACAACTATAACTCACTTCAAAGGGATATTATCTATGTTTTCTTTTCCTCCACTCATAATAGTATAATAGGTGAGTCTCCCATATTTCTTCCCTCTTATTTATGGTTTGGATCCATTCATACCCCAAATACAAACCATTGCACTACCACCTTCATCAATATCTCCTTCCCCTTGAAAAGTATCTACTTCCCTAGATTCACCCCTAGTAGTCACTTCTACTCTCACCTCATCACCACCTATTGCCCCATCATATTCACCTGCTTATGTTTCACCCCTCCAAACATTAATTTTAATCCTATTTAACCTCCACTTATATAAAAGTGGAAGTAAGGAGCTCCTTTAATTTCTCCCTAGGGAACCCCAACAAAGGAGACCTCATAAGAAAGGTTAGAGGGAAGAAATAATAAAATAAAAGGTTCTAAAGTGAAATAACTTATAGAGATGATAGACAGTGAAAAGGATTGGTTTATCAAGGAGGAATAGGAGGATAAAATAGAGACATCATTGTCTGAAACCATTAGTGAGACCATAGAAAGTGATCCCAATTTTGAATTATTATCAGAAGAAACCTAGTTAGGTGACTAAGGATTTTAAGATTAGTTTAGTCTCAATTGAATTATTTAGGACCTAGATGGAGACAAAAAAGATGAAATAGAGTCTAAGTCTCTAACTTTTACACACGGGAAATTAGTGAACCTATCTCCATCCTCAGCACCTCCCAACATAATAGTGGAACCTACAACAATAATTCCTCTAATTGCTACTACTCAAGTGGTAAGTACACTAGCTCCTTATTATTTACCTATTATTATAACTGCTATTCTAGTCATTACATCTACTCTAATGCCTATTCTACAAGCCCCAATATTAACACCTATGATCAAGATTATGATGCCCCCAAACCAACTTTCTAAATATCTCCTCCAAATAGTAGCAAATAGTTTCAAATTGAAGGTTGAGGGTAATGTGTATAATACCCAAGAAGACTTACTATAGTTGATAAATTTTACTAAAAGTTGAGTTATTAACACAAAGACTCTTTATGTGGAGCTTGGGGATGCATTAAAGACACATAAATAATTGATGTATAGACTCCCCTAGCTCTTCAAAATACCTTTGTTGGGCTTTGAGGCTATTGAAATGGACTTTTAGGTAAGCCATGATCTCTACTTATACATTCAAGTGAATAGGCAAGCATCTCTAACTAGCCATTTCATTTGTAACTACTTCTCAAATGCCTAGGCTAACCACATATGCAACTTAGGTTATAAATACAATGATTATCATATCCTAAGTCTCAACAACTATAAAAACCTCTTTATAGGAAATTTCCATTGTAAATACATCAATTGATTATACTAGAATGTTGTTGTAACCTTTTTTTGTCCCTTGTAAATGATTGCCTATGTCATGTCCATGTATGTCCTAATGATGATGAAACTTTGAGCATGGATTTAAGGATGAGGCATCACCATCCCAAGCTTATATATACATGTATCTCCCACATTTCAAAGGGAGGATAAATCTTGATATTCAATATAGATAGAGACCTTTTTGGTTATTTTGAAAAATTTGTGTTGCATAACTTTCTCTTTCATGTCTATGTTATAGTTTTTATGCATTTTATCTGATTAGTAACTTAGTTTCTTGATATATGATAAATTAGTTTCACATAGATTGTGGTTAATTCATAAAATTTTAAATCAATTGAAAATGTGCAACAATAATTTTAGGATGATAGATCTTATTTTCTTACAAGAAGTTTTCTAGGTTTCTCTTTAAATTTATGTACAAATGTCACTTGATGAAAATTCATAGACTAAGCCATAGCTTGTCAAAGTTGATATTTGGGATTTGCTATAATCTTTTATTAAGAAATGATATAACATTTTTAATAAAAAAAATATTTAGCTGATAACTAGGAGTTAAACTACATTATATTCCTCAAACCTCTTTACTATGTTTATCAGTTTTGTGTGCTAAATTAATAAGTTGAAGCATTAGTCCCTTGGCATTTATCCTTGTTTTAAAGTTGGTTAGAAAGAATTCATATTCTCTATTTATAGATCCTCTTTCCTACTTCAAACTTCCCTCTATTTAAGGTTAATTTAAATCTGTCCCACTTTAGTTAAGTCCATCTCCGTTCCATTCAACCCAAGTGAATCCATGATTCATATCCATATTTGAAGCTTCTTGGTTAACAATTGCTTCACTCACTACCATTCCACCAATGTTCACTACAAGAACAAATAACCACAACCTGTGCCCTAGAGTGAATTCAATCTTCACTGAGATACCAAAACATTAGAGATTACCTCATGATTATTCTCAGGTGTGTTTAAAACCCACATTAACACTATGTTAGTTGATTTTAATGTTTATAACATATTTTAAGTATATAAAAATTACACAAGTATACTTGATCTATTCACTGAGAATGGTTGTAATATTATATATTTGGAAGGTTTTTAATTATGTATTAAAAAGTGTCTTCCATGAAAAATATAATAGAAAGGTTACAAACTACAAAAAATTCAATTATAAGTATGAAGAATCTTGGTAAATTAGTTTTTACTAATGAAAATATTTTAATAACACAAAATAATGGTAATAATCATACATTTGAATCATCTTTTAAACTCAAATTTGAGATTCAAACTTGAATTTGGTACATTTTTTGGCAATTATACTTGGTATACATTGGGTGTTTTGTGAAAAGGTTGTAAGTTTCATTATATTGTGGATGGTAGTGACTTTTTTGTTCGGTTTTCAAAAAGAAAAAGAAAATCAAAATATTTGAATTAATGGTGAGGATATAGTGAGATAATGACTAACTTAAAAAATATCTTAGATATTTAAATTCCATCCTCACATTGGTTTGGTTGTTGGTGAAATCTAACCCAAGATATAGCAGAACTTTCTAGTAAAGCAGGGAATTATTTTTTTAAATTGTTGGTAATTACTAAATGCATTTTTTGGTGGATTCCATTTAATACGCCAAATTTGAGGATGTGTTACCATACCCACATTAATTGAGAACCTTTGGAATGAAACCATATTAAAACATGCAGTTATTATTATCCATCCTCATTTGATTCAAACCTTTTTATAGAAAATAAAGCTTAGGTAGATTATTTCAGAGGCATAAGAAGTGGTTTAGCTCAGTTTTCATTAGATTATTTATGTTCATATCTCTAACATGTATTATTGATTAGTGTTATGTTTTAATTTGGATGAATAATACATTTTTGTTGAAATAAAATGTTATTTACTTGTGTGTGTTTGTCATAGCTTCACTATTGGTTTTGATTTACATCGTTGTTTATATTGATGAAAAAGTAGCTAAGATGTAAACTCTCTACAATTTCCTTAATTAAATAGTACATGTTTGATTTTTTTGGAAATTGATTCAATGTATAATGGGACTGTGCATCTAAGCCATATCCACTAAGGGTATCTTGTGTAGTTCATACATGGAAGTTTAAATTTTTTTCATGAAAGGTTGAAAGCTTCACATGCTTATTGATTTGTTATAATTTGGGTTAAAACCTATAGATTTATTAATTAGATCATATGTAAATAAATATTTTATGTTTCACAGAGTCAAAATTGGTTTTTATTTTGAGATAAAGGTTTAGGGTTTTGTACATAATGATTGTCTGAGAAAAATAAATGGTTCTCTACTGGCATGTTTCTTATTTGGTATACCATGGTATCTTGTGTTGGTTATGGAGAGGAACTTGTAGGGTTTATTGTGATTATGTTGTATGAAAATATAATCTCAAAATTTCATAGATGAAGTATAGAATAAAATGTACATTCAATGATTTAGTTTTGGATATTATAGCCATAGTTTTATGAAAAGTCTACTTCTTCAGGGGGTAGAATGTCATTGAGTTTTAGTTTATGATGGAAATTTATAATAAAGATTCCATGTTACCATATATTGGTTGGAACTTTGAAATGGATTTTTATTAGTAGATATATATGGTTTCTTGAAATTTGGAATCTTTTTTCAATAAATAAAATGGATAGCAACTAGTTTTTGAAGATTCCCAAGTCTTAAAAATTTATCAAATTATATTTTATTAAATGCATGCATTATTTAGTGGCAATGAGTGTCTTCTTGAAGATCCTAGATGGTGATAGTTTTTTATTTGATAAGGTAAAATAAGTAGGTTTTATAAGGATCATTTAACCCAAGTTTAAATAGAATTAAATTAAAACAAAGAAAGCCCTAAGCACTGAGAAACATAGTATGGTATAACAAAAATGACTAGTTGAAAACTAGTACAGAAGATAAAACAAATAAAATAAAATAAAAAATTACTCAAGGAGGGTAGTTTCCTTCATGAGTACCTTATTGGCATCCTTGTCCTCCACCTTATCCATCAACCTATTCTTGATTATCTTTGCATGAGTCCTATTAATCAATCATTATGCAAATTCCTTCAACATAATCATTCTCAACTTCTTTCGAGGCTACTCCTTCGATGACTTCTTGAGGGGGTTCACATTGAGGGGTTTGAAGGAGGGTTTTAGAGTGTGGACATCCACCATCCCAACATCCTATTTTTGGGTAGAAACCTCAACCTCGTTATTATATGAAAATGTTTGTAGTATTTTAGTGGCTTCCCTATTTATGGAGTTCCACTCCTTTATCAGACTGACCAAACCAAGTCTTAGTTCATGAAGTTTACTATTGAAAACCTCCAATTGTCTTTTATTATTCCTAATTGACTCAAACAAGGGGGCCTTTCCTTTTTTAGAAGATCTCTTAATATGGTTCTAGTTATATAAGGTATATGGTGAAGTATTTGTTTTTATAAATAACATGGAAAAATTATTACTGCGACATTATTTAATGGTTGATCAGATTACTCATTCAACATTTTGACGCAATGTGTTTTGTCAATTAGAAGATGATATTTTATTGTATGGATTATGATACATTATGATTATTAAATTAAAATAATTAATTATAAATTATTGATCATTTAATCATATTTGCATTCAAATGATTTGTTAATGTTTTAAATAGATATAGGGCCCCACCCATTATAGTTGTTCGCTTCAGTATATATTTTTAATTATTATTAGGTATATTGAAATTTATTAAATTTAAAATATATAATTTATAATATAGTAATTTATTATAATGTATCTGACTTGTTTAAATTAAATACCTTTTTTTTAAAAGTTAACTTTAAATTTGACATCAAGTAGTTACATCCTAAGTACTTTGTTAAGTGAACATTATAAAAGATACTTGAAGAAGATGATATAAGAGGGAATAACTCATATAGGTATCTAAGAGAGCTCTCATGTTTCATATTTCACTTCTATTCTGAGTAAAAAATCTATGAGATGAAGAATTATCTTGTAGGCAATCAATTATCACTCACCCTAACAACATAATATGCATATTATCTCATGCAGATATATCTAGTTAATACAATCATTTATAAATCTATTATGTGACTGATAATAAATAAATATAATGTTTTGATGAACTTAGAAGGTACACTCATAAGTATAAAATATGAATATTTACTGAATACTGCTAAACATTTTATGCATGATGCATGACAAAATGTTGAACATCACCTATGCTGCAATATATTTTATTTAATACTTGTGAAAATTTTCACAACTCATTTGGTTTAATAATATATCAGTTATTCATTGATTTCCTACCATATTTATTTTTATTTTTCATATCTTCATGATTTATTTTCTTAATGTTGTATTTTATTAGTTTTATTTTCTTTATTAGAATTAGTTTATGTCTTTAGTTGTTAGTTATCCAGCCTTGTTTAGTTTACTTTCTTGTTTGGTTAGTCTTTGATCTAGTTTTTCTTATTGTTAGTTAGTCCTTTCTTTAGTTCCACTATTTATGGTTCTTGTCACTTTGAAATTATATTTCAAATTTACAAGGATTAAGACAATTAAAGACATTATAGTAGACTTATAAAATTAATGCAATAACATGTATTGAAGCATCATTTTTTATAATGATAAAGATTTAAATTTGAAATATTCACATGATATTGAAACTTTTGAACACAAGTTTACTTGTCACTATACATTTGAAATATTGTTATTAAAAATATAGACATTTGAAATAAATATTGAATTAATTCATGATGTTATTCTAAATTTATAAAAATAAAAACATTTAAAACAAATACTTACATAAAAATTTATCGATTGGAGAAATATTGTCCCTTTCAAGGGGTAAACTCTCTTCATAGGCACTCAATTTCAGATGAGGGATGAGTATAGTTCACCTCATATAAATAAAACATACTCAATAAGATAATAGAATGTGTTGAATTATGAGCTACTAAATTTTTTATTGGGATTGATAAATTAATTATAATATTATTTATAATTTGGGCATGATGGTTGTGATATTGAATTTTTCTCATGTGTTTGAATGAATGTGCGTGTTTCATTTCATAAATGCAATTGTGATTCCCATAATACAGTAAAGTATTCTAACTCACATAATGAACCCATAATTGACCTTAAAATATCCAATCTATGACTAGTATTGAACTTCTAGTTGACATGCCCCTTATTATTAAATTTGCCTGATTCTATTTATACTTAATGATATGTAAAAGGGTAGATTGGTTGGCATAACAAATTTTATCATCAACATGACCAACTATGCATTTTGGTGTCTATACATGGAACATTTTTCACTACATAAGGCTTTTATTCATTTGACCTAATTTAGTATAATGACTAGTTCAATTTATGTAACATTGCCCTTTGCCACTTGTTGATGTATGCACCATCTAGAGCACATGGAGTATTCTTGCATTTTTTGGAGCATTCTTTATAATTTGAATGAATATATTTTTTTAATTTTTTTTTATCATAGATTATTCTTTTGAGATTTTAGTTTCCACTCCTATTTCTTGTGAGCATAAATTCATGTTAGACATTTTTATTATTATTTTTAGATCCATCACTTTAGAATGAGTTTCTACTAGACATGAGACATATTTTTACAAAATACACTTTTTTTTATTGTACATGATGATGTTAATCATTTTAAAAATCCATCACAAATTTATACTTCAGAGGGTCATGTTTTATCCAATGATGGGAATGTCCCTTCGGTGTTATTTAAAGCTTCCACATTTTTCATAGATCATCAATGATCCACTTCTTCTTATGGATATTTATTATTTAATTTCAAGGGTTATTGAGACATGAAATACACTTCACATGGATATTATTTCCTCTATTGGATTATGTATTTATTCTAAATTATTATAAAAACTCTACTTTAAGGCATTACCTTCAACTTCTGTGCACATCTTTCTAGACTATGCCACACTTCAACTTTGGACCAATTACAAAGATCTTCATACTAATGTATTTATATTCCATAATTGAATGGGAATATTTTTAGTACACCATATTATTGTAAAGAGAAGAATAATTGTTTGATGCAAATGAAATTTATTCAATATTTAGGTAGAGGCCCTCATCATCAACATTCTCCAGTTTATGTTTCACATTCCTTCATAGTCTTTAACATCTAATTCAAAGTAAGTAGTATTTGGGCATGGGATTTTCAGTCCTCATTACTTATTCATCAAGTCTTGTTGTTGGGACTCATATTAGAGGTTGAGATTTAATGTTTTTGTAGCCTCCCTAAGTTACACATAGGGGGTGTTGGTGTAAATTCATAATTACACCTTAGGGCTTAAGTTTACTTAACTATTAAGTAATTATCCCAATATTGATTATTTTTTAATTTAAAAAATAATCACATTTATAAATTCAACTTGCACTAAATTCCAAGTTACACACCTAAAATGAAACTTATACTAAAGGCTAAGATACACATTCACATGGATTATGATGGAAAACATATTGCATTTATACAACCTATTGCATTTATGAGAGGCATTAGGATTTATAAAATCATGACTCTCCTTACCCATTTGATTAATGGAAAGTATTATGTTAAATTTATTATAAGATTAATATATAAGAGATTTTTTAAAATTTTGTCAACATTGGTTTGCAACATATCATGTGTGGTTTATGCAGGAGTGTGATCATAGAGTATATAAGGGTTGAAATAATATGCACCCATTACATAAAAATTTGAATAATTTTTTAAAGAGAATGTATAATATATTAGTTTATTTCATCTAATAGATACGCGTGTGTGTGTGTGTGTGTGTGTGTGTGTGTGTGTAGACACACACACACACACATACAAACATACATATAAGGTTTGAGATATTAATATTACATTGGAAAAATTTATGGACTACATTAGGGTTGATTTTCAAACTACCAAAGAATTTGACTAAGGTATGCCCCTCATAACAACACTCATTTTTTTACTCTCTTACAAAGTCTCGTAGAGAGGATTTAGGCTTGTGACATTGGAAAATAAATTATATAAGTTTTTCACATTAATTTAATAATATTAGAGAGGTTTTTGATGTTAATACATAGACAAAGGTGATCAAAAAATTTTAGGAGATGTGACATTGTTTGAAAAAAATCAAACCCTTTCTACTAAAATTAGACCTTATTACTGAAATCAAGTTGTAAAATCTTGGTCACTTCTAAAATCAAGTCTTTTAAATTTTGGATATTTTTTCACTACTTTTTTCTATGTCAATTTTATTGATCTTATTCAAGACTATTTAGATACCAATTTTCATTCACTTTTAGTCTTCGACATTGTACTAATAAGTTATAATTTAGGTATTTATCTAAGAGCTCCTCTTTTTCATTCCAATAATTTTTGTTCTTCAATTATTTACACCTTTTAGATATTTTAATTGTTGTATTATTATATTTAAAAAAAAAAAAATTCTTGTAAAAACATTTTGGTGATTAGAGTAATGCCTCTTGACTGTTTCTTTCATTAAAATGCTTTTTACTATCTTACAAAGATCACTACATGGAACATATGAATTAGTACTATACTTTTTTCAATCTTCCACATCTCTATGCTTTCTATCATCCACTCATATACGCCTACACTCCTTATTTCCTAACTCATAATTCTTCCTCTTATTTATTAATGATGAATATGTGTTGTTATATGTATAAAGTTACACAATTAAAATGAATAAGAATAGATAACATTTCTAGGCAATTATTTATATTTTCTAACAAACTTGGAAAACATCACCACTTTGTAGGATGAAAATTTTATTGAAACAATTATAACCATCCAATAAAAAATGAAACCATAAATGACATAAAAATGACAATTGATTTATAAAAATCACAAATATCAATGATGTAAACACCACTACCACAAATAAAATCATTGGTTATTTGAATTTATTACTATATATATAATACCATGTTTTGATCAAGATTTAATGGAGCTCTGAGTGGTCTGATAAGGGTGATGTTTTTCTTGATATTTTATAGATCACTTAAATAAATTATGAGTTTTCCAATCAAATGACATATATACATTTATGCTCTCAAAATTGAATTTAAAAAAATCAATGTAACATGTTTAAGGGTGATTTGTCGTGGCTAATGTATATTTTATAATGTTTATTGTATAAAGCCAAAAAATTAAGTATATGGAAATATAATAAATAACTTGTAAATTTATAGCATTGCGCAGATAATTATAAGTTATAGAGGATCTATAAGATATTAAATTAAAATAAGAGACAATAATAATACCATAAAGAGAATGATAACACATAAAATTAAAATAACTCATTATGAATCTTGTATCCAAACTTGAGATTTAAAAAAAATGTAACCAAATTTATAATTGTACTAATAGTTTTATAGCAAACGCTTACATTTTTATGTATAAAATTTTCACTGATTATTATTTTGTGTTATTATGGATAATATTTATGATTATGGGTGATTTAATAATATTTTTAATATATTTATTTGAAATAAGCATGCATAATATGTTTCAAGAAAAGTTTTTCCCAATTTGAAAATACTTTTTTCTAAATAGACATATTTATTGAATTATTTGATTTAAATGTATGCCATGTGTATTTATCTTATGGAATAATTTTATTTTTCAATATACAAAAATTTCATCAAGAATAAATATGCATAAGTGGATCCAAAAAACACAATGAAAATACTGTAAATTAGGATTATTCTAATATATATTGGAAAAACTAAAAATTTCATATAGGCATCCCTATTTAAACCCCATTCATCCCTATTCAACCTATACTAGGTCAAATAGAGTTGTACTGAGGCCTTATCCACTAGTGTTTCCTTGGCCCATGTCCTCTAACTATTAATTTTTTAAATTAAGACATTTAAAAATAGATATCCCACATTTAAAAAAAATTATATTAGTAAAACTACTCCAAATATTTCCCTATAAAATCACATCAAGGAAAAAACTTAACACATCTAACAATCACTTGGAAAAATTTACTACACACTCATTAAAATACCATTATTTCTTTCAATTTCAGTTTTGAAGCACTCTATTAGTCATAGGCCAACTTTAAATATTTTTTAGTGTAGGTCAAGGGTATCCATTGTCAATAATTTTAATCAATATTTTAGCTATATTCATATAGTTTCATAATCACAGATCACACAATCACCATAGGAGGGAGAACTAAATTGGCTTGGGGGCCATTTAGTATATGTATTCAACACTTAAATTTACGTGGGGTTTTATAAGGATAACTAAAATATTCCCCTTACCCTTTTCCCCCATTTGCATTTGATCTCTTATATTGTTTTTGTGCAAGTGTAAAGGTTTATCTTTTGTAAGTCTTCTGAACAACATATCAACAACATAATTAATCCACAAACCCTCACAAATAGTTAGATAGACCCAGATCAATAAATTAGTCACAAAATCAACTATGATGTGGACACAATCAGTAGACAAGACTATGTTTCAACCTTACTCTCTTCCTACAAACTTTTTCTAGTGCACAATTAATTACTGCATTTGATCATGACATAGTACATAATTCATATCTAGTAGTTCTAAGTCACAGTCAGTCTGTATAGTTAGAATTAAATATATTTTAGGGAGGTTTAAACTTTATTACACCCATTTAATATTTTTAAAAAATTATAAATTATATAAAACTCTATATCATATTTTATTTTGTTATTAGATCTTTATATTTCAAAATTTCTATTTCAATAGTTTAAATTATATTAGTTTTAATTCCATTCAATTAAAACATATTGAATTTTTTGGTGAACTCGATGTGATTAATTAAAATAGAACAATATAATGTAATGATTTACATATCTTGGAAAATATTAATGAGAACTACCCTTAGTGCTAATTATGATTCTCTAACATTTCAACAAGATAATGCAATGGTCACAATTTAAAACTAGAACACATTAAAAATGCAAGAGCACACAACCAAGCCCAAAAAATATATAATACAACTATTATTGATATGCAATCTAATGGATTATAAGCTCTAAAAAATGACATCCTATTCCAATTCGGGTTCTATCATAAAATGAAGTAGGTGAATATGGCCTTTACATAGGAACTCCATGGGAACTCTCATCTAATGAAGTGATTGGTTAACTGCATGTATTTCCCCCTTTGCACATAACTTATATGATTTCAAATTCATTTCTATCTCTTTTATCCCCCATCCAAGCATCCTTCTAGCCATTGGATTTATTTTCCACTCTGGACACTTGCTTGCTTACTTTTAAAAATCAATTTGTATAGTCTAACCCACTTTTTTTGATAGATAAATGAGGGTTAAAGGGTTCCCCACCCACAGTAAATATTGAAACAACATAAAACCTATTTTAATAGGATTAAAATACACAAGGGTACATTAATGCCAAAATCTGGCTTAAAAATCCAAAACTACCAAAGAGAGAGTAATAAACCAAAGATGTACACAAGATAATCTAGAATACCAACAAAATAATGACTAACCAACATAAATAATCCCTCCATTTATCTCACTAAAATGAGAGAAATTAATCATGAAAGAAGGATCATGGGTGAAATGACCTTTTTTTATTACTCACTACAGTCCAATCTTCTTATTTACCTAAGTTTCCTAAATCAACACCAGAAGGTGGGCATATGTCAACCAATGAACATTTAGATGAAATAATCGCACTCACTAAATCCAAAAGAGAATTCTCAATTTCACCAACATAATTAGTTAATTTATCCTTAGAGGGAGTCAAAACTTGAAGAAAATAATATTTAATTTTCATTCCCTGATTAATCCTTGCTTCTTTACTTACAAGATTAGTTTGAGTGTAATCTGTAACAACTGTGTGAAGATCAGCACTAGCATCCTTCCACCATGAAGAATTAAATTTATGCTTAGAGATAAGGCAAGATGAATCCAAATGGCCAATTTCAAAGCATATCCTACACCTAAATGGTATCCCCTTAAAATCAAGGGTTTGAGTCCAACATCACCCTTTTACCCTCAATTTAATAGCTGGTGGAAGGTGTTGAGAAATATACAAACAAACCAAAATTTGAGTAAATTTGGTAAGGGAAAATTTATAATTAGAAGAATTAATGTCCAACATGTTACCCAATGATTCCCCAATAATCAACAATCAAGATTCAACCCAAAATTAAAGTGGAAGATAAGGCAAATATACCTAAATGGGCCTAAAGTTAAGGTTTTCAAGAAAAGGGTTGAAAATAAAAAACTAAGGCTTCCAGAGGAGGAGATGTTGACCCAAACACTAGGGTTTGGACTTAAAAATATTGTTAAGGTCTATAATACTATAAAAAACTATGCTAAAAAAAACCCTAACATAAGGATAAATTTCCTATCTATCATCCATTAATGGATGCCATGATTTAGAGATCCACTGATGAAGAGTAGAAAGGTTTAGCCAAAATTTGTCAAATTTGCACACAATTTCACTAAATGTGAACCAATCCTAATTTCATAACATATCCTCAAGAACTTCATCCAATAAAGACACTACCATAAAATACTTTACAACGTCTAAAGCCTTCACTGTGGGATTCACCATCTTATCCACCTAATAAATAACTTTGATAAAGGATTTTCCCTTAGAAAAAGGATCTATAAAATTGGTCTAATCTACCCCACAAGGATCTTCTTCATCAATAGTAGAATTGTGAGCTAAATTCCTAATGAAATTGTCATAGGGTTTATACCACTCAGTTGTTGGACATGGTTGGGTGTATGAATGTCAACAGGCCACCTTAGGGCACACACCAATCCTAGCCCCCACTCCTTCCCACTGCCATTATCTTGCCAGATGAGTGAAATCATCTTTGAGTCACTAGTGTGCTTCAAAAGATTCACTTTCTCCCCAAAATTAATAGCTAGACTGGGATGAACCCTAGATGATAGGATTGAGCTCAGTAGTTAGTGCATAGATTTAAAAAATATTTAGATCAATGTTCCCAGTCTACCACACTTATCTCTATAGCACTCCACTTGATTAATATTGCATACTTATCATACCATTACATTTTCACATTAGCACATATAGCCTCTTATCCATGTGCAAAACATGTACATTCTTATATATCTTAATCATTTGAGCTACATTTGTATGACTCATTCACAAATACATTGGGGGCATCTTACTTGCCTATTTTCTTATCATATTTATGCTTTACCACTTTGTTGAGGATTATTCGAATCCCTTCCACTTCCTCTATTTTCAAATTTTTTGCTTCTTAGTACATTTTTCAAATATTTTTACATCCCAATATTTAAAAAAAATAAAAAAATCAAATATTTCAATTTTTTTTCAAATATATAAAAAAAAACTAAAAAAACATTTTTTTTTCAAAAATTCAAAACTCAAGATGTATAATCATTTTTAAAATGTTGATAGCTTACTTATTTGGATATATTATTTATTATACGTTAGGTAGATAACATAGTTTAATTTTGATTACACATTATTTTCAAGAGGTACTTGATTGTGATATAGGACATACTTTTACATGGTTTCAATGTCAAGATTCCCTTATTACCCAATAACCTTGCTAAGTTGGACACATCTCTTTGTTCTCCTTTAACATTTCAATAGGTTGTATCTATTCAACATCTCTTTGCCATGTTAAGTTATACATCATACAAATGTTTTGATACTCACTTATACTATGCATGTGTTACATGAAAATGTTATTTTCAAATAAATACACTGATACATATGATCGATTTAAACTAGTCTCATTTGTTTTATGTTTCTCTCTTACTTTACAATATGATAATTTAGAACTTACTTTTTTATTTTATGTGGCCCTTGGCCTTGTATGTGAAAATAATTATTAATCTATGGCATCATAATGCCATTTTCATGTGGCCCTTAGTATTTTATGTTATACTACATTCACATGTCCCTTATATGTGGCCTTTGGGCCTTATTTGTGACATTATTATGAAAATTATGTGATATTATGTGACTTTACTTATTTTATAATTACTTGTTGCTATGGTGTCATGATTCATATCATGCACTAATTATACATATTCTATTTTTACTATTAGTGTTATGATACATTTCATAAACATCATATTTATGTGCTTCAATGTTATACCTATCTAACATATGATTCATCTACAACTTCAATGTTATATTCAAATACTATGATCCAATGCATTCAAAATTTCAAGTGCTACTACATGATTACATATTTAAAATATGATTTCTTTTGAGATAAGTGAATTTAAATCTATGTATGTCATCTCAAAAAGGGGGCATTACATTGGGCTTGTTCAAGTATCATGAACAAAATTTCAAATTTATGAAACTATACAGTTTTCAAAAACTACAACTTAATTCAAATTTTTAGATTATGGGTGCATGTGATATGCATATGCACTCATTCATACAATTACAAGTCGTAAGTTTCAAATAATTACATATTTTAATAGTTTTAAAGTTAAAATGCCATTCAATATAAATTCAATATAATACAGGTGGCAGGATACTCATTCATGTTCAAATTACTACAAGGAAATTTTAAATTTATCAGGTTTTAAAGTTATAAAATTTCAAAGATTCAAAGCTAAAAAGTATTATAGATCAATTTGCAGTAGTGTGATTCATCTTCATGTTGAAAGTAAGCCATGTTATATTCTAGTGAACCTATCCTCCTACTATTGACTTGTCCTGACACATAGTCAATTACTACATTCGGTCACGATAGAATACACAAGTCATGTCAAGTAGTTTTCAGTCACAGTTAACTTGTATAGTCATAATTAAATCTATTTTAGGGATATTTTCACATCCTTAGGCCCATTTTATTTTTTTTATCAAATTCTAAATTTATTAAAATTCTATAGCATACTACATTTTACTATATTTCATTATTAGATTTACATATTTCAGTATTTCTATTTAAATAGTTTAAATTCTATTAGTTTGAATTCACTTCAATTAAAATAGATTAAATAGTGACTAACTTAGCCATAATAAAGCATATAAATATACAATTATTACCATACAAATTAATTATTGTAACTTGAGAGAAGGGATGCTATCTTGATGGGACAAAATAGTTAAATTGATGATTGAAGAGGTTAATTCACCTAAAGAACCAATAACCATACAAGACTGAGTACAAAATAAGGTAATGAATAATATTTTACATGATCAAACTTAACAAGAAACCAATTCAAAAGTCGATCCAAAAAAAATACATTTAAAAACTAAAAATAAGACTTAATTATATCACCTTTGAATAAATAATAAAAATTAAAAATAAAGTTAAAAACTAAATACACTATCATTTTATATGGAATCTTTATAAACATTTAAAAATAATTCATAAGAATTTATAAGTTACTAAATTATATATTTCTATGATGTTTATGTATTTGTAAATTATTGAGTTAAATTAAAGTTTGTTGGTAATTTTTTAAACTTCTGGGATTTCTATTTTTATTATCAGCGTTCTCAACATTTTTTTTATATGTAATTTCTCTTCTTATATTTATTTATCATTTTTAAAAGTTGTATTATATGGACTTGGGTCTGAAAAATTGTACTGTATGATTTTATCTTGTGTTATGACCCCCTTTGTATTAATAGACACATCCCTTGCATTTTATTTTTATTTTTGTGATTGTTATGATGCTAGCTTGGACATCATCAAGGTCTAAATTTGAATTCAATATTACTATAAATACACAAGCACTTTACTATATTTGGCAATGTAAAGATTATATGAAAAATTATCTATCATTTATTGTTCATAAGATTATATTGAGCATCTAAAATCATTTTATAGAAGTCATAAATTTAAGGAGAATTCATAGTAACATTTAATTTCATATTAATGACAGATTATATTGCACTGGTTTTCATGACCTATGAATTACTATAATTATTGATATTATAAATAGTTGAGGGGCCTAAAAAATATCAAGGGAGATCAACTATTCTTTGATATAACATAGGTCCCAAAACATATTATTTTTCTTATTATTTTTAGAGTTAAATGTGTTTCTACCTCAAATTTGCTTT
Source organism: Torreya grandis (assembly GCA_037957365.1). NCBI lineage: Eukaryota > Viridiplantae > Streptophyta > Pinopsida > Cupressales > Taxaceae > Torreya > Torreya grandis. Next base: position 300,362 of record JARHVA010002198.1, on the reverse strand, counting down.
TCAGACTTAAGAAAAAGAAACTAAAAGAAAGTAATGGACAAGGCTTGGAAGTACCTGGACTAAAGATTGCGCACCATAAATCCAGACGTTCGTGGGCACTCCTCTTTGGCTGTGGAGGAATGACACCTGCAAGAAAAAAAGGAAACTAGGACAAGAAAAATGTTAGACAGATAGGCAGTGGGTTACCAAGCAAAGGCTTGTTCCCAGAAGTGTAAAAACTTCCTTAAGGGAGGTCAACCCACTGTTTTGATGAGATAAGTGACTGATAAAAGACAGAATGTCAGAATACAGAAGTGATAAAGAAAGTAGAAAGGAAAGAAGAAAACAAAATGATTACCTGAAAGAGCTGTTGGGCTGAAGACAGTCGCCGAGGTCGGAAATGTCGCCGGCGTCAGTTAGCTGATCTGCCGGCATCGGCTATCCTGCCGACGTCGGTTGGGGAAGTGACCGGCGTCGGTCGGGGTTGTGGCCTGTAGTCGGGTCTGAGTTGCTTTCTGGACTGTGGACGGGTCTGAGACTGAACGGGGACAAGTTTGGATGGATTGGGGAGTGGTCTGGTTCGGGTTGGGTGCCTGGTGCAAGGTCTTTTTGGCAGAGGGATGGGGAAGAGGAAGAGACACAGAGGACAGGGAAGAGGAGGATTCACAGAGGACAGGGCCTGAGAAGGCTTTGCAGCCTCTCAGGGGGGGGAGGACAGAGGAAGAGACACAGAGGACAATAGAAGATAGATGATTAAACTAAAGAAATGAAATAAAAAACCAGACTAGCTTACCTTTAGCTTGCTGAATGAAGAGAGAAGAAGATGTTGCTGGAGCCACGGAAGAGTTGCTGCAAGGAGAAGATACTGATCCAGGGCCTTTTTCACCTGTTGCTGCTGCTGCACGAGGTTAAGACAGAGGAGAGATGAGAGCCAAAGCGCCGAGAGAAGCTGTTTTCGAGCTCAAGAGTCCAGGGGGTGCAACGGATGCAGATGGGGATAATGAAGGCTGCCGATGCCGGCAGTTTCACCGACGTCGGCGGTCGCAGGATGGGCACAGAGGCTAAAAATAGCCTCTGCCCATTCTTGCACGCCGCCGGGCGAGGGGTCATGGGCAGAACGGTCACAAGGATGCCAAAATGGACGAGGGGGGATATAATGGTGAGATTTGGGCTAATAAATGCTAGGGGGAAGGTGGAGGGATTCAAGGGAGGATCCAAGGTGGCAAGGGTAGGGTGGAAAAGGGGGCCTTAATTAATTAAAAATAGATGTTAATTTCTAATTAATAAGACTTAGGTGGGTTAGGGACCAAGGAGGACTAGGAGGGAGAAAGGACCAAGGGGGAGAACCAAGGTGCAGACACGTTTGCGGTGTCTACAAAATGTTTAATTAAAAAAAGAAAAACAAATACTTTTTTATAAAATAAAAGTAAAATTAAAAAAACCATAGTGAGGTTTCTATATCTTTATATATGAAGAACATAATCATAAAAAATATTGTCACTTGCCTGATATTTAAAAAAATTATACTATGAATTTTCATCCCAAAAATATCAAAAAGATGGTTCAGAAAAAACTGTCACAAGTTTTTAGGGCTTTTATTAGTTTTACCACACAAAATTGATTTATACTATTAGACTTTAACAATTGTTTCTACATTTATTTATATTCAAGATATATTTATAAATCCTCTTTTTATTTTTATTACTTTATTTTATGAAAAAATAATTAAAATTAATTTATTAATTTATATTTTTTAAGCATAATTAAATTTAATGAATATTTGTGTTACAATTTGATTGAGTTTTATTTATTCATAATACATTTTCAAATCTATCCTTCCAAAGTTTTATTTAAATTTATAGGACTTGTTCTTTTATATTTTCTAAGATCTATTAGACATTACTTCTGTGTTTTATTTCAAACTATATGTTGATTTTTCTTAAATAATTTTCAAACTATAGGGAATTGTATGGTGTCCGATTTGTTAGAATAATTAATTCATTTTAAAGGGTCATTTCGACAACTTGAGATTTTTGAGGGCTTTAAATACTATTCATTTTTTAATTGAACATTATTTTTAAGAAATGCGATTTTCCAATATCTAAGAATATTTTAAATATAGGACTCACAATAAATAAATGGGATTCATTAAATAAAAAATTATGTTAATTTGTATTTATTTATATTTTCTATCATGGTTAATTAATTAACTAATCATATTGATGAGATTTTGGTGAGTTGGTAAAGTGATTTGGTTACTACAAGTATTACTTAGGTTCAAATCTTTAGATGGTATTAGATGTTGATTGTGGTCGATCGTTGGTATTTTGGAGCTTGTTGTAGCCATTGATAGTATTCTCGGAATGGTTATAGCCATTCATTGGTATTCAATCCAAAAAATTAATTAATTAACTTATTTAATTCACATTATTTAAATATTTTTTAAATAATAATTAATTAATTAACTAAATTAATATATTAACTTATTAAATAATTAATTAACTAATTTAGTATATTAACTGATTAAAAATTAATTTAATAATTAATTATTGAAAATAATAAAAATATTATTATATAATTATTAAAATAAAATAATATTAATTAATTATTAAAAATAATAATAAATAATTAATATTTAATTAATCTTAATTATTAATAAAACAATAATTAATTCTACTCTGGAGCTCTTAAAATTAAACCCCCCACCTCCAAATTGAATTTTATTTTATAAGAATGGAACTTATTTAAAAAAAGGACTTATTAAAAAAATTGTGACTTAAAAAATGGCTAATAATAACAAAATGGAATCTATGATATTTTAATAAGAAATAACAATGTATTTTTTTAAAAATTTAATAATTACTTAATTAAATTATTTATTAATAATTAATATATAATGATAAATTAATATTAATTAGTAATTAATAGTAAAACTATATTAATTAATTATTAAAAATAAAATAAAATATTAATTAATTATTATTAATTACTCATTAAATAATATTAATAAACTAATATATTACTTTAGAGTTATTTATAAAATCATTGAATTTATCTTTGTAAACACTAAATAATAATAAAATAATTATTAATTATTAAAAATGATAAATAAATTTGGATGATCATGCATATATCTAAGGTTTTAAACTAATGGGATGATCATAATTATTAATATTTTATATATATCTTATATCTTTTATTTATTTATTTTCCAATCAAGTTATAAACCATAAGGAGGACAAAAATTTCCCTCCCAAAAGATCTATATTCACAATACCACACATATATAAAGAAAACCATAGTTATATTGATAATTAATCATAGAAACAATGCAAAATGTGACACCGTATCCTATCATTCTAGTCATAAGACTATATATGTTACAAATCTAGTTCTATTATAGTAGTAGACATGAACTGGTATAGGTGCAAACTATAGTGTATGAGAAAATATTTCTTCATCATAATATAATCCTCTTTTTTAATTACTATATAAGATTAAGACTAAACATAATGGTTATTAAAAAAATGACCTTCCTCCCTTTTGTCCAAGGATTCATAGTGGTTGAGTAGAGTAAGTGTGTATACGAAGTGTTCACAATAAAGGTCAAAATTCTAATATTTGACCTTACTATAGATCTTTATTAGTCCAAACCCAATTAAATACCACTATCACCATGGGATTTCCAAGGTGATGGGTAGGCTTGAAAATCTATGTAGATATATTTTAGGTCAAGTAGGTTGAGCTTAAAACATTTTAATAAATTAAGAACAAAAGACTTATAAATGAAAAGACAACATTGAGTTTCATAATGTACCATGAGAAATCTAAGAAAATACAATCATTTAATAATATCCATTACATGGATTATACATATGTTCAAACAAGCTATAGGTTTGTAACTTAAGATTAAACTTTTGATTGAGTGAGTTTATACTAATTTTAGCTATTCATGGTACATGCCTAGTGTCATCAGAAAAATATATAAAAATAATGGTTATAAAAAATCCATTCTATTAAGTTTGAATGCACAAGACATCAAATATCATCAAGACAGATTATGACTAAATATAGGATTATTTATTTTAAGGAAAGTGATGATTGTCATTATAGTCAAATAAAAGGATAAGGAAAAAATATAATTTTTCTTATTAACTCTTATTATCATTCCATAGTTAATTCCCAAAAAATATATTTTCCAACGATATTCAAATCCTCCAAATGTTAGTTATTTAGCATAGGGAATATGTTACAATTTGAAAAATATTGTAGCAATATACATAGCCTTTCAAATAATGATATTTAGGGAAATAAAATCAAAGATAAACCCCCCACACACACACACCAACACACCAACCATATATATATATATATATATATATATATATATATATATATATATGACCATATATATATATATATATATATATATATATATATATATATATATATATATATGGTTGGTGTGTTGGTGTGGGGGGTTTATCTTTGATTTTATTTCCCTAAATATCATTATTTGAAAGGCTATGATATATATATATATATATATATATATATATATATATATATATATATATATATATATATATATATATATATATATATATATATATATATATATATATATATATATGGTTGTGGTTGGTGTGTTGGTGTGTGTGTGTGTGAGGTTTATCTTTGTTTTTATTTCCCTAAATATAATTATTTGAAAGGCTATGTATATTGGTACAATCTTTTTCAAATTGTAACATATTCCCTATGCTAAATAACTAACACTTGGAAGATTTGAATATCGTTGGAAAATATATTTTTTGGGAATTAACTATGGAATGATAATAAGAGTTAATAAGAAAAATTATATTTTTTCCTTATCATATTATATATATATATATATATATATATATATATATATATATATATATATATATATATATATATATATATGGTTGGTGTGTTGGTGTGTGTGTGTGTGGGGTTTATCTTTGATTTTATTTCCCTAAATATCATTATTTGAAAGGTTATGTATATTGCTACAATCTTTTTCAAATTGTAACATATTCCCTATGCTAAATAACTAACATTTGGAGGATTTGAATATCGTTGGAAAATATATTTTTTGGGAATTAACTATGGAATGATAATAAGAGTTAATAATGATATTTAGGGAAATAAAATAAAATATAAACCCCACACACACACACACCAACACACCAACCACATATATATATATATATATATATATATATATATATATATATATATATATATATATATATATATATATATATATATATATATATATATATATAACTGGAATAACTTATAATTCAAGAGGTAATTTAACACTTATCCTAGTTTTCAAGTAAATATCATTACCTCTTATGAAGTTACTTGAATCCCAAGGAAATTATTTTCATGATAAGGGGAGGCGAATTTTTGTCTTTTTCCTCACCATTGGTAGATTATGATTTTTATAACCATCATACACTAAAAAATTTCATGCTAGTTGTGAATGCCATGCTAGATATGTATACAAGTTTTGGAAGCATAATGAAGGCACATGATATATTTGATAAAATTTGGAAGCATACTAAAGGCACATTGTATCAAAAAATTCACATGCCTTCACCAAAATTTTCTTAAATTTATAGCATGAAATCAAATATGATGACTAATAAGAACACCATTTATCTTACAATCATCACAACCTCTGAAGCAATAATTATTTGAGGTATTTTTCAAATAATAAAAATATGTAACATAGTTAATGTGTCATTAATATGTGTACAATATATCATATGTGCCTTCAGTATGTGTACATTATGTCAAATAGTTCATCTAAATTCAACATGATTCCAATTTTTTCTACATGTTTACCATGGCATTTAAAAATAAAAAATCTAACAAATGTCCACTTTCAATTATTATTTAATTAATGTCCATATTATATAATTATGCATGTCAAAAACCTAAACACATTCAAATTTTAACAATGCATTTCAAATCAGATATTTTCAAGATGTTTTAATTGTGAATGCCTTCATAATTTTTAATTTTTTGAAATTGTGAATGCCTTGCTTAAAATGTATATAAAGTTAGGAAGAATACTCAAGGAACATGGATTGTTTATCATAATGTAAATAAATTTATTCTTATCATCTATTATTATTTAAATTTTGTCCTCTCCATGGTTTGGAGCCCTCCGAACCATGGTGAAATTTTTTTTCTCACCATGGTTGGGAACCCTCCCAAAATAAAAAATAAAATTCTCACGATGGTTGGGAACCATCTCAAAAGAAAAATTAAAATTCTCACCATGGTTGGGATCCCTCCCAACCATGGAGAGGATTTTTTTCCCTCTCCATGGTTGGAAGGGATCCAAACCATGGTGAGAAAAAAATATTCTCATCATAGTTGGGAGACCTCCCAAATAAGGAGAGGACATAATTTTCTTTATCCTCTCGATGGTTGTGAGGGCTCCCAACCATTGTGAGAAATATGGCTAGGATCCCTCTTTGAATTTTATTATCTATTCCTTCTTAATTTTTAATATGTTGTAGTTGTGAATTTATTTATAATTTTTAATATGTTGTAGTTTTGAATAACATGCTATAAATGTATGTAAAATTAGGAAGCATACTTAAGGCACATGGACTATTTAAAAAAATGTAAATAAATCTATTCCTATCATCTATTAGTATATAAATTATAATCATGAATGTAAAAAGTCTAAATAAAATCAATATTTAACCTTCCATGTCACAATTATAAATAAATTAATATTTTAACTGTGCATGTCAAAATCTGAGTCAAATCTTGATGAAATTTTTCAATAAAATTATGGTAGAAATAGATTGAATAAAATTGCACATTTATAATGTTTTAATAATTATAATACAATTCCAGTGCCAATTTCATACTCTGAAAATATCAAGCTCAATCTTGTAGCACTTTGTAGAGAGGGTCAATTGAAGGAGGCAATACACATTTTTCTTACTACACACAACCGCCATGTAAACTATTATGCATATCTTTAACTATTTCAATTTTTTTTTCAAAAAAATATATTTTAGAAGGTAATAAAATTAAATTTGACACCAATGAGTGGAATTTAGGTTTTCCACATACACATTTACCTAAGAAAAAACTCTTCTACACATGTATGACAAGTGCATAATTTTATTGGATGCTCACTAAGTGTTTGGACAAGTGAATGAAATAGACCTCTTCTCATGGAATAACCAAATTGTAAATAACAAAATATGGGCATTAACATTTTCATACTTGAGTGCTAGATTACTCCAAGATCTCTAAATGTCTAGGATTGCTTGAAAACCATAAGAGTAGGTGAGAGAGTAACACAAAACAAAAGTGAGTTTCATTTTAGTCCATTATCCAAAAATTACAAAGGAGGCACATTATATAGTGAGATATTAGGTCAAAAAAAAGTTAATAACTCAAATCACTATTAGAAAACACATTAAGTGTATTTTTCTCTAATAACCTCAACAACCATAAGCAAGATGACTAACAAATGTGTAGATAAAATTACAAATGGGAATAATCCTACAAAAATACCTCCTCAAAAGTGTAGCTTAGGTGGGTATAATAATTGGGTCCCAATAATGAGGATTGATGAGGTACCAAATCACTCCCATAAGGTGGAGAAAAAAGAGAAAACCCATAAAAAAAAATCCTCTAAAAAAAGAGATCAAATAAGAGAAAAGGGATAAAAATCCCCATTAGAGTCTAAAACTACCTATAGCCATCCTATATCTTAAAAAAAAGTTCTTGGGGTAACTATGGCTCAGAAGTAGATGCAATAACGAGTAGATCACCTTGGAATAGTGAATATGTCTACTAAGTGCCTAGTGGATCTTCAACTAAGGTATGATTCCTATATAATGAACTATTATCCTCATGAAAGGTAGTACGGCCAAATTCTATATGAAATGGGATTAGAGGCTAAGAAGGACTATAAAATGCCCTGTAACTATGAAATAGAATGCTAGATGTATGATGCGTCGTAGATCACTATACCTATTCTCTGTAATGTCTAAAGTGGACCAAAGGTAGGTTAATTAGGAATTTAAATCCTTAATAAATATAAGGTGACAAGGATATGGTGGAGGTGTTTCCCATCACTACTATAATAATCTATTATAGAAAAAGAGTCATCAATATCAAAGGTGTGTTCAGGCTCATAAATGTCATCTAGTTCAGGGGAGACTCTAAAGAATAAAAATATGAAGTGAGAAACAAAGTGTGAGAAGTTATATATTAAAGTATGATGATTGACCATTACAACTATCAATATGATATCACTATGTACCTATCTAACATACACTAAATCTAGAGTGAACTCAACTTGCATGCTTGGACCAAGGTGAGTGATTTGGTAAACTGATATGAGATTATTTGAAAGTGAGGGAATAATTAGAAAATTATTTAATTTTCCACCAATGAATTAAACAAACCCTCTTCCAATCACCTTTTTATAAGTGTCATAACCTATTAGTATAGAGGACATGCCACATGGTTCAAAGGAACTAAACTTTATCTATGAAGAGGTCATGTGATGTGAAATAGTAGAGTCAATGACCCATGTAGGATTCTAAGGAAAACATATAACTCGGGCCTTACCATTTAATTTCCCCTTACCATTATCTTTTTCCTTTTATTTACCATTTGTATTTACCTTGGAGTATTCATTTGTTGATGAACTTTGATTGGAAGAATCAGGGACACTGATATTGTACTTCTCAAGGATCATAGTCATTTGGCCAATTTGATTCTTTAAAAAATTGCTTTCATCATTATTTTCTAATTAAAATCTACATTTTATCCTATATTTTTTAGGCTTAATATTGGAAGAAGAGGTATCTTTTTTTGATTTGTAGGTGGGATGATTTACATCTTTCTCTTGATCTTTTTTATCTTGTTTCTTCTCTGCATTATTTTAAGCCTTTTATTTCTTAGAAAAAAGTGCATGAGATTGTGAGGAATTCACTATTCCCATCGATAACATGTTATCTTTCTCTCAAATCAAGTTAGAAATAAAGGTATCTAAATAAGGAATCTTCCATGTGACTCCAAGAGCACTTTTTGTGGCATGGAAAGTGGACACAAACACATACTAGTCTAGACCCAGTTTGGAGAGTATAGACAAAACAAGTTGATCATATTTATTATCTATTACACATTATTTTAATTATAATCTAAAATATCTAAACTTGGTGAAGAAATCATGTAGGGTGTCAAAGTCACTTGGGCTCAAATTGATGAGCTCATTCTCCATCTCATGGCCTCTCATCACATTTTGCTTTGAAAAGAGATTTTCCACTTTGGTCCACACTTTATCAGGTATTATAATGGATTCTTTGTGAAAGAGTAGATCAAGAGAGATAAAAAGACATAGTTTTCAATGAAATTTATTACACCAATTGAACCATTTAACTTTCTCTGCTTTTGTTCTAGGTTCAATCTCTTTGACCCATTGTAATTTGATGAAAACCCTTGGATTGAAAAATGATTTCCATTTTGGATTTACATTTATGATAATTAAATGGTGTGAGAGGACTTAATGAACTTGAATTAATAGTGAAAAAAATAGGTTATTGTATAAAGTAAATAATAAATGCATAAAATAAAATTTCACAACACCACACACTACCCCTTAGAACTATCAGAGTAATCCCACTTAAATTAAAAAATATAAGCACATTCGTATAGACATCAGGTACAATCGAGAGTACATCTTAATAAATTAGTGCATAAGTACAAGGAACTAGAGGGATGCTAGGATCAACTAATAGTGTATCCATGAGAGTAAAATAGTTGGTTTGAAGGGATCCGTGGTGGACCCAATATGACCACCAATTTGTAGAGCATAAAAAACAATCACTTTTGAAGAAGAAGACACTTAAAAAGAGTTAATGATCAAAAGTTATATCCATTTTAAGATTTGAGATCGGATAAAAAATATTCACCCAACATAAATTTTAAAAATGTTTGGGTTGATTTACAACACCCAACAAAAAATTATTGGGTTGATTGGATATTTAGTTGAGGCTAAGGATAAGCCCCCACTAGTAAGAATCGATATTTAAGCCCCTCCATGTGACCATACCATATGACCAAGGGGATAAGACCTTTTATGATGTATCAATTTTTAATTTATTAAATTTGATGGCTTTTGGGATGTCACAAAGTACAAAAAGGGTGGTTGGAGTATGCAAAGTTCTTAGACAAGGGTCAAATTCTGCTATGTTTGCTTGTAGGGGTCTAAGGTTTTAATTTAGGTGCATGCATTGGTGTCATAATCTGATAAGTGTGAGTATAGGACTATGATACTCCACTAGGTATGATCACAAGGGTGTCAGGCTCCACTGATGCTACAAATAAAGGCATTGGGTTTTGAAAATGTTGTAAGAAGGGGTGTTAGGGTTCGACGTGCTTGCATATAAAGGTGTAAATTTTTATAAATATTAATGGTAGAGGATTAAAATTCAATAAAGGGTATAATGTCTACCTAAGCCTATTTAATTACCACCAAAATTTTGACCAAGTTAGACAAACTACCAAAACTACTTTTAAGGGTTAAAAACTTCCTCAAATTTGGAAAACCCAAAACATTAAAGATTTGGTATGAATCCCCCAAAAAATATCAAAGAAACACTTTATAAATATAAAAACCCAAAAAATCCATGAATGTTTTCCTAATTTGCAAACACCATTATATGGATATGCGTAAAATCACCAAAAAAGTCTTGAAACTCTTAAAAAATGGCTAGAAATAATTATCACAAATCTAGGTTATGTTTACAAGCAATTTTAGGGTTTTGATGCCTTTAGAATCTAATGGTGCTATCCTTTTTGTAATTTTAGACTTGATAGGTATAGTTTCAATGATTTTTCATGAAATCCCACCAAACCTATGAAACTTCCAAAAATCAAGAAAACCAACAAGAATGCTATTAAGAAAGATCTCACTAAGGATTTCATAAATGGAAAAATGACCATCGGATTAGAGATTTGATACCATGTTAGATTGATACTAAATCTCTAAACATTCAAGATTACACAAAAAGCCTAGGAGTAGGTGAGAGTAATGCAAAGCAAATGTGAGTTTCACATTATTCCATTAGCCAAAAAATAAAAAGGATGTACATTATATAATGATAGATCAGGTCACCAAAAATATAATAACTTAACTCACTATTAGAAAACACATTAAGTGTATTTTTATATAATGACCTTAACAACCCCAAGCAAGTTGACTAATAACTGTGTACGTAAAAATATAAATGGAAAAAATCCTACACTAACAAGTTCTAAGGTACACATATACACAAAATGTGAAAACATACACGAGGTACATGTATTTTACCCTAATATGTAATGAGTGAAAGAAAAATAATTTTTTTGTATGTCATTATATTAAATGCAATTATAGATGTGTACAAAAAATGTGGAAGTATACATGTATAAAATATAACATCTAGTACTAGATTGACTATAGTAAAGTTTATTTATTTAAAAGAGAAACATTAACTCATATGGTGATGTGACTCTTAATTAGAGGATCAATATTATTGATTTCATCTATAAATTATAAGATCCAATCACATCTCACTTTGTGCATATCATAAAATAATCAAATTCTATGAGACCACATTACTTTAAAGGCATTGTGTCAAAAAAATCATGTTGTTTACTAGTGAAATCACAAATCTAATAAAAACTAATTTTAATTAATATTTGATGGAGCTTCATACCCTCTTCCAAAAATATTATTTTGGTACATGTTGGGTAGATGTTGATAAATGAAAATGGGTGTGGATTTAAATAACCCCATTGAATTTTCTTAAAAATGCCTAATGTTTTTTCAACATGCCCATCATGTGGATATTTAACATTGATAATAGTCCATGAGACTATAATTTGTTAAAAAATAATATTCAAAAGTTTATTAAAACCTCATGAAGTTTTTTTAAAATATTATATTTGGCATTTTCAACTATACAACTCACAAAATTCCTCTTTCCATTTTTATTTGATAGATATCCATACTTTGATCTAAATCTCCCCATTATATAGATGTGGAATCTAGTTTTACACCTACCAATTTCATAATAAGAATGTCTAGTGCATCCTTCAACTGGGATTTTTTTCATAATATCATGAGTTTTAGATTCTAATTGGAAATGTAAAACATTGGTAATATCATTTTATAATTATAAATAAAGTGTTGTAATTGTATCCAAGGTACTTGAAACTACAACATTTGAAAAAACCATCTTTCCATGTGAAACAACCCCAATTTTTTTGTGTCCTTTTAAAGTTCACAACAGAAATAGTAAATCAGGTTCACTACATGTAACTTGGTGTTTCATGACATAACACAATCCCCATAACCACAGTTATGTACATGAAACCATTATCTAGGGTAATCACCCCAATAAGATTCTATAGGGAAGATTATTTCCAGGAAATATTTTAGTGGCGAATATTCATACTTTGGCAAATTTTACATTTTGTCAGTGTGTTTTTTGGCGATTTCTATGCCGTTCCATGGTTTCCTGGTTGCCAAGCTTTCTTGGGTTTCATGATTGCGTAGCTTTGTAATCGCCAAGGCAAATGTTTCGTTTGAGTTTCTGCCTGGCAATATTCGCCTTTCATGCAACCGACCAGGTAGCACTTAATGTGGAATGTTCGTCGGGTTTCACGTTATGGGAAGCGGAGGAGCTGGCTCGTTTCGCCAACACACTTTCATTTGTAATATGTATAAATCCGAATTCAAGAAAATATCAAAGAGACATTGAATAACCCTTTTTTTTCTGAAGCGAATAGTATAGAAATAAAATAAACATTTAAGTATAAGAAACTAGATGTCTGTTTCTTATACTTTAAGTTATATTTTATTTATATACTTTCAGGGTGTTTGAGAGGGGTTTCGGACCGCTAGGAGCTATAATGCAAATTCTAGGTTTTGGTTGATCCTATCATATTTCAGAGTTAGTCAGATTCCAGGGTTTCAGGGTTTCAAACTTAGCCATATTTTAGGGTTTCAAGATTTCAATGAGACATCATAGGAGGTATGAAGGCTGCATGAAGGAATGTATGCGTGATAGAATAGTATGAAAATATCTCTCGAAAAGTGCCATAAGCCGATCCCACCCCATCCCCAGTGCCCAAAAAATTAAAATTTTACTATGATTATTATTTTTTGTTCGCCAATGTATAATTTTTTTGTGGTTTTAAAATAACACAATTCGCCCAGATTTTACACATTGTTTGAGAGACTATGAATGATTCACCAATGGAGATTATTGTTTTTTCTTTGTAAACTATTTTTTTTTCCACAAAAAATTAATTTTTTTTGTCAGGTGTTTTACACATTTCGCCAATTTTTTACACCTTTTCTAAAGGAGGGGTTTCTTAAAGTATACCCTGATTATTTCCCTATGAAACCTTCATGCAGTTTGGGGTGTATTGATATGTGATCCATATAGATAATCTTAGAAATATATGGTGGTATATACCTTCCAAATAATACCACCTAGGTGTCCTTATCCTATCTAAGAAACTTACATCTACATAAGTCTAGGTATAGGTCAGGGTAGATTATTCACCCCTTGGAGTATTAGGGAAGTATCATACTAATAGGAGTTCATTTCTTATTCATACAATGTCCTTGTTAAATCATTATATTATGATCTACAATTAAGGAATATTTTGTAAACTTATGCAACTTATAAATAACACTTATGCAAATCAATGCCTCTAAGGACTATTTTTTAAACTTATTTGTATGGTTGTAGTGTGCCAAAGAATTTAAGATCATCAATTTTTTAACAATTTATTAACATGATATAAGATGAATTTAATGGCTAAAAACTACTCACATACATAGTGCATTTTTAGAACTCACAAATAACTCAGAATTTATGTTATAAAAGTTCTAGTACAATAGTATAACAATTTGAATTTAATAAGCAAGTGCATCCATTTACCATACAATTACAATAGTTACAATTTTTAATCTTGTACTCAATAATTTTAAGTAAATAACTTAGCTTAATAGATTAATTTACAAACTATAAAATCAAAACTTTAACCACTAATAAATGAATTTTTAACACTGAATCAATTACATTTATTTGCGTGTAAGTAGCAACTCAAACTTGTAATCAGTGTGCATCAAATTTTAGATCTTGAACAATATTAAAAAAATTAGAAATATAAATCTAAAACCTAATGACACTAATAGAAATGGATAGAGAAGGCAAGTCAGAACAAATAAAACATCTTACCCTCCTTTTTACCTTCTCATGCCTCCATTCCAGGACTTGCACTTGAATGATTTGATTTCATAGAGACTTAGATTGACATGGATGCTTGATCAACGGATTTGGATGATGGATTCAATAGATGTTTGATTGAGGGATTTATTTTGGCATAATGATGTTATATAAATGCTATTTGATAGCTAAATGGACATGGATTTGATATGGATGTTCAAAATTTATTTTGAGGGTGGAGGAAGAACTTGTTTAAAATAGGCAAATGAAGGGAATTTTAGAGAATTTAAAATTCTTTAGAAGTCTCTAGTTTAGAGACTTATAGAGATTTAGAGGAGCTTCTCTAGTTATATAGTCTTCTCCATTAGTTTAGGGATAATGGAGGATTATAGGTGGGGGTTAGATGGGGGATTAGGTGAGGATTAGAGACATAAGGATGTAGGGAAGGCTAGGGTGTAGGTTAGTAGGTGGGGTTATGGGAATTTTAAATTTCCATATAATGGATAAATAGGATTAGATTAGGATAATAGGGATTATAATATAATTAATGGTCAAGTGGGATGAATAAGGTTATTGAATGTAGGATAATAGAAGGGAATATTGGATAAATGGACTAGGAAGGGGGGATTAATTAGCGAGATAAAAAAGGTTAAGCAAAATCAATGTCGATTAATAGGAATATTAGTTGACAATAATGATGTGAGTGATTTTAGGTGTATACATTTTTTGCCTCTTTGAAAGGGTATTGCGAGTGGAGTGAAGTATAAAGAGTAATGGTCTTTCAAAAAAAAAACCATGTCAAAGATGAATGTTAGTAAATGACATTAGGGGATATGATGCCCCCTCGAGGGGAAAGGTGAGGAAGAATGAGATGGATGGCCACTTAAAAGAAGAAATGAGGGGTGGGATGTGATGGAGAGATGAGATGATGGGATGCAAAATGTGGGATAGAAGATGAAGATGAAGAAGATGAGGTTGATATTAAGAAATGATCTATAAATTGATAATGATGCCCCTGGCAGGGACACATGCCAGGGAATATAGATGATGGGTGTCATAGTTGTAGACACATCCCAAGGGGGAATCAACCATAATAGGGTGATGATAGGATTAAAAGGTCCACAAGATTTAGATGTATCCCAAGCAATGACACATGCAAGGGAGAGATATAGAATAGGATAAGACTATTTTGATAGGATTAATGATGGGTGTAACTCAAAACTAAATTGATTAACATGATGAAGATGATAAAATAGAATAAATGATGGGATCAAGTGATCAAAAGACTGGGGGATGAGGATGAATGATAGAGATAGTGGTAGAGCTATCCTTGGGCATTGAAAAGTGGCCAAGTGTTACCTACATAGTCTAGAAATATCTCATGCCAATGTATTTATGATTAGGAGATGAGGACAATGACAATGATTAGTGATTAGAAAGTGATGATTATGAGGATGAATAGACTTGTTTGTGGTTGAAGGATATTATTTGGATGATGAGAAGAATATGATAAGGATGTTAGTTGGATGCGTCAAGAGGATTGTATTGGTGATGGTAAATAAGGATGATTAGATGATTAGATGAATGATGAGGGTATGAGTGATCAATCCATCACAACTTTCATAAATATCATCATAGTCTAAGTAATCAATGAAATATGGCACTTGGAATTATGCCCCATGATATAGATATGACCAAGAAGACATTGTGCTAGAGTGCATGGGTAAACACTAAACTCTGCATCCTTGAGGGAACTTTTGGTATCTTCATAGCATCCCTATTCATTTACTAATAGAAAAAAAGTGACGATGCAAACAAAACATAAGACAAAAAAGATACATACATGATAAAAGGCATACAAACAAGACAAATAGATCAAACAAGTGACACACACGAGTATCTACATATAGTGTCCCAATGTCCTATCTAATGATAGGATGAGTGATCATGATGATGGGCTGAGGATAGACTTAGATTTAGATAAGATGATCATGATAAGGATTAGGATGAGAGGTTTCCCTTAGTTTAAGATAAGAGGATGGATGATGTGCTAATGTTTTTGAATATTGATGTGGTCTTGAAATCAAACTAACAAGTGGTCAAATAAGGATGATTTGGAAAGGTGATGTTTAATATGACTAAGGATTACCAACAAACATGGCCCTATAAGAATCCAATCTATCAAGGAGACTGAGAGATAATGGGATCAAATACCTTTTATACTAGCAAAGAGTGATGTGATGGGTGCTAGGTATGAAAAAGGCAATGATAAAGATAGTGATGGGATCAAGTAATTTCCACACTAGCAAAGTGGTGATGTGATGGGTGCTAGGTGTGAAAAGGTATCGATAGGGAAATGATGGGTGCTAGAATAAATTATTGACAAAGTGATGTGTGCCAATAATACCTAGGCCCAAGATGATGGAGATATGGATGGGTGACCACTCTGGTTTGGTTCCAAGATGGAATGTGGTATCTAAAGATGGGAAAATAGGAGATGGATGAAGATGGATACAACTAGGGGTTTATTAGACAAGACACCGTGGACTATTTTTAGCTTTTTTAGATTTTATGATTTTTAGGGTTTCTAACATATTTCAATTTTTAAGGATTTTGGGATATGTATATACACTATACAAATGGGGTTACTATCAAAGGGAATACCAAGCCTAGAAACTAGGAGAAGAATAGAGGGATGATGGATGGGATGATAATGATGGGGACCAAGGATGAATGGATTAGGGATAGCCAATGACCACATCATGAAGGAACTAGATAGTTATTTTCCTAAGTGTCCACTGAAGGATATGCCAAGAGGAGTTTGGGGATAGTTATCAAGACACCTTCCACTTCCTTACAAATGTCAAGATGGGAAGGAGGAAGAGATAGGATGGTGGATGATGGATAAGAACAATGGATCAAAAGATAAGATGATGGGTGATATAGGAAATATGGACAAGGGATGTGATAAGTGGGATGAATGGATGAGGATATGAAATGAATGGATTTACCCCCAAGTGTTGAGGAATAATAAGGACAATAGATAATTCTACCATGACACTGGAAACTAGTTTTCATCATGGAGCTTGCCCAAGGTGCCAGAAGACTGGTTTTCACCATTGGATGATTTTTTTAAATTTTTTTTGGATGGACATCATGATTTTTTAGAGGAGGGTGAGATGCAAGATGCATATACTAGATGGATTATTTAGCCAACACATATTCTAGGAAAAGATGATGCTAGGACCATGTGATGGTGACCTTTATTGACTCTTGATTTAACATCCTTCAAATTTTTTAACCAAGTATCTTCATGACCCATATAAGGGATAATGCTACTGAGGGGTGTGAGAAATGATATAGATGGGGGTATGCCATGAATATAATGATGAGATATAGGTTGGGAAAGAGGGATATGATCAAGATGGTTGATATGATGAGAAGGGGAGTGGAATTGGGTTTCAATAGTTACATACACCATTGGACATGGTGGAGGGGATTATTGAGATTGGTGCCATGAGACTACAGGATGTAAGGGATTTTGACTTGCTGATTATTTGATCCAAACATTAAGAGGATGGTTGGCTATATGATTTTTGACTTTATTACCCCCTAGTTCTAATTTTTGGGCTTCACCAGAGGAGATTGATTTTTGATTATTTTGACTTTGATATGCCCCTAGTGCCTAATATTAGGCTTCACTAGGGGGAGACATTATTTGATTAGGCTAATGATTTGACTTTGCTTGACTATGAATTATGGGATCAAAGATGAATTGATTATGATTTATGATTTTTGGAATATGGTCTTGGACTTTTGTATTTGTGGCACATGATGTTAAATGCAGAGGGGAATCTAATGGTGCATGGTCCTATTTTTCTACTTCATGGAGTGGGATATGAGGATTATGGAGGAAAGGTGGAGGATTACTAAGCTGGGATGGATTAAGGAGATAATGGAAATCATAGTCCTTATAAATTTCACTAGGATCCCTAGCCTCAACATTGGATAAAGTGTCCTCAAGAATCTCAAAAGGATCATTAAGACACATATCCAAGGTAGGATCAGATTTTTGAAGCCAATAAGGGAAATGCGTAGAGTATTTTTGTATTCCTTCAATATATATTGATTACACTTAATGAAAATAGCTTGTTGATTGTACTTGTGACACCATTCCATATCCTCTTAAAAAACACTTATATATTTTTTAATATATATTTACTTCTAATCCTACTTGTAACAAGGGGTATATCAGATTCATACCTAAGATTGATTATCACCTAATTTAATCAATGTAATATTTTAAATTATGAAAAAGAGGGGATTTTTGGTGTATTTAGAAATAAAATCAAGTTTTCATTCCATTAATTGGCTAAATCAGGTCAAGGACTGGAAAGTTGGATCAATTATGCCAATCCACCCAACTTGTACCCACAAACCCTCTTTAATCATAATATATAAAGTTAACTTAATGCAATGAAAATTATGACAACTAAATGTATGGCTTACCTACTTAAAGTGTTGAAGGTGGTTTGGAGGTTGGGTTAGGTCTATGAGAGGAGACATGGCCAAAACACAGTCCTAAAGAAGCTTAAAACCCTAGTGGGATAGGTCTATAAGAGAGTGTAGTTATTAGGCCTAGTCCTTAAAGCCAACAAGGGACAATAAGTGGATAAGGTAGAAGAGTGGAGGCCTAATATTTTGAGAATAGTTTTTTGAGATTGAAATAAGTATGACAATCATGAGAGTGGGTTTATGAATGATCAATAAGATCTCAAGGGAAATAATAACCTTTAATAATGTGAATTAGGCATACTAGGCCTTGTTTCCCTACTTGGGCAGAAGTGGAAGATAGGTACAAAGAGGGGTTGGGGCCTTCAAGGAAGGTTGGTTGGAATGTTTGAGGATATGGTAAGAGGTTGGAATCTATTAGAGTTGACTCTATGTGTATATAGATAATGTAGATGAAAACAGGCCTAGACAACCCTATAAGGTACATTAAGAGCGTGAGATAAGATTGATTTCAAAAGGAGAGTGGAGATTATAGTGTGAGTTAAACCTTGAGAGGTGATTGAGGTGAACATCAAAAACCTAAGGAAGCATAAGAGAGTGAACTAGTGTTGAAAAGAAGAGAGCCTAGTGAGGAAGTCCATGAACCTAGTGGAAAAGAGCAAGGACAAAGCATTGAGCTAGGTGAGTTTGGGATCAACATTGCAATCATAGGTATCAGAGGCTGATGTTTTGTATATGTTTGTAGATGATCATATTTTACTTACAAATGAACTTATTTATATTATAATACCAATACAAGAGAATAAAGTATGAAATATTATAAACAAAGGTTTGTGAAAGAGTATGAAATATATTCAAAATTAGAACACATTATTGAACAATATATTAACATAATTATACGTAAATTTTCCATGGATTTTGACAACATTAAACAAACTAAAATGTTTAAAAAGTGAAATGTTGAACTATATATATCTATATTATATCCATAAAATCTATAAAGGCATACACAATATGAACACAATACAATATCTAAGGCCAATGCCATATAGGCATATACAACATGCCAAACAACTATAGATCAAACCATATAGGCATACAAAAAAATGTCATAATACATGATATCCTAATCATAAAAATGCATATTTCTCTTTGCCTTGTTAAATCCTCTCCTCTATATTCCTTTCTTGCAACTTAAGGTCTTTAATGGATTGACTACAAGTCCTCTTCAACTCCAAACTTGACTATAGCTGTAACTGTTCATATGAAAATCTTGTTATAAATTATACATGCTATAACAAGATTCTTAAAAAATTAACATGTTAAATTTTTCAAATCATACAAAAATTATTCATAGGTTCACTTACCAAAAATTGGTAGTAATAGTTAATTTGAGACTAACGCTCAACATGGTTGATGATAGGTTCACATTGGCAAATGGGAGTGTGAAACAAATCACTACTATGAGTTGGTGGCCTGATCCTGATGATGGAAGGTGTAGGTCCCTACAAACACACACACACACACACACACACACACACACACACACACACACACACACACACACACACACACACACACACACACACACACACACACACACACACACACACACATAATTCAAAAGTAGATCATAAATTAAATCATTGAAATACAATATGAAAAATTACAAATTAAATTGTCTAACTATACCACGTTATCCTTGGTAATCATTTTGACGGGACCAAAAGACATCGTCAGAGGAGTCTATGTAGACAATTATTTTGTGCATCAGTGATTTGCACAAGTATAGATGAAAATTAAAAACAAACGTCCATATTTTTAATTAAACATTATGTAATATATAATTAGATCAAGTACCTTAAAGAATTATTATGTAGATGAAATCATATAAGTAACACCTACATTTATTCAATCCCTAATAAATAGTGGAGTGTGTTCTATGGTCATTAACTGAACATAAAAAATATCATTGTTAGTCAATTTAATATACATGCACACACACACACATATATACAACATATATGTACATTAAAAAATAACATTAATTAATCATTATAAATTACCTTTATAGAGGTATAAATTACAGGCATACTCTAAGAAACACATGTGTTCGTCTGAACTCCATAAACTTGTTGAAACCTAAAAATAGTTCATATACATCAAATTACCTTTTAAATTATACAAATATTTAAAATTTAAAAAGTCTAATATTTTTTTGTAATAGGTAAAATATTAAACATACTTGGGAAGTGTTAGGCAAGGTGACTAGATGAAATATATATGGATAAAACATAGACATATCGATATCATCTAGGTCCATGGAAAAACCACTATGTGTGGACTACATAAAATCTTCTTCATCCTCATCAGGTCTAGTGAATGAAACACCACATGATTTGCATAAGTGATCTCATTGGGTAGTAGTGTTAGAAAAAGCCTCACCACATCCACCCTCCCCAAGAGGAGTATAAGAAACCTGGCTCATATGATCTATGAGGGTGTTAGTAAATGACTTAAGTCCATACAAGGTATCAATTTGTATAGTCTCTTTGAATATAGAGGGCAGTGTCTCAGGAAGATGGCTTTTTTCAACATGTACTATCATTATTTGATTAGGTGCACATCATGCCCTCAGCCTATCTTGTATAGATCCCTTTCCCCTACCCTAAAACTTTGAGAAATCAACATAATTTGGGATTTCATTAAAAAAATCATAATATAATTTTCTCAAAAAATAGAATGGGACCTCATTATTGTTTTAAGGTGGGTGATCAAAGACCATCCACCATCAATCTCGAAAAAGTTGTTTCAAAAAATCATGAGTGCACCAATGGATTGGAACCTTTTTGACTGTCACATCAAGTGACACACCAGTATTCCTATCAATAAATAGGGCATAAATTTGGGTTTTGGTTTTGTGTTTATCTTTTACAATGGATATCGATATTTTGTTAGAATAGTATATCCTACATCTATTTCTATAGTCATCCCACCTATCAATTTGACCCATTAATGACTCAACTTAACCTACTAATATTTGTAGTGTGTTTACCAAGGAAATTCAGTGGGGATTGTTTGAGTGTGGATCCCTTAATTACCTAATTAGATTCTTAAGTTCAAGATTATTTTATACTATGTGGCTTGTTAAATCCTCTTGATGACCTTGGGAGCTTGAGGAACTATAGGAGGGATAGGAGGGTTTTGCAGAAGAGGGTTAGGAGGATTTTGCATGTGAAGAGGGATTGGAGGGTTAGGAGGGATATGAAGTTTTTGGGGGTCAGATGATGGCACATTAACCACTACATGTGAATATGTATGAACTAAAAAACATAAAAATAAAAATAATTTCAAGAAAAATACAACAAAATTAAAAAAATTAGGGTCTACTTACACTAAAACATGTTGGCTTACTTCTACTTCGATGTGGCATTGTGGAATCGAAGGGTGGGTGGCTCCAAAATGTGAATTTTTTCTTGGTCAAAGTTGCTTCTCCAAAATGCAAGTTTGGTCTTCCTTATTTTGCTTGTGGTTTTTGATGTGTGAAATTCTAAATGATTTATCTTTCACATTTTTTTATTTTATTGTATAAAATATGTATATGGTTTTTTTACACATATGCATTTTTACACATATGTGGTTTAGCCTCGATAACCACCAAGGCTATGTTTAAGAACCATATATGTGATTTTAATAACCATGTACATGTAATAGTTGTTTAGGGGAAAAATCAAGATTCCACCAACTTTTTGCATACACCCTATATCTGATTTCATGTTTGAATTCAAAAACAATCCTATATATCAATATGAAACACACACACACATACAAAGTAAAATTGTTAGATAATCAATTCAATTTTTGCAAGGATAGCTTCCCATTTGGGAGCATTTCTTTAGTTTTATACTTTGTTGAAAACTAAACACTATAACCCAAAAATTAAGTTCAATCCCAATACTATACTTTAATTTAAGTTGGAATTTTCATGTATATTACATCTAGAGACACACCTGATGCATAAAGGATAGTATAAATATTTTGAATGAGTACCAATTTTACATGAGTGATTACAAATCATATTATACAAAGCTTTTCCAAGGATGTTTTGAGATATTTTATATAAATATCAATTTAAGAGAAATCATGTTCAATACACACTACATTTGGTGAGAGAATTGTGCAGGATAGCTTATGAATTATCACATATTTAACTAGTTAAATAAGATGCATAAGAATAGTGAAAAATAAAATTTTTGGAGTTATTTGAATCTATGCATGGAAAAGGGGAAAAATATGATGTAGATTCATGTGTAAAAAGAGCCCTTGAAAAAGATAATGGGAAGAAAAAGGATGATGTTGACTTAATTAATGTTTCAAGTATTGTGGTTTGGTGTAATGAAATAATTTATCATGGAGCACATTAATATTGTGAAGTGTAAATATTATTTTTGTTAATAAAAGAAGAAAAAAAGGAAATATATGAATATTTTATTACAATATCTAGATTGAGTGATTTGCACTCAATTAAAATCTCAAATTCTAGTTCATGGACTATTTATACTAGGGACATGGAATATTTCGTTGTATAGAATTTGATTGAAATGAATCTGAGTCAAAATAATGGGTTGAAGAATGGTATTTTAGACCCTTAAGGACTATCAGGACTAAACATTTAGCATAAAAAATAATTGATAATGAAATGGCATCAACAATTGAATTTGACCACATCTCAGTGTTGTGCAATTAGGTACAAATTATTTATAATGTAAATGTATCATTAAACATTATTGATATTTTACTTTTTTCCTACATATATTAAGAAGTTGATTAATTGTAAATGTAGGGAAAGTGTTTGTCATATTTTAACCTAAGGAAAATGATGAGGGAATATATTAATTCTTATCTCATTATGTAGAGGTAAAAAAATTAACCAAAACTCTCACAAATGGAGAATACCTTGTTTATCCCACTAGATCTGTGGTAGATACTTTCATAAAAAAGGTAAATAATTGTTTATTTAAGGACTTTGAAATGAATAAGGTTAATTAATTATTCAAAATTGGTTATAGATAAAAATATTTAATTGATAAAATTACATGGAATGCCTCACAACAAATGTTTGTGGAAAATTTGTGAATCTGAGCATAAAGAAATTCTTGAAACATTTCAAAACATAGTTGATCTTAAAGGTAGGTTAGACTGACTTGGTAAGGTTAGTATTCATGCAAGTTATATTTTAAAATTGTAAAGTTAACTTATTTGATTTATTTCATTTTAATTTATAATTATTTTATCATTGTGTATTTATTTATATTTTAAATCATTACTAACACATTTAATCTAGATTAGTGGTACAGAATGAGCTTCCACCTTCCTATGGTTGGTGTCATGACTAGAGAAGATTATCTTCTTAAAATAAAGTGAAGAATAAAAAATGATACATGTTGAATAGATAATTTTCTTCCTATTTTCAAGGAGAATAAGATCTTGTAGAGGTGCTTAGAGCATTCCCCCATGTAAATATAAGAGATTATGGTTTTTATCTGCCCCTAATGGTTTATTGGTAATGTTTCCACAAATTTCATTCCATTTTCCCCTTAAGAATGAGAATTTATCTTTAGGAATACATATAGATGCATAAAATTTTCAACTCTAAGATCTAGTGAACCATGAATGAAGGCCATTAACATATTTATATGCTCATTCTAACATGCCCATGAATATGATTCATAAATTAGGCATGAAATTCAAAATTTGTGCATTACATTAACAAATATTTGGTCTTGAAAGTTGGATTTGGATCTAATATAAAATTTTTCATCATGTACACCTAGTCAATAGTGTAAGAAAATATTTTTTAGGTTCCCAAAGGATTCTCATGTGAAACTATAGATGATGATGGTTCATCTCTACCCCTCATAGTTTTATTACATACCTTATACATTTGACCAACTAAAAATTTTAACTCTGGGGGATGATATAGGATAAAAAATGCCATTATTACATTTATACACCCATCTAGATGTGTCTATGAAGATGGTTTATTGATTGGGTGTTTGATTCAAAAGTTGTGCATTATATTAACTAACGTTTGATACCTAAAATAAGATTTGGATATGATAGAAAATGATCTACCATTTTTACCTAATATTGAGTGGGAAAAATTATTTTATGGGGTGATTATAATATTTTTTACATTTATCCATAAGATTTGATAGTTTATCTCTACCACTCATAGTTTTACTACAATACATGCATAATGTTTATTCCATTTTTGCCTTTAAGAAAAAGAATATTATCTTCAAAGATGAATATATATTCCCATAATTTTTGAATCTATGGCATGATGAAATTTGGATGAAATCCATTCATGTGTATATATATATTTCCATCCAGATGTGTCTGTGAAGATGGTTTGTCAATTAGGTGTGCAATTTAAAAGATACACATTGCACTAACTAAATTTTTGTCCCTAAAAAGATATGGTTATAAGATAAAATTTGTCATGGTTTATACCTAATGAAAAGTGGGAGAGAACCATACAAGGATTTGTGATAGGAATAAACTGAGTAATTGTAGGAGCTGATAATTCATCTCTATTCTTTAAGGTTTGCATACAACACCTGCGTAAAATTCATTTTGTTTTCCCCCTTAAGAATGATAATATTATCTTATGGGATATTTATACCTACATAAAATTTTAAAAAAGGGGCTGACATAGGGTAGATAAACACCATTCTTGAATTTATATTCCCATCTAGACATGTTTGCAAATATGATTTGTCGATTAGGAATCTAGTTCAAAAGATACACATTTTACTGACCAAATTTTGGTCCCTAAAGAGGGGTTTAACTATGAGAGAAAATTTGATTCTATTTATTATTCATTTTTAGTTGGAGATAATTATAGGGTATGATGAAATGACTAAAATTTTAAATTTAGGAACTAATGGTTCTTCTCTAACACACAAAGTTTTCCTACAATGCATGTGTAAAGCTCATTATATTTTTATCCTTTAGAATAAGAAGATTATATTTAGGGATGCATATTAAAACATATAAATTTTAACTCTAAAATATTATGGATCATGTATTAAGTATATACATGCATTTATATTCACTTACCTGTGTGTCTATGAAGATGGTTCATCGATTGGGCATGCGAGTAAAAAAATACATGCTCTACTGACCAAATTTTTATTCTTAAAGAGAGATTTAACTATAAAAATAATATGCCACTAATTTTAACTATGAATTGGAGATAATAATATAGGGGATGATTATATTACTTTATCATGCAACTATAGGCGCTGACGATTCATCTCTACCACTTAATGTTTTCCTGCAACACTTGGACAAGGTTCATTCTATTTTCCCTTTAATAATGAGAAGATTCTCTTCAACTATTAATATTAACCCCTAAAAATTTAAACTATATCAGATAATGGAGAATATAATAATGTTAATTATACTTTTTTACACCCATATGGGCATGTCTGTGGAGACAGTTTCTCAATTGGGTGTGCAAGTCAAAAGTTACACATTATATTGACCAAATTTTTTCCCCAAAGAGATATTTCAGCATGATATAAAACATCCCAAATTTTTTTTATTATCATTAATGGGAGTGAATACTCAAACAATTGACAAGGACTCACCTGTGTAACTTTAAGAGTTGACTGTTCATCTTTACCACTCATAATTTTCTTGAAATGCCTACACAAATTTTGTTTTGATTTCCCCCTTATGAATGAGAAGATTATCTTTAGGGATGCATCTTATCACCTAAATTTTTTAAATCTAATGGTTGATAGAATTCATATAAATTCAATTAATGTATTTATATTCCCACACATATGTGTTCACAAATACAGTTCCTTGATTGGGTGTACGAGTCACAAGATATGTTTATACTTACCAAATCTTGGTACCTAAATAGATATTTAAATGTGAGATAAAATGCCATAATTTATATCTCATTTTGAGTGGGAGACAATATTATATGTCTTTCTAAGATTAATTACATGTGAAACTATAGGAGTTATAAGTTCATCTCTACCACTCATGGTTTGCATTCAATGTATGCATAAAGTTTTTTCTATTTTACCCCTTAAGAACAAGAAAATTGTCTTCATAGATGCATCCACCGAACTCCAATTTATAAATCTATGGGATGAAAAGATCATATACAGGCCATTCCTATTTTAATATACCCAAATATATATGTCCACAAATATGATTCATTAATTGGGCATGTGAGTCAAAATATACATTTTATACTAACCAAATTTTAGTCCCTAAAGAGAGATTTAGCTATGAGATAAACATGTCTCTATTTCTATCTCATCATAATTTATATATAATCTATAAGGAGTGATTAGGGTAATCACCCATGCAATTATAGTGACTAATGGTTCATCTCTACCACTCATGATTCACCTGTAACTCCACAAAATTCATTCAATTTTTAATCTTAAAAATGAGAACATTTTATTTAGGGATGCATATATTCACTTGAAAGTTTTGAATTTGATTCCAAATGAAGTTTATAAAAATTTTGTGCCTAAATTTATACACCCATATGGATGTGTCCAAGAAGATGGTTTATCTATTGGGCGCACGAGTCAAAACACAAACATTATATTGACCAATTTTTGGTCCCTAAAGAGAGATTTAGTTGTGAGAGAAAACATTAAAATATTTATCCCTCATCATAAGTGGGAGAGAACCCAATTTAGGGTACTTATAGGACTCACCCATACAATTTTAAGAGATGATAACTCGTACATACCACTCATGGTTTGCCTATAACATGTGAAAAGTTTATTCCATTTTACCCTTAAGAATAAGAATATTATCTTCAGAGATGCATCTAATAGCTTGTAAGTATTGAATCTATAAGCAAGTGAAAGGTGGAAAATTTCCATTATTAAATCTATACAATCATCTAGATGCATCTAAAAATATGGTTTATTGATTGGGTGCATGAGTCAAAAGATACATATTATAATGACAGATCTTTAGTCTCTAAAGGGAGATTTAATTGTTAAAAAAAATGTACCATCATTTATCCCTAATTATTATTGGGAAATAATACTCTATGGGTTACTTAAATTAATCCCCCATGCAAATTTATGATCTAATAGTTTGTATTTACCACTTGTGATTTGCCTAAAACACCTATGTAAAGTTCATCTCATTTTTACCCTTAAGAATGAGAATATTATATTTAGGGATGCATTTCACCACCTATATGCTTCAAATACAAGGTCTAGTAGAGTGTGGAATAAGGAAATTAATAGGTTTATATTCCCACATATATGTGTTCACAAAAATGTTTAATCGATTAGGATATGAGAGAGAATGTGACATCATTTATCCTTGATCATGAGTGGGAGATAATCCTCAAATATTTTCTTATATGTTTAATCTATGAGATAATATGATTTGATGGTTCATCTCTATCACTCAAAAATTTTCTTATAATGCCTGTGCAAAGTTCCCACCCCCCTTAAGAACAAGAAGATTTTATTTAGGCATGCATTTGACTATCTGCAAGTATTGAATTCAATATTAACAAAGGGAAGATAAAGGTAATAACTATTTTTATATGTCCATCTAGATGTGTTCAGAAAAATAGTTCATTGATTGGGTGCACAAGTCAAAATATATGTGTTTTAATGACCAAATTTTAGTCCCTAAAGTGATATTTGAATGTGAGAGAAAATGTTCCTCCATTTCTTCCTCATTAAGATTGGTAGAGAATCCTCAAGGAAGGTTCTAAGAGGACTCTCTTTTGAAATTATATGAGCTTATATTTCATATCTAACCCTCATATTTCACCTAAAACTCCCACCCTAATTAGTTGGATAGACAAGTAAATTGGTTTGGGAGAGAGTTCCAACTGTAAGAGAGCATGTTAAGAGACAACTTAGTTTAACTAAGAGAGAGAGAGAAAGAGAGAGAAAAATGACTATAATCTTGATGTATGTTAATGAAATATACTCATGAAAATGAGTGTAATGTTTTATTCATAGTCAATAGAGGGAAATTTGTGCATGTGGAATATAATTTATATAATACTATATGATTCTTTATTAAAGAGAGTGTTTATGTTTCCATTCTAAGTTATTTTGTGTGTGTGTCCTTGAGAAAGTGAGTGTAACATCCATATGGGAAAGACATTGTAATTCAATTATCCCCTTAATTATTTTTTTCATCAATGATTCTCGTCGTACACTCTAAAAATAGTACACCCCAAATAAGGTATATGAAATGTTATCAAGAACTGAAGATTTATAAGCAATACCAACATTTTAGAGATTTTCATACTATCATCACCTTCTTCTCTATAATTATTTTTCATAACATTAAATTTTGTGTAGTTTATCCAAATTATCATAATTGTAATCTATATAAACCTATTTCATGTCATTAGTAACATTATTCATTCCACTATCTACAACTTTAAAACTTATCACCTTATGTTTGGGATGAAATAATAACTAGTAGAATTGTTTCACTCTCCAACTAATTTTCTTATTACCAAACTTATTATCACTTTGTCAAATCATTTTTCTCTTATATATTTTATTTAAAATTTAGTTTAAAATTAGAGTGCCATAGCATGTGCTTGGTCCTTCATTTTATAACTCCTTCACATCTTAATCAAATCTACATGGTACATCCATAAGATATATGTTTGTTAAACTTTGAAAGAAAATGAAATTTATATTTTTTGTTAAGCACTTGGACATATATTTTATCCCTATTATCATCCTTACCAAGTCCTCCACTTCATAATCAAATAATAACAAGTAAACAAAAAATAATAATGACATATAAGAAGTAAATTTGTATACAAAAATTATAATAGTGTATGATTCACAATATATATGTCAAATAGTATGTATGTGTATCCAAATTATTCCATCATGACATAGAAAATGGGTCATATCCACATATAATATAGATAATATGCATATAGAAAATGGACCATATAGGCATACAAAGTGGGCCATATCAGTATACAAAATAAATTGTGCCTTTAACTAATTTAAATTGTTCATGTACCTACTTTAACACTACAAATAGCTCATCTACTGCTCAGTGCCTCTAAATAAATTTCACCTCATCACCATAGATGTATAACATGTGGTGATAGATCTAAAATTACATGTAGAGACTATCCTCTCAGATTGTGAAGGACAAATTTTTTGTGACACAAATTCATAAAACCATTATGCTTGCATAACATAAAAATAACAAAATTTAATGAATTAAAATTATATATGGAAAATGATAGAATTTCCAAAATATAAATTCAATAAGATGATTCTAGACTCACTGCATGCCACCTAAAGGGGTGTAGAGGGATGCATGACCATGAATAAATCAGTGATGGATAATATTATGGAGCATACATATAGGGTTAGATATATGTGTATACAAATATAAATATTATGTAGAATACCATTACTTTAAGTTTAAAAAAAGACTATTTACTTTGTTCTCAACATTCTTTATCTATGAATTAGTTGGTGCTTAGGAGATATTAGATCCTAGGATATAACTAAAATATAAATTACAGGTTGTTATGAACCAAGTGGGGTAAAAATAACATATCTCATCATTTGTATAACAAAAAAATGAAATACGTCAATTATAAATCAATTAAAACTAAACATATTTCAAGATAAATTTAAATTATTTTTTCTACATAAATAGAGATAGATAGTAGCAATAAAATGTGATGCTAATTATAATGTCATCATAAAATTGTTTTAGTATAAATGGGGTAATAATAATGTCTATCATCATCTATACCAATAAATAATGAAATAGAAAAAATATAAAACCTATTTAAAACAAGTTAAAGTTTTTCCTTCTACATAAAGAGAGTGAAAGAGGGATATCTAAAGAGAGAAAAATAGTGATAATGAGAGGGAGTCAGAGAGAGTGAGAGGGAGAGGGACAAAGAAAGATATAATGTAATGTTATCTCTCTTTCTCTCCCTCTCTCTTTCTATGCATCTATCTCTTGCAAGAGGAGGGGAAGGCCAAGTAAGAAAACACAATAAACTATGGTGTATAAAAATATTAAATTAATATAGAAATTTGAAAATTTACTTTCCCAACATAAGTGTAGGTTACTATAATGTTAATATTATCTTCAACAATAGAATCCAAACCAAGTGGGGTACCTAAAGTATTAGTTATTGTATATACAAGAGAAAAATTAAAGAAGTAAAATATTAATCAATTAAGTAAACATATTAAAAGATAAACTTATATTCCTTTAAATACATAAACAAACTATAATTAATTACTTGTGTGAATACACATGGTGAAGCAGATAATCCATACATATTTGGTTGTGTGTTGACTTGAGGTGGTAAACTAACTACAGATGGCATATACAATTTTATGCTAGTGTCTTAGGGTTTTGAAGCAATTTTAGTTGGAATATGTTATTCTATACTAGTGTCCAAAGATATTGAAACAATTATAAATGGCATATATTTGTGTGTATTAGTGTCATGTACAAATGTGTGTATATTTTATGTAGGTATGCAAAATAGATTTGTATATATAACCCATTATGGCTAACCTAAATAGTTGGTCTAGTACACTTCCCCCACATTATGTGAAATGATGTATAGGAACTAGAGTATGTTTGCTATTTGTGTCACCATGTAAACCACCAATAGTAGGAGGGACACTACTAGATGTACCACCACCTATAACATGTGTACAAGTCATAAATGTATGAATCCCATGGTCAATAATTATCTATGTAAGACTAATAAATACCTCAAGGGTGTCCATCTAAGTACTATGATGAAATATTTTTGGGATGGAAGTATTGCATTGTTATCCTGGTAGTTCTCCGTGGGTAGTTTTGGTGGTTTTGGTCACACTTGACACTAAGTATATTAAATAAGGACCCACTCCCATACCTTAGGATGTTTTCATGTAAACATAATTTGGGATTTATTTGAGAATAAACTCACAATAAGTCTTTTTAAAAATTACGATGGAAGTTCATAACTATTGAATGAAGGCTCATCAAACAACATCCCACTTATCCAATACGTTTTTTTTAATCTCTACATGAATACATCAATAAATGCTAATGTGTTTAAGACTTCTTGGTTGTGGTTCAATGAATTTGATAATATGAAAAAAAGACATAATTATAATTTTTTATCTTTAAGGACTATTTTAGATAATATAGATTTATCAAGAGTCCAAATTTTTAAAAAATATCAGAAATAAATTGGACTATATCAAGATTTAGTTGGACTTATTAAAAATAGATCAGATCTATCTAATGTATTTTTAATAAATCTAAATTATTAAAAAATTAAAAATAATTAAGAGTCTAATTTTTTGAAACTATCATAAATAAATTAGACTTTATCAAGAATTAATTGGACTTTTGAAGAATTAATTGGACTTATTACAAATAACTCACATATATCTAATATATTTGTAATAAGTCCAAATTATCTAAAATAATAAAAAATAATTAACAATCAAAATTTTGAAAACTATCAAAAATAAATTAGAATATATCAATATTTAGTTGGACATATTACAAATAAATCATGTATATCTAATGCATTTGTAATAAGTTCAAATTATTTAAAAATATCACAAATAATTAGTAGTCCAATTTTTAAAAACTAGAGAAATAAATTGGGATTTATCAAGACTTAATTAGACTTTTCAAGAAGTAGTTGAACTTATTACCAATAAATCACATCTATCTAAGTGTGCAAAATGGTTAGACCATGCCATTAGAAGTCCCTTGGTCTTTTTATATTTAATCAAATTTAAACGACCATTCAAAATAGTACACAGATTATGCATTTACATATAATAAGTATAATCAGTTTATTTCATAAGGAAAATAATTCATACATTAATTTGGTGCTCAGGCAATATGTGATCAAGTTATCTGAGATGATTGGGATGCCACTTGTCAATATTTGATTGGATTATGAAATATTTGTTTAATCTTTAGGTGACATCCTTGTGATCATCAAAGTTTATCTCATATTGTG